>CM076572.1:783039084-783516060 GCA_034641835.2 Pinus albicaulis
TTGTGGGGAAAATAACGAGAGGGGGGGGGGTGAATCAGTATTTAGTGCAGACAATAAAACTTTTACTTTTTCCTTTCTAAAAACCCATACGCTACTTTCCTGAATCCAACTCGCGTATATACGCGGATATCCTTTACAGAACTTGTGTATGTCCAGAGATCTAATTATGCATTTAATTCTTAACTTAGATCATTGCATTATTCATTCATCAGATGTTTTAGAAAAAGGTAAACAGGTGCAGAAAGAACAGAATAATCATCACACATAAGAAACACACATGAACACCAGGATTTTAGGTGGAAACCCAATTTGGGAGAAAACCACCGTTGTCATCGTCTCAGTCTTCAATATTTATTAAAAAGAAAACTTCTTACAACCATGTACTGGTGCAGACTCAAACCAGCACGCAGGCACCCACCTGCAGAAGGCTACAACCTTCTCTCGTTTACCAGCCTCTCCTGGAAGGGAGCTACAACCCCCTGTACTCGTTAACCAGCCTCTCCTGGAAGGGAGCTATGACCCCCTGCTTTCGTTTACCAGCTTTCCCTAGAAGGGAGCTACAACCCCCTGACTGAAGGCTTCGACCCTCAACACCACTACAGACCACGTTTCATCAATTTTCAAACTGGATCAAACAACTTTAATACAACCTTTCACTTATCAACAATCATACTTTGCCCATTGCTTCCAACAGATCAGTGAAACCACTATAACCAGAATATCAGAGATAACCCAGACTTCAGAATAGATATGCAGAATCACATTCAACCTTGAGCAACTGTAAGTTCAAAAACCATACGCGCCTTTGTTTAAACGGACCCGCGTATACACGCGCTTTTCACGTAACGAACCCGCGTATACATCTGTGCATTTTTCAAAACAACCCTAACTTCCCATACGCGCCTTTGTTTAAACAAATCCGCGTATACACGCGCTTTTTATGAAATGAACCTGCGTATATATCTATAAAAGATAAACTTTGCAGAACAGACCAAATCTATGAACTTACCCAGATTTATTCAATTTCTTCAACAGATTTGCGCCAGGTCTTCAATACTTCTTTTTAGATCATCTTAGAGATTCATCATTTCCAGATCTAGAGATTTTGAACCTTCATCATATTCATAGGTGCATCATAGATTCAGATCTATCGATTAAGAACAGAGTTCAACCATACAGATAAACTTCAGAGTGAAGTATTCATTTAAAGCCCAGACACATGCACACCTTTACACAATGATCTTCTTCTCCTTATATAGGTTTAGCCTTTATCAATACCATGAGTCAAAACCACACCACTTCCGATGGTATTCCTGGACGGGACCAAATAGATAATCAAGCGCTCAATACAATGGGTCAATACCATGGTAACACCCCTTGGTATTCTAAAATTGGAGCGCAAAAGGGCATACGCGACTTGGCACGTACTTTTCTGCTTGCATACGCTACTTTTCCTAAACAAACCCGTGTATGCTTTGTGACACACACTTTTCATCATTGTTCTGGCCCTTACTGATATTTATTTCTCTGGTACTTCTGAGCTACTTGTAGAACATCAGATTTACATCATAAATAAACTCATCAAGCATTAAGGACAACTTCATCAAGTAGGTTGCCATCATCTTCATCAAGTGGGTTGCCATCAAGGACAACACTCTGCATCATATTGCCAACAATCTCCCCCTTTGGACTTTATGGCAACCACGATGGTGTTTGATCACCATAACAGATAGATACATTAAGCACAACCATTATTCATGATATTCTCCCCTTATTCAAACACCATGTCACTCTCCCCCTTTGACATCAAGGGAAAAGGGCGGATCAAAACCAACACAAGGTTGTTTTCTCCTCATGTAGATAGAAGAGCGTTGTAGATCTGATGTGCACTGAAGTTACCATGCTCCCCCTGAGTTCATGCTGAATCTTCAAACATATTTTTCAATGAAGTATATGACTCTATGACCTTCCTATCACCAAGGACTCATACTTACATCAAAGATCCAACCAAGTGGATTTACATATGAGACTCAAATACCCAACCAAGTGGGTTTACACAATTTGACTCAACTACCCAACCAAGTGGGTTTACAAATTTGAACAAGACTGAATATTACAATTTTACATCATAGGTCTCATCATGACCTTTTCATCATATTACAAATATGACTTTTTATGACCACTACCAAAAAGACCTCAAGAAAGATCATATTTCAGAACCATCAAAATGCCAACAATGCATTGTGCTCAGCAAGGCTAATGCTCCCCCTGAAACTGTGCATCCAATGCATCCTTCCATATGACCAAAGATCCTCCTTTTCTTGTGCATCCTGAACACTTTCAACAAAAAAATAATCAAGGCATCTTCACCCAATAGAGAATGAAATAGAAATATAAGAGCTGAAATACTACGAGAGACTCCAAACCACATCAGAGATACCAAATAAGATCTAATAAATGAAGTCAAGAAATGTCGACCTTAAAATTGCTTTTCAGAAATCATCATATATGTTTTCTGTATGCACTTCACAGATATCAACATTATTTCTGATATCATAGTCCAAAGTCTTGAGTTCCTTGTAGATATTTGAATATTCTTTGACACCAAGGTGAGATTCTTTGGATTAGCTTGGAATCGCCCAACAATCCAAACGATGCATAGTCCGGTCTAGTCCTGTGCGATGCAGGCTTCGATCATTACACGTATTCTGGTTGATTCACTGTGGGAGAATCATCATGAGAACTGAGATTGCATCCGGTTATCATTGGTGTACTTACAGGTTTTCATTCTTCCATGCCATACTTCTTCAGAATTTGCTTAAGATATTTTGCTTGTGATAGGAATATACCATCTGCAGTTTGATGCACTTGCAAGCCAAGAAAGAATGTTAGTTCCCCAAGTAAGGACATTTAAAATTCTTGCTGCATGACAGAAGCAAATTTTTGACTCATAGATTCTTCGTTACTCCCAAAAATGATATCATCAACATATACAACCACAATCAATAGTTTATCATTTTCAATTTTTGTGTATAAGTTGCTATCAGCATACCCCTTTGAAAATCCTTGTTGATGAAGATATTTGTCAAGACGATAATACCATGCCCTTGGAGCTTGTTTGAGACCATATAGAGCCTTTTTAAGTCTACAAACAAGATTTTCATCATTTCCCAAAATGAATCCTTTTGGTTGTTCTATATAAACTTCTTCTTCTAGATCGCCATTGAGAAATATAGATTTAACATCCATTTGATAAAATTTGATTTGCTAAAAACTTGAAAAATAAAGAAACATTCTTATGGCTTCAAGTCTAGCTCCAGGAGCAAAAGTTTCTTCAAATTATATACCTTCTTGTTGAGTATACCCCTTGCAAACAAGTCTAGCTTTGTTTCTTACCACATCCCCATTCTCATTTAACTTGTTTTTGAATATCCATTTAGTTCCAATGACATTTTTGTTATGAGGTCTTGGTACTAATTCCCAAGTATGATTCTTTTCAATTTGATCCAACTCTTCATTCATGGCTTGAACCCAACATTCATCTTTGCTAGCTTGATTGACATTGTGAGGTTCAATAGTGGATAGAAATGCCAGATAGCTAGAATATCCCACAAGAGTCCTTCTTGTTTGTACACCTGATCCCTTATCTCCCAAAATTTGAGATTCTGGATGATTCTTTTGAACATATCTGGATGGAGCTTTTTCAGATAAGTCATCTTCAGGTTCTTCATTGGGTTCACTGTCTATGTCATTGCTATTTGATGTAGAAGGAGATATGTCATCATCATCTTCATTTGTTGTTTGTTTTTCTTCTTTTGGAGCTGCAGGAGACTCATCAATAACAACATCAATACATTCAACAATATTTCGAAGTCTTTTATTGTAACATTTATATGCTCTACTCCTAGAGGAGTATCCAAGAAATATTCCTTCATCTGCTCTGGGTTTAAACTTGCCAAGTTTTTCATCATTATTTTTGATAAAACATCTGCTTCCAAAAACTCTAAAATGCTTCACAGTGGGAGGATTACCATACCAGATTTCATATGGAGTTTTATCACTGTTTACCCGAACATGTGCCTTGTTAAGAATATTTGCTGCTGTATGTGCTGCTTCTCCCCAAAATGTGTCAGGTGTTCCGGAATCATCTAGCATAGCTCTAGCCATTTGTTGAACTGTTCTATTCATTCTTTCTGCTACACCATTTTGTTGTGGAGTGCCAGCTACAGAAAACTGTCTTTTTATGCCATGTTGTTCACAAAATTCAAGGAATTCATCTGATGTATATTCTCCTCCTTGATCAGATCTAAGACACTTTATTTTTAGATCTAATTCATTCTCAACTAGTGCTTTGAAGATCTGAAATTTCTCAAATGCTTCATCTTTGTGTTTAAGCAGCCCAATCCAACACATTATAGAGAAATCATCAATGAATAAGATATAGTATTCTTCACCACGTGGTGAATTTTTCCTCATAGGTCCACATATGTCAGTATGAATGAGTTCAAGAGGCTTACTTGATGATCCTTCCTTGGCATTAAATTGTACTCTGGTTTGCTTACCGAATTGACAGGATTTGCATATGATACTTTTAGGTAGAGTAATATTGGGAAGACCATGAACAACGTTAAGTCTGCTTGATTTGTTTATTTGAGAGAAGCTTAGATGCCCCAACCTTCTATGCCATAGCCAGTTTTCTGAGGATTTACTCAAGTAACATTGTTCTTTGCAGTTCTTCAATACATACAGGTTTCTTGGAGTTCTTTTTCCTTTTATAATTGTTTTACCTGTATCAAGATCATGAACCGCACATTCTTTTGAACTAAAGACAACTTCAGTTCCTTGATCACACATTTGACTTACACTTAATAGGTTATGCCTTAGTCCATCCACATACATGACATCATTAGCCTTCACCTTTTCTCTTAGAAACACAGACCCTTTTCCTTTAATTACAACAGGAGTATCATTTCCAAAAGTAACTTTCTTTTCCTTTTCTAGAGCACTATATGCACGAAGTTTGTTTTTGTCACCTGTCATGTGTCTTGAGCATCCGCTATCAATGTACCATTGATTTTCTTCACCTTCTGCAAATAACGCTATGCCACAATTTTCAACCTGTAATTCCTTCTTTTTCCATACTTTGGAACTTGAAGAGAAATGCTCTTTTGGCTGAACTTTGCTCCTGCATTCAGATTCTTCATGCCCAAAGTTATTGCAATAAGTACATTCAACTTCATTTAGAAGAGGAGAGAAATTGTTATAGGTATTGTTATAGGTATTCTTCTTTGCTTCAATATCATTCCTTTTCTTTCTTGCTTCTCTTGTCATGATGGTTTTATATAAATCGATCCGGGGGAGGATCTCCACCAAGAAAGAAGTTTACTTATGCACCATGAAGACACTTTATGATGGGTGACAAAGTAATGAGTAAATTAATTCATTATTTCATTTAAAAATTATGAAGTGGATAATGTTCTAAGTGAGTGGAAAATGACTCACCAAAATATTAACTTATTATTCATTTTGAGAAAATAGTTTTATGTGAGAATTGACCTCACAACTAATTTGCTATTTCTCATTAAGAGGTTGAGATTTCTTGGCATGGTTAAGATCCTTGAAGTTGGGTTTGCCATTTTTTGCCTTGAGTAAGTTTTAAAGTCCTAGAATCATGGAGTTTGTCTTTCCTTAAAATGTCTTGAGATCCTACTATTGTGGATTGGGGAGTTATGGGGAAAAACTATATAAACTCATGATGTGAGCCTTTGAAAGGGGAGGAGAAAGGATAGGAAACTTAACCTTTGAAAGCCATAGTGCTTGGCTAATGCTCAGCCATAGAACTGGAATGTATGAAAGCTTAATTTGAAGATGAAATATAAAGGATCTGCCTTCCAATTGAAGCAGGTCCGGAGATGTAACCCCAGTGAGTTGGAGGGGTGAACTTCGTTACCAATTTGGTTGTCTTTCGCTTATGTGTTATGTGCTTCCTGATTATGTTTAATTCATGTTAATATGTGTATGCAAACTAACATGCTCATTTAAACCTGTATAAGCCATAGTCGTTTTAAAAGATCTTAGTACCATACGCGTGATGGTTGGGTAGTACTCGACCCGTGATCGAATCAAGTGGTATCGGAGCAGGTGACTGCTTTGCAGGATGGGCAAAGCAACGAAGCACACTGAAAGACTGCAAGAGTTGCAAGAGATAAACGAAAGCCTTCAAGCCAAAAATGCAGAATTGCGAAGATTATTGCTCGATAAGCAGGAGCTTCAAGAGATGCTACGAGCTAAAGAGGAGATATTGTCTAAATTGCACAAGGTTGAGACGACGGAGGTTGCATGTCAAACTGAGGTATGTGATGTCACTTCAAGTTCTGTTCTCTCTCAATATGAAACTAATGTTGGCATGAAAATCCTCACGAAGATGGGGTATAGCGAAGGTGGACTTGGCATAAATGGCCAAGGAATCACCCAACCATTGGAGGTTGTACCAAGACAACCATTTGCAGGATTGGGTTATCAACGGGAAGAAGGAGAATGCTCAGAGGTAGCTGAAACAAAATTCATCTCTTCATCACCTGATTCCAAGAAAGGAATCAAGCCACCTAGTTTCCATCAATTTAAGGACAAGCCAAGAAGGTATGACAATCATTCAAATTCTACTTTTGCACATAAGAGAAGTGATTGCTTTCATAGATCTGCTAACTATGGTGTAGTTAAGCATCATACAAGGAAAGAGTGGGTTAAGAAGACAGATTTTCCCACAAGAAGGGAGACCAAGAAGAATGAGAACGTTCTAAATCCTCCTATCATGAAGACACGGTGGAATGGGAAACGGTCTAATTTCTGCAATTTCTGCAAAATCAGTGGCCATTGGGAGAAGAAGTGCTGGAAGTTGCACCCCGAAATTCGCCAAGAGTCAAGCAAACATATGGCGAAAGAGCTCGTGAAGAAAGCTCCATTCACCATTCAAAAAACACGCTTACAAGAAAGAAAAGCTTGGTTCGAGTTTGGTAAGCATTTCATGATGTTTTTGCAAGTTATATTTCTGATCTTTTGCAAAATTTCGAGTTTTATGGGGGCAGGTATTCGTCTTTTGATGGAAAATTCTCAAAATTCTTCTAACTCGGAATCAACAAATAATGGAACCATCGCGAAGAGATCGACAAGAGGAATCCAACGACGCTGGAATCACGTCAAACAGCCTCCAGATGGAAAAGTTATTGCGACCTGAAGTTAAAAAGAAAAAAAAAAGGAGGCTGCTGATCGACCTCTAGCTGAATCGGTCAGTAACTTGGGGAATAACCTGTTGTCTAGTGCACTTCGTAAGCCATTGAAGATCAGTACCATTAAGTGCTTTAAGACAAAAGCAATTTTGTGTCTATGAAATTGTCAACAACAACAACCATAAGCTGCAATTACCGGCTTTTGATGCTCTTAATGGTAGCAAAGATGGGAGTTGTAGATTATCGTAGTCTCTCCACGAGAGAGCTTCAGAACCTGTGCAAGAAACATGGAATACCTGCAACTAAAACAAATGCTTACATAGCAGATGCTCTTAGATTCACTCTCTAATGTCTTTTGTGCCCACGTATCAAAATGTGTCGATTTGGTTCACGCTTTTACAGCTAGATCCTCGACATCTGCCACCATTGTGTCTGTAGTTGCAAGAGTTGCGATTGCCAGTGGAGGAGAACCAAGTTTCTTTTGGTATGGATTTATATGTACATAGGTACAACAGTTGCACAGGCTCTAAAAACTGTCCTCAGGCATTTTGCTTTCTTCTGAAGAATCTATCGCTGTACATGACTCCAATAGCAGTCTTGGTTTTGTTACCTGCTGCCCCTATAATGAAAAGAAATGTGATCTCAGTATTTACGATGACTCCCTGGCAGAATGGATCTCAAAATTCGTTATCGGTGAGAGTGGTGTAAGCCGATTTTGTTAGTTTTCCTCCCATGATCGCCGTTCAGTAAAACAGAAATGGGGAGCGGACATTTTTCACGTGAAGATTATGGTCATCAGCATAGTCAGGGAAGGCAATTCATTTCCCACGATAAATTTGGGCCGGTGGGGAATTCATGGATTGGTTTTCCGTGATAGAAGTTAATTGCCGGATTTTGTGCCACAAAATCGGCATTCTGGATAATGGAAAGGAGTTTGTTGTGAATGAAGTAGGCGAAGATGGCATGTGGAACAAACTCAGAGACGTGGAAACTGGCAGGCAGCTAACCATGGAGGAGTTTGAGGGAGCTGTTGGGCATTCTCCTATTGTCCAGGAACTTAGGCGGCGGGAAGTTAGAAATCGAACACCGCATCGATTATGACCTGGAGCAGAGTCGCTCTGGGCGTTTTCTTCGTGTTCCTTCTTTGATGATGATGTTCTAAAAGATCCAAACGTGAATCAAATTTTGTGTGTTGATGTGGATCCTCCTCCTCGTCTGCGTATAACTGCAGATGCTATCCCAGGATTGGTTATCATTGGTTTTTGACAAACGATGCTGCCTATCTCTTCAATTGAAGCACACGAAATTTCCAAAAAGACCAGATTCTAATTGATGGGGAGCCGAGGAGAGGCGTTTGTGGTTGCACTGGTGATCAGCAGGGTGCTGTGTCTCGCACCCTCTGCTTTGCTATGGGATTCCCTGGGGCTCATCTCTCTGGGGGCCGCCGGTTTGTTGCTCGAGCTCGCAGCTGAAGATGGTTCCCGTAAATTGAGGATCGATCGCCTCAAAACCAGGCCAGGTTCAACATCTGGCATATTTTTGGGAGCAGTGACACTGCCCATCGTTATGTTGTCGAGGTTGATCCAACTATACTTGGGCCTTTCAGAGCATCACAGTGAGATTCCAGAGTTAGAGAACTTGAGGCTGCAATTTTGGGCTGCATGTGCTTGCAGTTTGGGTGTTCTATTTTTCCTGCATTTTGTTCTATGGTATTCCAGTGAAGCAGTCAAAGACCATTCCCCGGTAAAGAGGATGCAAATATTGACTATTAGCATGTCTTTTGTGGTTGCTTTTGGCATTCAGTGTTCCTTTTCGATGATGAGAAGTGCAACATTGAGCCAGTCCGTTGAACTTGTTCTACCCATGGTAATGGTATGGCTGCTGCTACATGCCTTGGTATCTGGAATAGTACTGCAATATATTCTTCATAAATTTCCTTCCTGTGTTTCTATAGGGGAAGCTCTATTGGTTGTTGGTGGCCTAGTCCTTTATTTTTCAGACATGCTAGCTTTTATGCTCTCAAAGGTCAACTTGTAGGCTCCATTGGCAAGTGAATTCTTTGGAGGCCTTAATAAGAAGAGGGACGATATCAGTACAATCATCCAGGCATTGTTGGGTAGCCTTCTACTGATGTCGGGAGTTTACAAAGTTATTCTTCATTTTTGGAACTGTTGTACAAACCTACCCAAGTTTCAAGCTTCAAGGAATGATGGAAAAGCTTCTGGAGATTTTGAAAGGTCTATTACATCCTATGTTGCTCTTGGGATGACAGCAACCATGATTGTACCGGGATGGTTGTTTTATATTAAGGATTTTCAATCACACCCTTTATTTTGGGTCATTGGAGAAGCCATTGGAAAGATTGTTACTCTGCATATACTGGCTAGCCATTACTTGCTTTGCCATTCTACGCTTTTACAATATTTCCAAGAACAGTATGATTGAGCGGATACTTCTTCAAAAATACTACCATTTGTTGGCCATCATAATGTTTATAGCCAGCTCAGAGATTCGTTGAGGAGGCCCGATGATCATCTACCAGCAGATGCGTCCAACACCCTCTTTGTTGAGGACCTCCCACCTAAGTGCACTAGCAGAGAAGCAGTTCACATATTTCGCCCTTTTGTTGGTTTCGAGGAAGTTAGACTTGTAAACAAGGAGGCCAGAAATCCTGGAGGAGAGCCTCTTGTTCTATGCTTTGTGGACTTTTCTAATCCAAATTGTGCGGCAACTGCAATAGAAGCCCTCCAAGGCATAGGAAAATTATAGATGGTTTTGCTGTGTTATTAAAACACTGAGAAAGTAGTGAATGAAAGGAGCGCTACCAGCAGAGTGAGCGAACAAAGACACACACGGTGAGTTGGTATTGTTTAGGAGTTTGAGCCCGTGCATGTTAAAAAGGTTTTTTTTTTTTTGAACCATTTGTATATTGTCCCTTTGTGCACATATTGGAACATTACATTACTTGGTAATTTCCATGTAAGAGGCCATAGTTGGCATTAAAATTTTTTCATTATTGAATGTCATGTAAAAGGCCCAAGTGGCCAACAATGAAAGAGATGATGTAAAATATGCTTATGAAGCATTGGAAAAGGCTTGTTTTTAGCCACTCTTATGTAAAGGAGAGTGAGAGTGAGAGGCGTATTTTTACGCATTAAGCCTTGTTGGCATCTTTGTAAGCAAATGGGATCAGGAAATTTTCCTAAAGCCATTTTGGCATGTAAACTTGACCAATGAACCCTTGGCAAGTGTTGTAAACAGGTATGATCAGCTACAGGTTGCAGCTTATGCAGATGTGGATTTTTGCATTCCGATTCTGAAGGACTGAGGTGAAGGGATCTTGGAGGGATGTTCCTTTTTCATACATTTGTGTTGCAGCTTTATGCAGATGTGGGCTTTTGCATTCCGATTCTGAAGGACTGAGGTGAAGGAATCTTGCAGGAATGTGCCTTTTCAGGCATTTGTGTTGCAACAGTTGCAGGTGTTGGCATTATCTTCCGATTCCGAAGAACGGTAGGTGAAGGAGTCATGATGGAATTTGCCTTTCAGAGACATTTGCATACAGTTGAGTTGATTGAAGCTAATACTTTTGGAGACCAAAAGTTTTCTTTTCAGGGAGGTTTGATCCAGGAGGATCTCCACCAAAAAAGAAGTTTACTTATGCACCATGAAGACACTTTATGATGGGTGACAAAGTAATGAGTAAATTAATTCATTATTTCATTTAAAAATTATGAAGTGGATAATGTTCTAAGGAGTGGAAAATGACTCACCAAAATATTCACTTATTATTCATTTTGAGAAAATAGTTTTATGTGAGAATTGACCTCACAACTAATTTGCTATTTCTCATTAAGAGGTTGAGCTTTCTTGGCATGGTTAAGATCCTTGAAGTTGGGTTTGCCATTTTTGCCTTGAGTAAGTTTTAAAGTCCTAGAATCATGGATTTTGTCTTTCCTTAAAATGTCTTGAGATCCTACTATTGTGGATTGGGGAGTTATGGGGAAAAACTATATAAACTCATGATGTGAGCCTTTGAAAAGGAGAGAGGAGAAAGGATAGGAAACTTAGCCTTTGAAAGCCATAGTGCTTGGCTAATGCTCAGCCATGGAACTGGAATGTATGAAAGCTTAATTTGAAGATGAAATATAAAGGATTTGCCTTCCAATTGAAGCAGGTCCGGAGATGTAACCCCAGTGAGTTGGAGGGGTGAACTCCGTTACCAATTTGGTTGTCTTTTGCTTATGTGTTATGTGCTTCCTGATTATGTTTAATTCATGTTAATATGTGTATGCAAACTAACATGCTCATTTAAAACTGTATAAGCCATAGTTGTTTTAAAAGATCTTAGTACCGTACGCGTGATGGTTGGGTAGTACTCGACCCGTGATCGGATCAACAACACGAACATTACTGAACAACCTAAAATTGTGACATGAGAAACATTTTCCATTGAAGAACAAATTTCTGCGATCATGAAATATTCTACTTGAATTTACCTGTTGATTGGGGCTTCTTTGAAAGATATTCTTGTTAGTGTTCCTTGCATTAAGATGATCATGCTTTACCTGTAAAGATTCTTTATTCCCTTGCCGAGTGGCAGAATTTTGTAAACCAGCTGTAGCTGCTTTTAGATAATTTGGTGCTGAAGCTTGAGAAGATTCTCCAATATATCCAAGACCTGTCTTTATAAGAGGAGAATGTTGTACCTTGATAATCTCATCTAAGGTTTCAGATCCTTTAGCAAATCTGAAATTCAGAGTCTTTGCTTTCTCAAATTATTTTCTTACACTTACCACTTCACATTCTAATTTCTCATTGTGTTTCTTTGCCTCTTCAACCTGCTTTTCCAGAGTCTCGATGGTTATTTTCCTTTCTTCTAAGAGAATTTTATATTCTTCTAAGAGAATTCTGCTTTTTTCTAAGCATATTTTGAGTTGATTTTTCTCTTCAAGAAAATCATTGTCCTCTAGAGCATCCACAAAAGTATCATTTTCTTCTTTAGATTAAAAAGCCATGAGAAGTCTTAGATCTTGTTCACATTCTTCCTCACTATCAGATACCCCATCATTGTCATCATGAGTATAGTAACTTCTTCTAGTGCTAGACCGGTTCTTATTTCTAGCTACTTCCTTTCCTTTTGCAAGTGTTTCTTTGTGAGGACACTTAGCAGCATAATGACCAACTCTTCCACAATTAAAACATTTGAAAGGAAGCTTACCTCTAAACCGTCCTGTACCAAGTTGAAGTTTCTTTACAAAATTTTCCTCATCTTCTTCTGAAATATATCCTGATCCTTTTGCTTCTTGTACTTCTTTCCCTTTTGTAGAAGCTATAAAAACAGCTTCTTTGACTTTAGATGGTCCTCCTCTTCTCATTTCATATGCAGTCAGTATGCCATGAAGTTGCACCACAGTAAGATTTTGAAGATCCTGTTTTTCTTCAAGAGCAGAGACTTTTGACTCAAATTTTTCCGTTAGCGATCTCAAAATTTTCTCAACCAAAGTAGTTTCGGTTATTGTTTCTCCCAGATTTTTCATATGATTTACAACATCATCAAGACGTAAAAAGAAACTGGCAATACTCTCATCACTATGCATCTTTAAATTTTCATATTCAATTCTGAGAGTTTGGAGTTTTGCTCTTTTTACCTTTGTATCACCTTCATAACTTAAAATGATTTTGTCCCATATTTCCTTTGTTGTATTCAGCTGCATGACTTTGAAAAATTCTGATTCAGTTAGACTTCCTGTTATAGCATTGACCGCTTTTGAATTTGATTCATAATTCTTCCTTTCAGTTGGATCTGTTGGTGTAGCAGCTGCATATTGATATCCTTGTTCAACAATGGCCCATACATCTTCTCCCATAGACTGAAGATAGGATCTCATCCTCATTTTCCAGAAGATTAAATTACTTCCGTTGAAGAGCGGAGGCTTGATAGATGTTGTTCCCTCTTGATTGCTCATCTTGCTTGATCTTCCTTCTAGCGGCTGAGATTTTTTTAGAAGGACCTGCTCTGATACCAATTGTTGGGAAAAATACTAAGAGGGGGGGGTGAATTAGTATTTAGTGTAGAAAATAAAAATTTTTACTTTTTCCTTTCTAAAAACCCATACGCTACTTTCCTGAAGCCAACTCGCGTATATACGTGGATATCCTTTACAGAACTCGCGTATGTCCAGAGATCTAATTATGCATTTAATTCTTAACTTAGATCATTGCATTATTCATTCATCAGATGTTTTAGAAAACAGTAAACAGGTGCAGAAAGAACAAAATAATCATCACACATAAGCAACACACATGAACACCAGGATTTTAGGTGGAAACCGAGTTTGGGAGAAAACCACCGCTATCGTCGTCTCAGTCTTCAATATTTATTATAAAGAAAAATTCTTACAACCATGTACTGGCGCAGACTCATACCAGCACGCAGGCACCCACCTGCAGAAGGCTACAACCTTCTCTCGTTTACCAGCCTCTCCTGGAAGGGAGCTACAACCCCCTGTACTCATTTACCAGCCTCTCCTGGAAGGGAGCTACGACCCCCTGCTCTCGTTTACCAGCCTCTCCTAGAAGGGAGCTACAACCCGCTGACTGAAGGCTTCGACCTTCAGCACCACTACAGACCACGTTTCATCAATTTTCAAACTAGATCAAACAGCTTCAATACAACCCTTCACTTATCAACAATCATACTTTTCCCATTGCTTCCAACAGAACAGTGAAACCACTGTAATCAGAATATCAGAGATAACCCAAACTTCAGAATAGATATGCAGAATCACATTCAACCTTGAGCAACTATAAGTTCAGATACCATACGCTTCTTTGTTTAAACAGATCCGCGTATACACGCGCTTTTCACGAAACTAACCCGCGTATACAGCTGTGCATTTTTCAGAACAACCCTAACTTCCCATACACACCTTTGTTTAAACAGATCCGCGTATACACGCGCTTTTTATGAAATGAACCTGCATATAGATTTATAAAAGATAAACTTTGCAGAACAAACCAGATCTATGAACTCACCCAGATTTCTTCAATTTCTTCAACAGATTTGCGCCAGGTCTTCAATACTTCTTTTCAGATCATCCTAGAGATTCATCATTTCCAGATCTAGAGATTTTGAACCTTCATCATATTCATAGGTGCATCATAGATTCAAATCTATCGATTAAGAACAGAGTTCAACCATTCAGATAAACTTCAGAGTGAAGTATTCATTTAAAGCCCAGACACATGCACACCTTTGCACAATGATCTTCTTCTCCTTATATAGGTTTAGCCTTTATCAATACCATGAGTCAAAACCACACCACTTCCGATGGTATTCCTGGACGGGACCAAATAGATAATCAAGCGCTCAATACAATGGGTCAATACCATGGTAACACCCCTTGGTATTCTAAAATTGGAGCGCAAAAGGGCATACGCGACTTGGCACGTACTTTTCTGCTTGCATACGCTACTTTTCCTAAACAAACCCGTGTATGCTTTGTGACACACACTTTTCATCATTGTTCTGGCCCTTACTGATATTTATTTCTCTGGTACTTCTGAGCTACTTGTAGAACATCAGATTTACATCATAAATAAACTCATCAAGCATTAAGGACAACTTCATCAAGTAGGTTGCCATCATCTTCATCAAGTGGGTTGCCAGCAAAGACAACACTCTGCATCATATTGCCAACAATTACATACCAACACAATAGGCAATCCACATGGTGAAGTGCTTGGTCGAATAAACCCTTGATCGAGAAATTCCTATACCTTATTCTTTATTTATGCATTCTCTAGAGCTGATAACTTGTACATTCCAATGTTAGGAAGAGGAGCATTCAGCTGCAAATAAATCTCATGTTCTATCTGTCGCTTGGGAGGAAGCCCTTTAGGCTATTGAAACATAATATCATAATCAGAAAAAACTTTAACTAAATTTGCTTTCTATTTAGGATTATAGCCTTGAAAAGCATCAGATTTATCTAGATCCTTAGCTTTTACAATCATAAATAAAAATTGTTTACTTGAATTTATGATTCTTTTCATCTGTCCTGAATTTATGAGAGGGTAGTTATCTTTGAGTTTATGAGCTCTTAATACATATTCGATTCCATCCTTAGTGAGTTGATACTTATTTTCCCTTCGATAGAAGACAACATCTCTATCATACACGTATGGAATCCCTAGTACAATTCCACATATATCGAATGGGACTATATCTATTTCAAACTCATCTATAAACTCTGATCCAATTGCAAAACGAAGTTTGTATTGTTTCATAACCTGTAGTTTAGTTTTATCATAGACCCAACCCAATGGGTATGGCTTTTTATGAGGTTTTGTTTCAATACCCAATTTATTTACAATTGATTCAACAATCAAATTAACTTGAGAGCCACTATCAAACAAAGTATCAATTTTAGTATGCTTGGAAATGACTCTAATATGAAATAGCTCATTTATTTTCATCTCATCATTTTCATTATCAATAGAATGAAAAGAAGTACTTGTAGATGCTTGAGAATTTTACCTTTTATACCTGTAGCTGTAATTGTTGTTTTGTCTCCTGAATCTGATCCCAAGTCCTTTTGCATAGTAGCAACATTATTTCGCTCTTTATTCCCAAACTTATTAGGGTTCAATTTTGGATGCAGTGCCCAGTAGTGTGCCTCATCATGTCTTTTTTTCTTACAATGAGTGCATGTAGGCTTTTCTTTCTTCATAGATTTTGCTTTCCTTTCCTTCCATTATTTTTTCTTCTTTTCCTTATTCTTGATTTCAGTAGATTTAGATGACTTTCCAACATCATGAGAAACATTTTTACCCCTAGCTTCTCGATGAGTTGATTGAAATGATACATCATATAAGCTATTCAGATTAAACATCAGCATGGTACACCTCAAATAACTATTCAAGCCACCTATGTATTTCAATAATGTTTCTGGTGAGTCCAATGATATGCATAGTGTCAAAGCTCTTTTACAAAATTCCTAAGTGTAACTTTGCACACTTTGACCCTTTAACTGACGCAACGTTTGCCAACTCATCATAGCTTGTTTCATATAAGCCAAAGGATAATTTTTTTTTTTAATAGCAAAAACAAATTCATTCCATGTCGAAATGATTTTACCATGTTTTTGGAGATCTGCTTGTGTCTTTCCTTCCCACCATACAAGTGCGGTTCCTCCAAGACGAAGGCTAGCAAGCTGGATCTTCTTTCTTTCTAAAACAACTTTCTGTACCCTACAATAAACTTCAATTTGTCTTATCCAATTATAAATATTTTCAGCGTTAAGCTCACCATCATAAATTGACAAATCAAATTTTGCATCTAATTTGATCAAAGAGGATTTCTTCTTTTTCTTCTTTTTAGAAGAACTAGATTTATGAGAAGAAGAGGATGATGACGATGATGGTGATGATGGAGGAGATGGTGGAAATAATGTAGGAGGATTTTCCCCCGATTCTTTGTCTGGTTTAGGTGATGAAGTGCCTTCACCTTTTCCCTTTTTAAACTCTTTATACATCTCTTCTACCATCACACGTATTGTCATGAAGTTGTCCACAAATTGAGCTTCTGTTCTCAATATGTTTTATTCCATCATCTTCTTTTGTGAAAATACCCTTCCAATATATGGATTTTCTTCAACAAGTTCTCCTTCTCCTCGTTTGAACTTTGACCTAGTAAGCATTCAAATATTCACATGACATTTTCAAACCTTTAAAAATTAACTTGAAGCTCTGATACCACTTGATCTGATTTATTAAAAAGGTATTATTGACGTCTACATGAGCAGCTTATGTTACTTAGTGTAATAGATAGATAATATTGTGAATAAAATAAACAATATAAGCAAATGAAAACACATTCAAACCCATAAACACAGCAAAAATTTAATAACAGCGTTTACCAGACTTCTTGGCTATGTCTTCGAGTCCTTAGCTTCCAGTGCTGACCGCTTTATTTTATATTCAAAATGATTTTACAGGTATGAGCTTAAAAACAGAAACTCAAATGAGAAAATGGACCTCACCATTGTGACGGGCTTGAAATTTCGAGTAAAACGAGTATAAACTTGCCAATATTTCGCAACTGCGACCTCCAGACCCCCTGGAGAAATTCAAAACCACCTCTACATTCTGGAAAAACCAACTTCCCTGCATAAAACCGCCTCGGTCCGCACACTAGTGGTTTGGTCTGGTTCGGATTTGCGCTGAGTTAAATGGAGTTTCGGTGGCTTGGTTCACAAGCTCCACCGTATGGCGTAATGGATTTCCACTATGTATTAAGGCACATTTGTATATATAAATTTTGGAAGGTCAGTGGGTCGAAACCCCTGCCTGAACCTTCCGTCATACCTCCGGCAGTTTTGTTGACATATCCGGTTGGTTACGTTACATGGAAACATAAATATGAAATAATATACGCGCGACATTAATGTTAAGGGATTTGGCGGTCGTGGGGTTGACCTCGACCATCCGACCCTTTTCTGGCGGCACAATCCAGTTCAAACAAATACAATATCTTTGCATTTAATAAAAACTAATGCGTTGGCTCATTCGGTGAGCGGATTTCGACTATTTTGTTGGAATTCTGGGAGGTCAAGGGTTCGATCGTCATTGATCCCCAAATTTTTGGAAATAAGGCCAAATTGGGCAAAATCTGGGTTGCCACGTGTCAGCCTCGGATTGGCCCATTCCAACCAATCAAACTCTGACATGTCACTGATCTGATGACATCACCCTGGACATGTGGTGTATTTCCAGGACAACACGTGTCCTGCTGACATCATCCTGACTATTGACCTGACAGTTGACTTTGATTGTAGACATGATAGACCGAACACAAAATTCGGGGAGATTGGTTGTCGTAAGTTAAGTCCTTGGTTGGTTCTCTTTCGTTTGACAACCAAGGTGTATATTGCAGTTCACAACTACCTGGTAATCCTTTTTGCCTAGATTACCCCTTTTTGATTTATTTCATTTTTCTAAAAATAATTTCCCACGATCACATGGCTTACTTGTTAGAATATTTCTGGGCCTCATCATGAGTAACTCCTTATAAACTATTGTTTAAAAGCCTTGAATTAATCATATTTATCTTCTCCTGCTTTTTGAGATAAGATCACCATGGTTGAACCACCACGTTTAGTTTGCTCTCTGTCCACTCCTTTCGAAGGGACATTATCGCCTATCTCTTCTGATTCTCCACCTTCGACTGGTACTAAAACTGATGAGTTCGCTCTCATTCTAAGTATTCAACCTCTCGCCTCTCTATGTTTGCCTGATGTGCCAGTAGGCTACGTTTCCTACCCTCCGAATCCATTATTTGATCCCATTGAAATCTCCCCTCAACAACCTTATAGTCCATACAATAAACCTGGTGTGTCATTTGTGAACTCACTGCGTTCACCTTGAAGCGCTGCTCATCAGTTATTCCCAATGGCTTCTAAGGGAGAAGTTTCATTCCCCCTAGAGGTTTCAAGCACCATCAGTGGTGTAGATGATACTGTATATGAGGGACCTCAATTCCCTCTCGAGGGCTTTCCTTATGTGACAACTACTCCTTCCTCCCCGTTAGTGCCGGGCCTAGTCATACGGCCATCGTTGATCAAAACTGCTCTTTTGCATTTACATATTAGGTATCTCATACCGAAATAAATTTCACCATTCCGCTAGGTCATGGATTCATTTGATGGTAGTATTGTTTTATTAGTTTTCCCTCATGAGGTACTTGCTGATCTTCCTTTCTATGGTCTTTAGTCATTATTCACTTTTATTCTTTAAATCATATCAGTAGGTCATAGGATGTGTCTCATTAGTTTCTAGGGTCTCACCATGGTCAAATTAATGAGTCAAGTATCAATAATATCAGCAAGGTCATGAGGATGTCAATAAGCTCAAAGTCACAGCACCAGAAAGATCAAAGAGACATTTTATTCATCTTGATGTAATTTTCACCTCAAAAACATGTTTTGAGGTGAAACGTAATATTTTTCCTTTATTATCATTCATTATGTAATTTTGTATCATCATATGTAATAAGTCACAATTCAAAAGTTGTTATCTCCAAAAAGTGATGTTCCTGCCTTCTGAGAAGTTTTCCATAGCATGTTCAGTGCTAGATCATCTTCCAAGCAGATCCATTAGAAAGAGCCCGGAAAGAGCTTTCCAGCGGTATACTACACTCTCAAAATTGACTTCTGGATTGAATTTTATGCTTAAGTGAAGTAAAATTCCCTAAACCTCCCCTATTTCCCATATTTCCCTTTGAATTTATGTTTAAAGTTTTAATATTTCCTTTAGAAACCCCTTTTCCCCCTTTCTGATTACAAAATCGCATCATAAATTATTTTTAAAAAATATGCGATTTTATTACCCAACCACTTCCCCTCCATGCCTTAGGACTTTATAATGAAGAACTTCATATTACCAAGTCCCGTTGTTATCAACCGCTTCCCCTTTCCATGTCTCATAGAACTTTATAATAAAAAATTTATATTATAAAGTCCCCACCGTAATAACCACTTCCCCCTTTCCACGAACCCTTAAAACTTTATAATAAAGTTTAAGTTATATTATAAACCCCGTTGCTTTTTAAATCGCAATCGCAAAATATTTTCCAATCGCGGGTTTATTTTAAGTGACAATCGCAAGTGTTTGCGACGCGATTGATCGCATCAAAATATACTGCGATTGTGATTGATCGCACAAAACTCCGATCATCGCAATCGCACCTTCCCTCCGATCATCGCAATCGCAAGTCCTTCCCTCCGATCCGCCCGATTGCACCCTCCTCCGATCGCAAGTTCCCTCCGATTGCTCCGATCCTCCGATCGCAAGTCTCCTCTCGATTGACCCGATCGAAATTCCTTCCCCCGATCGCAAGCCCTTCCACCGATCACTTTTCCCCTCCGATTGATCGCATCGCAAATATTGTGATTGCAATTACTCCTTGCTCCTGATCTCCGATTGCGATTGACTTGCGGGGCCCACCATAATATATCTGCCCATTTGTATTACCAAAAGGCCTTCTCCTTTGTTAAACTTGAAATTTAGTTTTAAGTTATATACAAAGGGTTTTTCCCCAATCGCATTAGAAATATTGTTCCATATATATATTTCTCTTCTCCCCTCTGATATTATGATTGCGATTAACCCTTGGGTCCCACCATACGGTCTTTCCGCCATTCATAACTTAAGCCCCTTTTTCCTTTGTAGAAGTTAAAGTTCATTCGTATTATTTATACAAAGGGTTTTCCTCCCAATCACATCGCAAATATGTTATTGCGTGTTATATCACTCCGCCTGCCCCGCTCCAAACTCCGATTGCAATTTCTGTTTGTTATGTTATATCCCTCCCCCGCCCGATTCCGATTGCGATTTATGTGGGTCCCGTTTCCTTTCCCTTCCCTTCTATTCACTATTTTTCCCTTCACTAAAGGAAAAATTTTCGTTCAAAGCCATTTTTATTAAAAAAGTTGGTTTTATTCAAACAGAAAATGGAAAGCAAAGAACAGTCAAAAGGCCAAGAGCTTATTTATAACAATATTGTTATAGCAAGCAGCAAAATAGGGAATTTGTTCATCAGATTACCTATTTTCGTTTACATAGCCTAACAACAAATCTCCAAAGCAGTCAATTTAATGCTGTCCCTCATTTTCAGGGGCAGATTTTTTATTTCTTTACTATGATTGTATTTCAGTTCTTCAGCTGTTAGAACAACTCCCTCTTCTTGTGGATCTGTGTTCCACATTTTAGCCTATTTAATGTAATTGTAAATCATTTGTAAGCAGTCTAAGGCTGAGTTGGAGAAATTAAGGGAATAGTGTGGAAGAAACATCTCTGCGCTACATTGTACAGTTTGACAAGAATTAATAAGAGATGCAGCTCTGATTTGTGGGATCCATGTGGTATGAGAGTTAGCATTTGTTTTTCTCCTTTGTTTCATATGTGAATTTTTATGTGTTTCATTCATTCATAAACATTTTCCTTTGAACGCTTTCAAGATAGAAAGGTAGAATCTATTTTATATGCTCTGCCTTGGGAAATCATTCATGCTTTGTGTTTTTTCTTCTGTTTGAAAAGGATCCATTTATTGTGCCCTCTTCAGCTCCTCACCAGTATTTCCATTCCATCCTCATTAAATTTTAATTGCTAAGTTTCCTGCCTATCTTGCCCCATGAAATACCTTGTGTCCTGATTTAATTCCCGGTTTCAACTGTCCCTATTTACCCCACACATCCCTGAAATTAATTAATTAATTAATTCATTCATTCTATTAAACCCTTTTTCCTATCATTTTATCTAGCCTAATATCAGTCCATTTATTGTATTCATTTGAATATTCTTTCATGGAGAGAGCCCTCTCCTGTCCTTGTAGGGCTAGCTACAAGGCTAAAGCATGGTTTAGTTGTTACCCTGATTTGCCTTTTGCAGCCTGGGGTCCAATTCAGGTGCTAACATCTCTGGCGACCATACTGGGGAGTGTTCAAGATTGTTTGTTTGTTAGTGTTATTTGTTTTATAAACTACAGACAGAGCCTGAAGTTATGTCAGGTAGCCTTCGAACTGCACATTGCTTTGCAGGTGCATACGTAGATAAATACTGCTTTAGTCAATCTCCGATCTAGTTTTATAGACAATAACATCTGACTTGCAAGATTTTCCCCAGTAGAAAAAAATAATTCCAGACTTTTGAAAGATGATGTTCAGATTTTTTCTAGGCTGCAAATAAGATTTTTGTAAAATAGACATTTCACCACACTGGCTTCAAGAAGATACACCAGGGCTAATCCAGATCCAAACCCTCCCCCTGTCTTTGAAAATCCAAATCTTATACCAAGAATTGTCAGAAGACAAGAAGGATCACTAAGCCCCAGACCCGTCTTCAGATCCTATACTTGGCCTAGTGAATGGTTTTTTGTAGAAGATTTTTCCTTTGACAAGAATTTTGAGCTTTCTTTATTTAGGAATAAGTCTGAAAATGACATTGATGATACAGTTTTAGATCTTGATTTCCTTGTAGATATTGAAGTGAAAAGAGAAAATACCTCCATTGATGATTATATTTTGAATTCTCCTCAGTCCATCACTGTAACTAATATCCCTGAGGCTTCAGAATCATCAGGAACAAAATTTCCCCCTCCCAATTCATCAGCATTCCCATCAGTCAATTCCCAATTATCATCTCCTCCATTAACACCTCCCTCAAATCCTACAAATCATGTCATGAATCCACCCAGAGTTATGGCTGTCAGGTATGCACCCCTGGTCTTACCCCAGGCCCTAAATGACATGCCAACTAACTATCAAAGCAAAATGCCTATTTTTGATGCCACTCAGAGCATCACGGCTCAACAACATGTTGATAAAATTAATGAATTTTTTGATTTGCATGAGGTAGAAGCAGAGAATGTAATGATGAGGCTGTTTGTTCAAAGTTTCGGAGGCGAAGTCAGAAAGTGGTTTAGAGCCCTACTGCCAGGCACAATTCGCACGTTGCAGGAGTTGCACACTTAGTTCCTGGACTGGTGGGAGGTGAAAAATAACCCACTTCAAATTCTGTCTGAATATGAGAACATTAAAAGGAATGTGGGTGAAATCGTGCAGGATTATTGTTTGAGATTCAATGCTACATATAATGCTATTCCATATAATTTGAAACCTCTTGAGGGACTGGCATTGTTAAAATTTCCCGATGGATTTGATGCCGACATGACATATCAGCTGCGTGAAAGAGATATGTCCTCACTTGAAGACATGCAGAAGATAACGGTTAATGTTGAAGCAAATCTGCTGGCTAAGAGAGCACGAGCCAGAGCTGAGAAAAGAATCACAATAAAATAGGAGGCCTCTACTTCAGACAGTAAAATGGATACTCTGATCAGAACAGTAGAAAAAATGGTCGACAGGTTAACCATTGCAGATAGACCTGAGCCTCAAATAAGAAATCCGAATTTCATAGGGCAGCAGCCACAATTCAAATTAAACAGAGAGAGCAGAGAACGCAGGACCAAATTGTGCCACCACAGCAGCAAATTAAAACTCCTTTGGAGCAGAACTATGTGCAAGGGACAGATTTAGATGACGATGATCCTGTGATTGAGGCTAATCACTTTTTCACGGCTGACGATGCGCCCATTTTCCTTACATAAGATGAAGGATACACAGTGGCGACTCCAGACATTCAAAAAGACCAAAATTTCATTTTGGCCAATGATACAGTATTGGAAGAAGAGTCTGATGACTATCAGAGAGGGTATATGAACGCTCTATTGGCTCAGCAAAGGCAATACTCTTTAAGGAATAGAGAGGTTACATTCAGCCCCATTCAAAAGAGAAAGGAACTCCAAATGAAGAACGATGCACATAAGAAAGGAAAGGATCCAGCTAATCCTTCTTCTAGTAAAACGCCTGCAGTTGCTAATACAGCAAATGAAAAGAACCAGCAGAACACAGTAAAGGAGCCAACAGAGAAGAAAGACCCGCCCATTAAAGAGGTAGAAAAATATCCCTCCTTTAATATAGAAAATGAAATCTCTAAGTTAAAGGTTTATATGCCCCTCACAGAGTTGGTGAAGAATAGTGTGTATAAAACTCAAGTGTCCAAAGTCTTGCAAATTGATTCTGTCTCTGATATGGTCAACGTAGAAGACGAATACCCTGAACTTATTTTCGGCCCAGCCACAGAAGAATCTGAAGAAAACAAAGCCCCTCCTTTCTACTTGAGTCTTAGAGTACATGAGTTTATCCTGCATAATGCTATGTTAGACTCCGAGGCCTCACATAATTTGATGCCCAAAGCTGTCATGGAGAAGCTAGGCCTTGACATCACTCGTAAATATCATGACTTGTATTCCTTTGACTCAAGTAGGGTCCACTATATTGGTTTAATTAAATATTTGGTAGTGTCTTTAGATCAGATTCTAGCAAATAATTTCTTGATGGATGTAGTTGTTGCTGATGTCCCACCAAGGTTTGGAATGCTTCTATCTAGGCCGTGGGGTGAAAAACTTAAGGGAACCATGCAGCTTGACTTCTCTTATGCCACTATCCCTATATTTGGCCAGTTGAGGAAGTTATATAGAGAAAAGAAAATGAAATATATGATTACCAGCAAAGACAAGCCTGTAAATCATCCCATTAATGCTGTCCATACAGACTTAGAGTCTTTTGTCTTGTATTCTGATGGTGGTTTAAATGATGATAATGTTTAATTGGTACAAGTGGATGAAATACCTGAGATTTCAGAGAATTTCAGAGAGGTCCTCAAAAAGGAAAAGGATAAAGTAGCAGACACTTCGGAACCTCATGCCTGCCAGCAACAAAGATACAATGAATAGCCAAAAATCAGCCAAGGTAAAGAAGAGAAAGAAGAAAATTTCTAGCACCTTCAAGAAGAAGAAGAAGGCCTATGGAGTATGGATTTTAATGGAGCTGTTGGTAAGGATGGAGCTAGCATTGGAATATGGATTAGGAGTCCTATTTTTCAACCTGAGAAGCTTCTGAGTAATGTTAGAGTTTGTGCCTATAAGTTAGCTTTTGATTTCTATAACAATGAAGCAGAATATGAGGCTTTGATTGCAGGCCTCAAAATTTTGAAGAAGTTGAATGCAAAAAGGATTTCTGTGTATGGCGACTCCGAACTGATAATAAAACAGGTGAAGGGAGAATATCAAGAAAAACATCCAAGATTGAGGGCATATAGAAATGCAGTCTTGGACATTTTGAAAACATTCCCAGAGTATACTTTGAAAACAGTACCCAGGATGCAAAATCTGATTGCCGATTCTCTTGCCACTACTGCAAGTAACTTGAAGGTTCCAATGAACTCCAACAACAAGTTTGAGATCCATGTCAAACATAGGCCTGCTGTTCCAGACAACTTAAGGTACTGGCAAGTGTTTTGGGATGATAATGAGATCAATGCATTTTTGCAGGGTGATGGAAAATTCAAAGATACTCCTATAGAGGGTGAGTATGAGGTTGATGATCAGGAGTTGGAAGCAAACCAGACGGACATATTTCAGCTAAAGGATAATGTAATTCCTAGAGGTCTCATACCTCTAGAGGAGCTTTTTTATTAGGATGATGTCGCAGAGAAACCAAGCTTGGTGCCCACAGAGAAAGGAGTTGAATATGTGAATATTGGAACAACTGATCAGCCCAAGTTTGTCAAATTATCAAAGGCATTATCCCCTGAGGTAAAGGAGAAGTATGTTAAACTTCTTTCTGAATTTTCTGATGTATTTGCATGGGATTATTCAGATTTGAAAGTGTATGATAAGAACATAATTCAGCATACAATTCCTATCAAGCCGGATCAGAAGCCTTTCCGACAGAAGCTGAGAAGAATCAATCCAAAGCTATTGCCATCAATTGAAAAGGAGGTAAACAGGCTGTACAAAGCAGGGATCATAGTTCCTATTATATTTTCTGATTGGATTGCTAATTTGGTCCCAGTGCGTAAAAATACTGGAGAAATAAGACTGTGTATTGACTTTCGGAACTTGAATAAGGCATCCTTAAAGGATAATTACCCACTTCCGAAAATGGACCATATCTTGCAGAGAGTAGTTGGAGCATCTAGGATGTCACTACTTGATGGCTACTCAGGGTATAACCAGATCTTGGTGCATGAGAAGGACCAAGATAAAACTGCCTTCACAACTCCCTGGGGAACTTTCCGGTATGCCAAGATGCCCTTTGGACTGAAGAACGCTGGAGCCACTTTCCAGCGTGCAATGGACATTGCTTTTGCAAATGAAAAAGACATTTTTTTTTTTATTTGGATGATTTGACAGTGTTTTCAGGTTTAGATGATGAGCATTTGCACCATTTACAAGTGGTCTTTCAGCGTTGCAGAAAGTTTGGGATTTCTCTCAATCCCAAAAAGAGCCTTTTTGCCATGGATGAGGGAAAATTGCTCAGGCATATCATCTCTTTTGATGGAATCCACATAGATCTAGCCAGAGTGGAGGCAATCCAGCTCATAGATCTTCCACGGAACAAGAAATAAATTCAGGCCTTCAATGGTAAGATGAATTTTTTACGCAGATTTATACCTAATATGGCTGAGCATTTGAGAGAAATGATCAATATGTTGAAGAAAGACAACACTGTGAAGTGGAGTGAGGAAGCTATCAAGTCATTCAATCTGGTAAATTTTTCTTTGTCTAATGCCCCAGTTCTGATCAATCCTGACTATACTCATGATTTTATTATATTTTCGTTTGCTTCTGAGCATACTATGGCCGCTGTTTTAATGCAAAAGAGAGATGGAGTAGAAAAGAAAATCGCCTTTTTCAGTAGGACTATTAGAGATGCTGCTTTAAGATATAATATTATTGAAAAGCAGGCATTGGCTCTTGTCAAGGCATTGAAAGATTTCAGGGTCTATATTTTACATTCACACACTACAGCATATGTCCCTAACGCAGCAGTCAAGGATGTGCTCATGCAAACTGATCTAGAAGGTGGAAGAGGTAAATGGATAGCAGTTATGTTGGAGTACGATCTGGAGATCAAGCATACGAAGTTGATTAAAGGCCAAGGTTTGGCGAAATTGATGGCCCAATCAAATCTGCGTGCTTTAGATATAAACCTCATTTTAGCAATGTCGGAAGAGGAAGATGAAGGTTTGCTGGTTCCTATTTCAGATATTTTTCTGCAGTCCCCTTGGTATTCAGATATTGTGTATGTTCTTCAGCATCTCTCGCCTCCTCCAGGCATGTCTAAGAGTAAAGGTAGATCTTTGAAACTCAAATTTGCAAAGTATTGTATTTTGAACAGTGCTCTGTTTTGGAAGGATCCAGGAGGCATTTTGCTAAATTGCCTGGTTGAAGAAGAAGCTCATAAGGTAATGCATGATTTCCATAAAGGTGACTATGGTGGTCACCTGTTTTGGAAAACTACAACGAACAAGGTATTGAGAGCTGGGTATTATTGGCCCACGTTGTTTTCTGATTTATATAAAACAATGATGAATTGTCATGAATGTCAAATTTTCCAAGGGAAAAAGAAATTGCTTCCACTTCCTTTGAAACCTGTTTTAGTGAATGCGTCCTTTCAGCAGTGGGGGCTCGATTTTATAGGAGAAATACATCCTGCGTCCTCAACACAGCATCGATGGATACTGACTGGGACAGACTACTTTACGAAATGGATCGAGGCCATTCCTGCCAGGTAAGCAACTAACACGGTAATTATTCAATTCCTGGAATCAAATATTTTATCCCGTTTTGGTTGGCCATGTAAAATTGTGACAGATAATGCAGCCTTGTTCAAATCAAAGAAAATGGTTGATTTCTGTGATAAGTACAACATTGTGCTGGGCCATTCAACAGTGTATTATCCACAAGGCAATGGCCTGGCAGAGTCATCCAATAAGTCGCCGATGAATATAATCAAGAAAATTTTGGAGGCAAACAAAAGAAATTGGCACCGGAAGCTTATCAACGCACTGTGGGCAGACAGAGTCAGCAGTAAAAAATCAATAGGTATGTCACCTTTTGAGCTGGTTTATGGTACTGATGCTATTTTTCCTACTTCTCTTACAGTTCCAGTTATGTAATTATTACAAGAGGTTTGCAGTGAAGATGATGACAACAAGCGAAGAATCAATCAGATGATCCACCTTCAACAAACAAGAGAATAAGTGTCACAGAAAACGAGTCAATTGCAGGAAAAGATTAAAAAGATCTATGACAGGAAGACTAAAGCAGAAAGGTTTCAGGTGGATGATGTAGTGTTGAAATTGGATGCAAGAAATGAAGACAAAGGGAAGCACTGTAAATTTGACAACCTTTGGAAGGGACCATACAGAATTACAGCATACAGGGGTCAGAATGCCTTCTTGCTTTCAGAAATGGATGGCCAGGATTGTCCTGGAGGAGAAGTAAATGGTAGGCTATTGAAGCACTACCATGGTTAAAGACATGGATCAGAATCTATCTCATCATCATTGTATATACCATTTTGCTTTTCTAAAAAGAAAAGTTCAAAATGCATAGTCATTCAAGTTTGGGGCCCGAGGTGAAGGCTATAAAACTTGGATGATATGTGTATGGTTTGGTTTTTCAGTTTTTAGTCTTAGTCTAGAGTCAGAGTCAGTTTGCATTTATGTCAGTTTTAAACATTTTGACTCCATGCCCAAATGGATAAGGCTACTTGGTCTATGGTGTTCTTGGCACCTCCAAGGAGCTACCATCCCCATTGGAGCCAATGTTAGTGTCAATCTAGTCATACTGCCATTAATGATCAAATCTGCTCTTTTTTCATTTGCATATTAGGTGTCTCATACCGAATAAATTTAACCATTCCGTTAGGTCATGGACTCATTTATGGTAGTAATTTTCATCATTTTTCCCTCATGTGAAACTTTATGATTTTCCTCTCTATGGTCTTCAGTCATTAGTCACTTTCATTCTCAAAATCATATCAGTAGGTCATAGGATGGGTCTCATTAGTTTCTAGGGTCTCGCCATGGTCAAATTAATGAGTTAAATGTCAATAATATCAACAAGGTCATGAGGAAGCCAATAAGCTCAAAGTCACAGCACCAGGAAGAATCAGAGAGACATTTTATTCATCTTGATGTAATTTTCACCTCAAAAACATGTTTTGAGGTGAAACGTAATATTTTTCCTTTATTATCATTCATTATGTAATTTTGTATCATCATATGTAATAATTCACAATTCAGAAGCTGTTATCTCCAAAAAGTGATGTTCCTGCCTTCAGAGAATTTTTCTGTAGCATGTTCAGTGCCAGATCATCTTCCAAGAAAATCCATCAGAAAGAGCTCGGAAAGAGCTTTCCAACGGTATACTACACTCTCAAAATTGACTTCTGGATTGAATTTTATGCTTAAGTGAAGTAAAATTCCCTAAACCTCCCCTATTTCCCATATTCCCCTTTGAATTTATGTTTAATGTTTTAATATTTCCTTTAGAAACCCCTTTTCCCCCTTTCCAATTACAAAATCGCATCATAAATTATTTTTAAAAAATATGCGATTTTATTACCCAACCACTTCCCCTCCATGCCTTAGGACTTTATAATGAAAAACTTCATATTACCAAGTCCCGTTTTTATCAACCACTTCCCCTTTCCATGTCATGTAGAACTTTATAATAAAAACTTTATATTATAAAGCCCCCACTGTAATAACCACTTCCCCCTTTCCACGACCCCTTAAAACTTTATAATAAATTTTAAGTTATATTATAAACCCCGCTTCTTTTTAAATCGCAATCGCAAAATCTTTTCCAATCGCGGGTTTATTTGAAGTGCCAATCACAAGTGTTTGCGACGCGATTGATCGCATCGCAATATACTGCGATTGCGATTGATCGCACAAAACTCTGATCATCACAATAACACCTTCCCTCTGATCATTGCAATCGCAAGTCCTTCCCTCTGATCCACCCGATCGCACCCTCCTTCGATCGCAAGTTCCCTCCGATTGCTCCAATCCTCCGATTGCAAGTGTCCTCCCGATTGACCCGATCGCAAGTCCTTCCTTCGATCGCTTTTCCCCTCTGATTGATCGCATCGCAAATATTGTGATTGCGATTACTCGCCGCTCTCGATCTCTGATTGCGATTGACCTGCGGGGCCCACCATACGGTATTTCCGCCATTCATAACTTAATCCCCTTTTTCCTTTGTAAAAGTTAAAGTTCATTCGTATTATTTATACAAAGGGTTTTTCTCCAAATCGCATCGCAAATATGGTATTGCGTGTTATATCACTCCGCCTGCCTCGCTACAAACTCCGATTGCAATTTCTGTTTGTTATGTTATATCCCTCCGCCCGCCCGATTCCGATTGCGATTTATGTGGGTCCCGTTTCCTTTCCCTTCCCTTCTATTCACTATTTTTCCCTTCACTAAAGGAAAAATTTTCGTTCAAAGCCATTTTTATTAAAAAAGTTGGTTTTATTCAAATAGAAAATGGAAAGCAAAGAACAGTCAAAAGGCCGAGAGCTTATTTATAACAATATTGTTACAGCAAGCAGCAAAATAGGGAATCTGTTCATCAGATTATCTATTTTCATTTACATAGCCTAACAACAAATATCCAAAGCAGTCAATGTAATGCTGTCCCTCATTTTCAGGGGCAGATTTTGTATTTCTTTACTATGATTTTATTTCATTTCTTTAGCTGTTAGAACAACTCCCTCTTCTTGTAGATCTGTGTTCCACATTTTAGCCTATTTAATGTAATTGTAAATCATTTGTAAGCAGTCTCAGGCTGAGTTGGAGAAAGTAGGGGAATAGTGTGGAAGAAACATCTCTGCGCTACATTGTACAGTTTGACAGGAATTAATAAGAGATGCAGCTCTGATTTGTGGGATCCATGTGGTATGAGAGTTAGCATTTGTTTTTCTCCTTTGTTTCATATGTGAATTGTTATGTGTTTCATTCATTCATAAACATTTTCCTTTGAATGATTTCAAGATATAAAGGTAGAATCCATTTTATATGCTTTGCCTTGGGAAATCATTCATGCTCTGTGTTTTTTCTTTTGTTTGAAAAGGATCCATTTATTGTGCCCTCTTCAGCTCCTCACCAGTCTTTCCATTCCATCCTCATTAAATTTTAATTGCTAAATTTCCTGCCTATATTTCCCATTGAAATACCCTGTGTCCTGATTTAATTCCCGGTTTCAACTGTCCCTGTTTACCCCACACATCCCTGAAATTAATTAATTAATTAATTCATTCATTCATTCTATTAAACCCTTTTTACTATCATTTTATCTAGCCTAATATCATTCCATTTATTGTATTCCTTTGAATATTCTTTCACGGAGAGAGCCCTCTCCTGTCCTTGTAGGACTAGCTACAAGGCTGAAGCGTGGTTTAGTTGTTACCCTGATTTGCCTTTTGTAGCCTGGGGTCCAATTCAAGTGCTAACAGAAAGAAAATAACTTCTTCCCCGCAAGGCCATCCAAGAATTGGTCTATAAAGGGAAAGGGAAATGGTCTTTCTTGGTGGCTTTTTTAAGTTATCGATAATCAACACAAATTCACCACTTCCCATTCTTTTTTGGGAGTAGGAAAAGAGAAGATACCCACTCACTGTCGGATATAGGATATATGAACCCTGCATCCAATAGTTTTTGTAGCTCTTCTTTGACTATGTCCTTTAGAGCCGGGTTCATCCTTATTTAGGGTTGTCTCACAGGCTTGCATCCTTATTTGATGTAAATATGATGTTTTCACACTCAAGGATTCACCCCTTTCATGTCCTTGTAATCCCAAGCAAACACTTATAGATTATATTTCAAAAGCTGGCATAACTGCTTCTCTTCTTCATTCGAGAGGGTTGGGTTGATTTTCAGAGATCTAGATAGGCCAAAATCAATATCCTTATTGGATTCAGAGGTTGAGTCAACTGAGTTCACTTCCATCCAAGGTTGGATTTCAGACTCTTTGACTAAGGTTTCGAGAGGAATCTTAGTGGAGGACTGGTTTTGAATGGCATGGTCGACGAGTTCATATTCATCAAGCTACCCCCTATAAGAATAACATCTATGGTACACATAGGGGCAATGGTATATAACTCATCTTCTTCATCCTCCAACCATATAGGGAGATCATGATCAATGGAAGGCTAGGCTGGAGGATATAACACTAGCTGTTTAGACACAGGCCCATTTTTGATAGTCATGTTTCCGACCTGACAACTAATATAAGCATCTTCAGTGGCTAACCAAGGTCTCCCTAAGATGATGGGGTAACCATTAAACTTGGTTTTTGGTTGCAGGACCAAGAAATCTGTAGGATACTCCCAAGAGTCAATGGTAACAATAACATCCTCAACAATTCCTTCCAGAGTTACCGTGGATCGATCTGCAAGTTGCAAAACTATTGTGGTTTTCCTCAAAGTCCCTTGGAGGTTAATGATATTGATGGCATCCCCTAGATCAATTAGTGTTGGGGATTATGACACCATCTATATGCACATAAAAAATTGGACTACCAGGGTCCAGGTACTTTGGAAATACCACCTTCCCCAGCAATAGGTTAGATAGTTGTCCTACCACATTGATGGTGGGGGTATCTCTCTTCCTTCTCCCAGGTTTCTTGAAGCACTTTTCTTTGATGAGCCTATTGTAGATAGGGACATCATTAATGGCATGGAGAAGCAGTATATTTACACACAAATTTTCCAATTCTCCCAAGGGTTCAGTCTCCTATGGGGTGTGATGACTCAGGTGGATCAAGTGCTCAGGAAAAGGAGGTTGTTGGATCTGAGTGTTACCTTTTTCCTTTTCCTCCTCAACCTCTACATGTGGAGATGGACGATGGTTTTCTGGGAGTACTCTTCCCGACCCGAGATTAACCTCCTGTATCTCCACATCATAAGCTAGATAGGATTTTTCTCGATTGGGAGCCTGCTGTGCCTGTCTGTTGTTCGGGTTCGGATTGGGTTGTGCAGTTATAGGTAGCCTAGGTGGAGAAGCATGATTGAGCTGAGTTTGAGGTTGGGGTGGAGGCATTAGAGCAGGTGGTTGATTTTGTTGAGTCCTCCACCCTTGGGATGGGTTGTTCCACTAAGTTTGTTGTGGAATATACTGCTGAAATGGTTGGTTTACTGGCTGAGGATGATATGAAGGGTTGTAAGACCAAGTAGGAGATGTAGACTAGGATGGAGGAGTGGGGGTGTGCCAAGGTTGCATGGTTGCACTCTGATTGTTGTGATAATAAGAGTAAGGTGCACTTGGCATACCTTGTTGATATGGCCTAGGGCCTTGAGGCTTTCTCTGGTTGATGAAACAGAGTTGCTCTGGCATTGCTTCCCCAACTTGATATACAACCTTAAGTCCAGGTAAGGAAGGAAACTTTCCTGTGGCATGATTCTCCTCGCAGACTAAGAAAACCTCTCTGAAATTTAGTGGACATTCACTTGTTGGGTGCTTCCTAGTACATCTAGGAAAAAAATATGGCCAGGGCTATCTCTGCTTCCTCTTTCTTCATTTTGACTTGCATTGTGTCCATTTGCAAAGCAAAGGTGTGCAGCATGTCACTCTTAAAGTCCTCTAACATGTTTCCTATCTCATGTATTATGAAGGTGGAAGAGGAAGGGGTACTGGATGTACTTTGACTAGCTCTTCCCTTCTTCCTAAATGCCCTAGAATGGTTCCAGATGACAATTTTGATTGTTTCATAGGGTTTTTGGTAGATATCTCCTCCTGATAGCATATTCAAGGTTTATATCATCTCTTCACTGATCCCTCGAAGAAGTACAAGTTTAAGTGATGTAGGATCAAGAGTATAGTTGGCTCCCTTAAGTTTAATTGAAACCTCCCTTCATAGTCCTTAGGGATTCATCAGGTCCTAAAGTCATCCTAAATATTTCATCCTTAGTTTCCTTGGACCTACAGTAGTCTCTGTATTTGTTGTAAAAGGTTTCTTCCATTTGTGCCCAGGTAGTGATGCTATCCCTAGGGAGACCCATGAACCAGTGCAAGGCTGCATCCTTAAGAGTGGATGAGAATAGCTTCAACTTATGATCATCAGATGTGTAGTCATAATTCCTACAAACAACAGAAAATTCAAACATGAATGCGTCAGGATCCTCAGAGGTAAGTCCATGGAAGTGTGGTAGAGCTGAGGGGCTAATGTTTTTCATCTTAGTTTCCCCATCTACCTCTCTTATGGGAAAGGCTCTCTGGATCCCAGCCATGGTTAAGATAGGTGAAGCAGGTCCCTCAGTTGAAACAAAGTCTTATTATTCTTCCCCAATAGGATCCTCAAAATACTCAGAAGGCTCTCCTATAGGGGGTTTAATCTCACTGCCACTGAAGAAGAGTGAAGGGTGGCTAGGAGGTGATGTGGGAGTTTTAGGTAATATTTTTCTTTGATTATTGCCTCTCCTACGAGTCATGAAAATAATATATTTTTGTATTCATTTAATATTTCTAAAATGACATGAAAAGAGAGGAAAGCAGAAAATAATGCTTGAACAAAATCAAAGCACCTACTAGACACCTCCATGGAAATGGCGCCAAAAAGTGGTGAGCCCTGGTATTGCACCAAGAGTGCTGCAACTCCCAGGGGCTACCCTACTTCACTTTATCAACCCAGGGTTCGTACAAACTTGGAGGTGATAGTTCTATATACACAGTAGATGCATTCTATTCATGTCATCCTCTTATTCTTTACGAAAGGGTGCTATTTCTTAAACTATGATAAAATCTGAAAAGTAAATTGCTAGAAGGAAATGGCATAAAGGAAACTAACTTAATTTTTTGAAAGGAAACTAATTTAAACCACACTAAACTTGGTCAACCAGCTGAAAACACCCTACTTATCTTATGCTCTATCTACCATGCTTCTATCCATGCAGCTAAGCTATCCAAGACTTAATTCTAATTGAAAAAGTGTTGATTTGCAGCTTGGAGAAGAAAGGTGTAAAGGTGCTAATGGAGGGATAAGCACATGAAACCAGGCTTAGAAGTGAAAAGAGCAGGTTTAAACCTTATTAAATATTTATTATGGCACAAAAAGGATTTGGAGCGAAATGATTTAAAAAGTGTGATGGCGGAGTTGCGATGATGGGTGATTGTAATCGGCGTTTGGAGCAATAAAGGTTAACAGGAACAAAAAATAAAAATAAAAAGTGTGATTTGTGATGTGGCGGATGATGTGGCGTGGGACCGGTGGCGAAGTATGGGGTGATATCGAAATCGGTAGACAAGAGTGGTAAGTGTTAAAGGAACAAAATAAAAAGTGCGATTTGCGAAGTGCGATGGGGCAAAAACCACAAAGTGTTAAATGCAACGGGATAAAAACTGCGAAGTGCGAAATGCAATATCGCAAAGTCGGAGCGATAACAGAAGTGTTGTTCAGGAAAATTTGCAAAGTGCGAAGGGTGATGTGGCGGTGGGACCGGCGACAGAGTGCGATGATAGTATAACAATCGGCGAAAATGAATGGTAAGTCTTAACGAAAATGGAAAACGATGTGAAGTGCGATGCGGCGGATTTATCACAATTGACGAAAAGGAGCAGTAAGTCTTAAAGAAAAAGGAAAAGGTTGCGAAGCACGAAATGTGAAAAGGCCAAAGGTTGCGAAGTGCGAAATGTGACAGGGTAAAATTTGCAAAGTGCGATGAATTGTGAAGTGCTACAAAGTGTGATGTGCAATATGACAAAGTTATCAAAATCAACGAAAAGGAGCAGTAAGTATTAAAAAAAAGGAAAATTATGTGAAGTGCGATGTGAAATGCGATAGATTGATCGCAATCAGCGAAAAGGAGCAATAAGTCTTAAAGAAAAACAAAAAGGTTGCGAAGTGTAAAAGGCAACGGGGTAAAATTTGTGAAGTGCGATGAACTGCGATGTTCGAAGTGTAGTGGGGAAAACGTTGCGATTTGTGATTTATGATGTGGTAAAATTTATGAAATGTGAAATACAATATCGTAGTTCGCAATATCGAAAAGTTTGAGGGGTAGAATATTTTTTTTCCAATAAAGTTGCGAAGTGCGAATTGCAATAGCGGGAATTTCAAGGAGGAAAGGCGGAGGTCAAACTTTAAAGGTTTTTCCAACATTTTGTGAATAAAAAGAGTGACAGTTGAAATGAAAGAAGGAGGGAATAGAGCATAACCAAGGTGGTTGGAAGCATGAAAACGTAGATGGAGAATGAAACGAGAAGCACCATGGAGCCGCTCTAGGATTTTAGCAATAATTCCTGCAATCACCCTACTAACTAATGCGCAAATAAACAAACAAAAATACAGTGCAAAGGAAGACCGAAAAATGGTAATGCAACTCTACTTTTAATCTTAGAACAGTGAACAAAAATATGGTTTTGGGTTTGTGGGACAGTTTGCCCTCCTCGAGCTTTATTGACAGAGATGAGAAGGGGGCCTTGATCCACAAATTTTTGGTTTTTATCCTCTATTCTATTACTCAAAAGCAAATGAAACCTACAGCAACACACTTAAAGAAAAACTAAACAACAATGAAACAATCATAAGCAAAACTAATTGAATGACAGAAAGCAGAGAATAAATACAATAGAGAGGTCGAGGCACATGGATTGGGCCCTAACCCATGAGCCTAGCTCTCTAAAACTTAAATAAATAAAGTGAAATCAATCTGCTCATTTCATAAAATAATAGCCTCATACATTTATGAAAGTTTGATCACTGAGTAAAATAATAAAAAAACTCAATAGCTTGCAACAAAGTTCCGACTAGAATCGACCCCTTCCTAGCTCTAGCTCTACTCTATTTATTCTATAGGGAAGCTACCAAAAACTCCCTAGAAAATGGTTATTGATTCCACTTGAATCCAAGTAAACAAATATTGGGTGCACCCCTCTTCGAGTTTCTTGGCTACCTCTAAAATTTGAATTGCTGGAGAGAATCCTTGGGGATCCTTCGACTGCCTTTGGAATTTGAATTGCTGGAGAGAATATTTGGGATCCTTCAGCTGCCTTTGAGAGTTAAGGAGGGTGGAAAATCCTCCTATAATTTCTCTTTGCTCTCTCCTCCAAGTCTTTATGATAAAATTCTTAAAAAAATATTAATAACTCATGATTTTTTGCACTCAACCTCATATTAGGCACTCAAAGTATGTTAGGCTTAATCACCACCTATAGTAGCATCATAAAACCAAATAATAATAAAAATGAAAGAAAAAGAGATCTAATAAGGCAAAAAGGTGACCATTAACCCCTCCAAATATGTCTAATGATGGAGCTCATTAGTATAAACAACATAAATGAGCATAGGGGTCTCATAATTATCTGAGAATCACTAAGAATCATTTCTTGTTTACATCATTAGCTGCAATACAATCTATTTGAACATAGATACATTGTGCATTCATTTACAAGTAAAAACATGGATATAACCATACATCACCATTGATAAAATACATGCTTATAACCAACATAATAACAACATAAATACAATGTATACAACAACAATAGAATCCACATAATAACCAATACATTTGCATACCAAATACCAAAGGAATGAGCTCTTCATTACTGAATGTAAAAACCAACTAGAGATGGGACTTCCACGTTCCACCCAACCATACATTGGATGAGCCAAATCTCTCTTCAAACAATCACCCTCGTGCCATATTACAAGCGTGAATGTGGGACTCAAACTGAAATAACCAACTAGGGAATCCCAAGGCTAAACCATCTTAACCTCATCAATAGAAATCAGGATTTACCGTGATCCATCACAGATCACTAGGCCAACATAATAAACATGTCATAACTAGCTTTATTGTGATCTACACTCGATCATTAGGCTAGCACAAGCATGGATATCACTAGATTCTCTCCGCCTAAACCATGAGGAATTTTCCCGTCTCCTAGTCTGTCAGGCTTTACCACAACCCACAATCTGAATTAGGGGTCAGAAGGCCCTAAACCGAGACATACTCTATAGGATTTACCTTATATCCCAAACCCGAGATTCCTAGGCCTGAATGGAGAGAAAACCACTTCTTAGGATTTACCACAATCAAAACTCAGATTACTAGTCCCTAAATCGAGGCAACACATGAACCAGTTCCATAATCATTTGAAGATCCACCTCACTTAGCTTCGACTCCATCAGACAATACAACTAAACTAAACATGATAATTCCAAAAAACATGGCTATTCGGAATTGACAAGGTTAGGCTGAATACACTTCCACACCTGGAAAAACCAATGCCAAGACAGAAAAGAACCACATGCAATACCATGCATGCCATATATAGCAAGGAAACAACACATGAAAATCGATGCTTGCAAATATTCCCGCCATAGCTCCTTGATCTTGCTCTTCCTTGCTTGCTTCCTCATTCTTCTTTATTTCTTTCCTTTCTTGGTCCATTACCAAATTTTTCCAAGAAAAATCTAAGTGTCCAAGAGTGTGTGTGAGAGAGAGAGAGAATAATGAGAGAGCTCCAAAATGGATTGACCAAATTTTGAGCAAAAGTTTTCCAACTGATCCTCAGAAGCCTTTTTATCAAGGAGGTTTATATTTTCTTCATTTTCCATTATTTTCCTTCATTTTCCTCCTCACATGCAACCTATGACCTTTCACCTTCATTTTATCCTATTTTCCATTATTTTCATAAATAAATGTCAATTAATGCCTCATGCCTTTCCAAATCCTTTGCCATTTCCTTTACCAATTTCCTTTATCCATAATAAACAGAATGAACACCTGCTAGGAAGTTTTTCCCACCATTCAACATGGAATACGTGTCCAATCAATTGTGGTTATTATTTTTAACTTTTATTACAAGAAATTTTCACCAGGGCTGTTATAGAACCCTCCCCCTTGGGGGAACACCGTCCTCGGTGTTCAAGGACACCTATAAACCAGAAAAATATTGAAAATAAAACATAATTCCTATGGAGCTTTATAACATAGCTCATCGTAATATTTACAATGAATAACCTCCTCAAAATAAAAAACCATCATGTCAATCACACTGTGTATTGGAGCTTTATAACACAACTCATTACAGTATTTACAATAATATACACATATGCATATTTTCTCAATCAACAAATAAAATGATACAATGCTTGTATCCACAACAAGAGAATCCATAGGCTCACACCTCCACCCTCGAAGTAGTAGCAGGATTAACTTCCTTCCCAGGAAGTCCAAAATCCATTGTCATAGTCAAAGTCTGCATCTAATGTCCAATGCTACAATCTGGCGCCACTGTACCCTCAGTGAACAGTTACCAGCTCATTGTTTCAGGGCACACTCCATATATGCATGTGATTCCATTTGGAAATGCTAATGAACAAAAAAAACCATCCCCAACCTTCCCTTCTCTGATACACAGCACTTTGGGAAAGTTGGTCATCCCCTTCCATGTAATCACTCACCTTCCAAGTTCCTCGACATCCCCTATCCCGGGCGATCCATCCCTTGGAAAGGTTTCCTTGCATCTGAGAATACAAAATCCAAGGCATATGCCTGCCTCAAAACCATCATTCCGGTCATAACATGCTCATGGAAATCAATGGACACTATTGGTACCAGTGTCCCACAATGGCCCTTCTCCTGAAGTGCTTTACCAACATACGGCTGCATGTTCCAATTCGTTTTGTTGTTGTTTCTAATTCTTGCAATCAATTTAAACCACCCGATCGAGCATTTTCGTGCTTCCTATACCAAGCGCATAATACCCATTAGACTAAAATAATAATTGAAATAACTTCAAATCATACCTTATTGGTAGTCTGTCAATAAGGTACACTTGCACATTTGGTTACTTTTTGTCACACAAGTCAAACTAGTTGTTTGATCCATCATCATGTATAAACATATCACATCTGGTTAGCTCAAAACACAACCATTATAAATTAAAATAATGAATCACATGCAATAATCCTAAACCATAATCATAAATCACATGTAATCATCACGAGTCAGAATCGTAGGTCACATGCATAATAGAACTGAAATAAATTACCGATAGTTATCCTTCATCAGTCCTTACTTCTACCTTTTTCTTTTGTACACACAATGAATCGGTTGCTACACCCGAAAAGCACCCAATGTCTTTGCTTCTCTTCAATCACGTACACATACACATAGTGTGCATCACAACACATACATCCACATACGACATACAACACCCTACAATACACACACCCAAACTGGCATACGACACATACATTTACACCTGGTGTACAATACAATCCAATACATATGCCATACACTGGCATACAACACATACATCTACACTCGGTGTACAATACGAAAAAACACGTATACATATATAGAGTACAACACAATGAATACACATTTCATGATGCCATGACTACACCATGCACATACCTAATACCGCATGCCCGCACACAGTATATACGACATGCACACAAAACCACATGTATACCAGTAACATATGCAAAACATGTACACAGTACCACCTGTACAAAAAACCACCTGCAAAATGTGTGCACAACATCACAAGTACACGACACCCATGCACAACGTGTACACAATGCCAAATGTACATCGCACCACCAGCACAATGTGTACACAACACCACATGCACAACATTTATATGACACCACATGTACACAGCTCCACATCCACGACATGTACACGACACCACCTGCACATCACCACATGTACAATGTGTACATAACACCATTTTCATACAACAACCCATGTACAATCATTCACACACAACACCATATGTACAACACACACATACCACCATATGTACATAGCACTGCATATACAACATGTACATAGCACCATATGTACACAACACCGCATATCCAACATACGCACAACACCATATGCACACAAAACTAGATATCCAACATACACACAATACAATATGTACACAAAACCGCATATCCAAAATGTACATAGCACCATCTATACCTAGCACTACATAAGCAATTTACACACAACACCATATATACAACATGCATACAATATCATATGTACACAATGCTACATATCTTACATGTACACATCACCATAGGTACAATCATTGAATATACAACATGTAAAACTTATACACAACAATAGTACTGCACATTGATAGACCAAACACCAACCCCATAAGAGACCTTGCTTCTAGTGTCTTTCCACTAACCATGCTTATCCTAATATGTCGCAGATCACACTACTTTCACTTTGGTGATGTACCCTCGACATTATCTATCCATAACATAAACATAGGCATAGTACAAGCATATAATATCAATTTCATGTCCACATGATACTAGCCTCATAGATCTGTCAAGGTTACTCTTCCCACTTGATTCCTCCTAAGACCAAGAATCTCTTCATGCCATTCACCTGCATAAGCAATCATTCCTCCACAAGAATGATCCTTGAAAACCCTGTCATACAGTGACATAGATACATAGATACATACATACATATAATCATTAACATAAAAAAATAGTGATACTGCCAAACAACGACATACATACCTACATATACAAACACCAACATAATCATGATCACATCATAATTACCATATAACATAAAGTGAAGATTAAGAGAAATTCCTTTATCCATGCACAACATGCACAACATTGAGAACACCAATTCCCAACTTATCCATGGCATCTAATGCCTCATATCCTTTCACTTTACCTTTATGATTACCTTTCTCATGTTTGTACTACCACCTTCCATTTACCACAATGGACCCAACCAATCCAACTAACTGTCATGCTCTTACCTTCGATTGCACTTACTCATGCACCAAGCTTCATTCGTGTCTTACATTACCTGTAGGGTACCACACAAGTCTTCCTGAGTTCCATTAACTTTCCATTTTCCCAACCAATTGCCAAGAATCTCAAAACATAAAAGGAAATTAGATGAGAAAAAACAATAAGAATACCATGAAAACCAAGGCAATACAACATCACCAATAAAGTGGCATGCCATGCACTAGACCCAATCAAGATTGCAAACCAAGCACAACAAATCACAAGAGACCAAAAGCAAAAAACTAGCAAAAAACACGATGAATCAATCCCCATGGTTCCCAACACTTCCAAAGGAAATCTCAACCCTAGCGCTTTCAAAGATTTCATGGCAGTCTCTTTTGCCATGAAATACCCTGCATCATGCTACCATAAACACATAACTGTCAGTGCATAAATAAACATAAAAATAATCTAGTTATATTATCTTGATGTGCCAAGCACATTTCCTTGTAACTGAACAAACATGTTAGCCACATGTTCCAAATATCAATACAACATATCTATTAACTAAATTCAACCTCTACCAAGGCTAACAAGAGTGCCATAATCAAATAATAGTCATAATAATAATACTACAACTGTCACCTACTTATACTCAAGTACATATCAACTATCTCAAAACATAGTCCGACCATCTCAAAACAAGATCATTTATTCATGCAACCTTATAGGAACATACTCATACCATGCATGTAATCGAACATTCATACAAAAAATAAATGACATAATAGACACCAAACACTTGAACACCAAATAAACGAAATAATAAAACATTTAAACACCAAGTAGACAACATATGTAAACTCATACCTTAATGTATCTTAGGGGAGTCTATCTTGTATGCACGATCAATCTATGCAACACAATATAAATTCAGAACACATAAGATCAAACAAAAATAATATTACGATATCCATACCAGTAACTAATTAGCATGTTCACATCATAAGGTCATAAAATTTGTCATTCATGCATAACAATCACAGATGCACATTCAACCTAGATTAGTATGACATAATAGAACAAATAAGTTGACTCATACCTAAATGTCATAACCCTAACCATCTACCTAGGTGAATCCAATTTAGCATGATACATATAACATCAATATATCAATTCTTTAACCCTAATTATCAAGTTAACTAACATATAACATAATCATTGAGATAGCTACAAGTTAACATTTAACATGTTCGTCAACAACATATAACATAGTCATCAAGTTAATACCATGCCTGACTAACCAACACACGTACATATGATCACATCAGTTAACTAACATCTATCATGTATGTAACCATAAAATCAATATAATGAAAGACATACACATAACCATAATGCATATGACTACGCTGATAAACTAGCATTTATCACATATATAAACATAATAATAATAGAATAAAAAACATATAAGTAAACCTAATTCTTATAACGGCCATGAATCACATACTTGCATGCCAAACACACAAACTTGTATGACGATATGCTCTTACCCCAAAGTCCATTGCTGCAATGTCACTTTAATGATCTGAATCTCCTGCTCTATCTCAGCCAACACATTAGCATCATAACATACCAACATCATAATGATGACCTAATTGCATACAATGACCTTATGACCTTATGCAAAAAAACCTCAATCAAACCAATGAAAACTTGACCATATACACCATCTCCTAGTCTCTCAAGCTTTACCATAACCCACAGTCCGAATCAGGGGTCACTAGGCCCTAATCTGAGACATACTCTCCAGGGTTTACCATATATTCCAAACCTGGGATTCCTAGGCATGAATGGAGAGAAAACCACCTCTCAGGATTTACCACAATCCAAACTCAGACTACTAGGCCCTAAACCAAGGCAACACATGAAACAGTTCCATAATCCTTTTGAGATCCATCTGACTCAAATTTGAATCCATTCGACAATCCAACTAAAAAAAACATGAGAATTCAACAACACCATGGCTATCTGTAAATGGAAAGGCTAAGCTGAATACACTATCACACTTGGCAAAAAACATGCCAAGATAGAAAATAATCACATGCAATACCATGCATGCCATATATAGTAAGGAAATCACACATGAAAATCAATACCTATAAATAATCCCGATGTATCTGCTTGATACTTCTCTTCATTGCTTGCTTCCTCCTTCTTCTTGATTTCTTTCCTTTCTTGGTACAATGCCAAAATGCTCCAAGAAAAATATAAGTGTCAAAGAGTGAGAGAGAGAGAGAGAGAGAAAATAATGAGAGAGCTTCAAAATGGACTGACCAAAGCCTGAGCAAAAGCTTGCCAACTGATCCTCAAAAGCCTTTTTATCAACGAGGTCTCTATTTTCTTCATTTTCCATTATTTTCCTTCATTTTCATCCTCTCATGTAACCGGTGACCTTTCACCTTCCTTTTCTCCTATTTTCCATTATTTTCATAAATAAAATTCCAATTAATGCCTCATGCCTTTGGAAATTTCCTTTATCCATAATAAATTGAATGGACACCCGCTAAGATGTTTTTGCCACAATTTAACTTGGAATATGTGTCCCATCAAACGTGGTTATTATTTTTAGCTTTTATTACATGGAATTTTCACTAGGGTTGTTATAAAATATACGACACAATCAAACAATCAAGCATCAAGTATACGGCATAGGGAAACTCATACCTTAGTGTATATAAGGGGAGTTACCTTTTATGCACAATAAATCCATATTAGCATGATATAACTTCACATCATATAAACTAATAATAAATAAGGTCATGATATCCATAACAATAACTAGCTAACATGTTCACCTCATAAAGTAATAAATAGTTTTCATTCATGCATAACAATCACATCTACATAATCTGTCTAGATTAGTAAAACACAATATCATAAATAGTTCGAATCATACCTAATTGTCATAACCTTAGCCAACTGCATAGGCCAATACGAATTAGCATGATACATATAACATCAAGATATCAATGCAATAACCCTAATCATCAAGCTAACTAACATTTAACAACAACGAGTTAACATATAACATACTCCTCAATCAACATATAACCTAATCATAAAGTTAAATAACATAAAACAACAACAAAAATGCATATAACAACACATTACTATCATTCATGACTATTCGACACATGTGCATATGACCACACTGATTCAGTAACATATACCATGCATGTAACTATAACATCAATAGAACAAAAGGAATACACAACCATAATTCATATAACTAAAATGATCAACTAGAATTTATCATACATGTAACCATAAAAAAAAATAAGATGACAAACATGTGCATAACCCTAATGAATATAACAATCCATTAACTAAAATACATGTGTTCTAAACATACAATACCTGTACGACGATCTGCTCTTACCTTGAAGTCTAGTGCCACAACTTCACTTTGATGATATGCATCTCGTGCTCTATCTTAGCCAACACATTAGCATCATAACATAACAAAAACATCATGATGAGCTAATTGCATACAATGACCTCATGGACAACAACCATAACCATGTTAATGCATGCATAACAACATATAGACACTGACATGCATACAAATGCATAACCAACATGCACTTGTGATGATCACATCCAATAGCAACACCATCAACTTCCACATGGTGACACAACTGCAACTATGACCAACGTCATGCATATGCATCAAGCACATAGACCAAAAGCATAAGGAGTGCATATCGAAATGTATGTACAACTAATACATCACAATGCATAACCAATCATACACTCATGACGACACACTTCACAATAACGACATCCTCTTTGTAATATTCCAAATTTTTATCCTTAAAGATAAATGGAATATTAGAGTTGTTTCATCACTAGGTAGGTGAATAAATGGGTAGGGAGGCCCATTAACCTCTTTAGAAGGATCAATAACACACCTAATGTGAAAAGAGTAAGAATAAGCAGCTTATTTGAGCACCCTTTGGTGTGAACAGAGATGGGAACATGTTGATTTAGTCAACTTTGACCAAGTCAACAAAGTTGTCTAGATACATTGAACCACCTTGATGGACAACACAGTTTTGGTGGAGAACAAATTGCATGAGCTTGATGGCACATGTGGATGTGACCCAATGAGGAGAGGTTCACTTGCTATATATGGAGAGGATGGAGGCATTTTTTATGCATGATTTTGTATTTCGATCTTTTGATCTGGTCTGTTTAGTCTTGGCTTCTCTTGTTGTTTAGCAGGGTAGCACCGGGTGTTCTCGAGTGGGAATCCCACCTCTTCCCTTGAGAGGCCTCTTGGGAGAGCTTGTCCTGTATTGCTCCACATCCGGGCTTAAGGCCAAGAATCATTCTTCAGCCTCAAGTTTATTTCTGTAGCAGGATATTTCTGAGTTGCAGGGTGTTGCAGTGGAGGATTCTTACACCACTTCCGGGTCTGTTTCTCAGTAGAGGGTGCCTTCCTTCTCTTGAGAAATCAGCTAGGGAGATTTTTGGGCACATTTAATATCTTGGTAGTAGGTCAAAGTGTTTCTCATCTCCCACAGCGCAGTCCCTTGCAGGAACTACATCATTTTATACAGAGTTGCTGCAGCAGGGTTAAGACCCTTGTTTCTGAGCTAGTTTCCTAGGGAAAGGGCCAACCCTTCTCCCAGAAAGATAGAGGAAGGGATCCTTATCCCTATTTTGTATTATTTAGATATATTTCTATAATGTTGCAGTAATATTGCATTTTCCAAGCTGAATAAATCAGATCTTCTCTTCCTTGTACATGTGTCTCAAGAAACCCTTGCCGGGTTAACTCGATAATACAATAAGGAGGCCAGATCTCTGTTTTCTTGGCATATTATTCCATATAATTCCAGATCCATGTTATTTCATCATTATACTGTAGAAACCCTCATAAAATAACGCTGTACATGCTTCATTATTTTTCTTCATAACTCAAGTCATGGGATTTGGCCATTTTTAAGCTGTTAGGTAGCCGAGAGGTCTGTTTAACATATCAAAAGGGATTTATTTCTAATCCCATTTTGTATTTGAGGGCCTAAAATCATATTATAAGGTAACCAAGCGTTATTTCACCCAGTAAAAACACAGATCTTCAAAAATAACATTTTTAGGGTCTAATTTCTGCATTTTCCCCACTTGGGAATGCGTAGACATTCTTCCTTTGCTGCTGTTTCACTCATTTGAAGACTATGTGTTTTTTAAAACATCATATGAGTCTATTTTCTAGATCTCCACATTTTAAATATCTTAAGATATTCCCAATAGTGTAGAAAATCCCTATTCAGGGATATTACAGTGGTATTAAAGCTTCAATCTTGGCTCAGCCTGTGGAACTCAGCCATGCAGCTATCAAGAGAAGAAGATATGAAAAGAAAGAATACTCCATTATGTGGAGGAAAAATGGAAGATAGGCTTACAAAGCTTCTTCCAAAATGTGTGCAGTGCATCAATGAAAATCTTAAGAAGATGAGACGAGAGATGGAATCTCCTGAGGAGTTTGGATCTAGAGCCAGATCTAGATTGGCACATGATATGTGTGAGCATGCAACTACACCCTATTATTCACAATGCATTCAAATGCTCATATATGCTATGAAGAAGATGGAAAAAGAGGAAATGTCGGGGAGGGAAGCTCTTGGTAATTTTCAGCAAGAGTATGAGTCTCAAACTGAGAAGTTTAGAGATCATATTACTTTCAAAGGTTTTTTCAAGATCAAGGTGGAGAGGAGCAAGCTGCATGACATGGATATATTTTCTCTATCTACCTTTGATGGATCCCCAACTTGCTCAACCAAAGCTTGGGTGGAGGAGTTGTGTACTTATTTGCAGTAGCACCAAGTTTCTGAAGAAGAAGCCATCAGAGTTGCAACGCTGAACTTTGAAGGTAAGGCCTATGATTGGTGGATGTTTGAGTCATTTTCATTGAAAAATGTTAATACTTCTTGTTTTCAAAGTTCACGAAAAGATTGGTAGAAATGTTTGATGAAAAACATGAGACAATCAAACCAATGAAACTTTTGCATAAGTTGGGAGGACCTGCAGACTCAAAACCACTTTAGAAACCTATTGGAGGAGATCACATCTTGCATGATACCTTGTTAGAGGCAAGATCCTTGTTTCATAACCTTGGACAAGAGGGCATGAAGGTTCCTTTTGCAAAGAAGGATCCTCTTATTGAGCAGTTACCTCCTATTCATATTGAAGATGAAGATAAGTATGGGGGTTACAACGTTGTCACATCTAGAGCATATCTAGTGCCTCATGCAGAGGAAGGAGGAGCACATGCTCCAACAGAAGGATTTCTTGTGTCATTGCAAGAATTTCCCCAAGATCTCACATATGGAAGGCGAATTAAAATCAATGAGTAGCATGGTGAGATGATATTGATGGAAGGAGAAGATAGGGAGGAAGGACATCACCACTTGATGAGGAGCACACACCCCTATCTATTTCAGAGAGATGGTGCAAGGAGGAGGGAGACTAGTTTGCGCTATGAGGGCAAGGGAAAGGTTTCCCAACCATATGAACAGCCTTCTCTTGCCATGAATGTCTCACTACATGGAGGCATTCCATCAGGCAGGCCACCAGATTCGGAGTTGGTAAGAGAAATCTTGCTAGTTGGTTCACCACTCTTAAATTTTGGAGAGGTGAAGAATGTTGAGGGAGACTTTGGCATGGGGGATGTCAAAATATCAGGAAACATCATGAGGAGATCTTCATATGCTAGATCACCAGCGCTATCTCTTAGGAGGATTGATCCATACTGGAAGTCTCAACTCTTGGTAGAGTACTCCAAGGATCTTAGTGCTTGCATGATTCTTGATGACCCTGATGGAGATGAAATATATATGGTGGATGATATGGTCATTTATTCTTATGGCAGAGTCTTCTTGACTAGAGCTTCTAAGCTCAAGGAGAAGCTGCTACATGCAGCACATGCAGACTTCTTCTCCATGCATTTTGATGCATATCTTTCCTTGGCAGAGGAGTTCATTTGGGAGGGAATTTAGCATGACATATTTCAGCATATGGAGATATGCATAGCCTGGATGGTGGTAGAGAGGATGTCACAGCCACCTTCCTACTCATTGGGAGTGAGGGAGAATTTTCAGTTAAGCCATTTCAGCTCAAGACCTCAAGTGCATGATGGAGAATGTAAAATTTCACCCTATGTTTTGTACTTATTGTCTTTTTATGAGAATCATTTTGTACGAACGAGGATTATTCCTTCTTGCATATTGTATAATGATGTACTGGAAGCCATTTTTAGCATTGAGATTGGCTATCTCATTGGTGGTTTGCAGGGGAAGCCACATGATTTTTGGTGTGCACCATTGACACCCTTTTGTACTTTCATGTTTATATCTTGTAAAATGATTGTGGCAGAAAACAAGTGGCTAGGAAGGCACTTGTTTTTGTTTGATTTAATGTAGGAAAAGGATGCACTGCACTGGTTCCTTGTGTGGGACCTTGATCCACTTTCTGGTTGTCATATGACAACTTGTTTCCATTGGTTTTTTCTTCCATGTATTGCTGATTTCATGGGAAGCTTTGTTTGGAGAGTGGGCTATGAAGTGAAGATTCCCATTGGGGGTATGATTCTCCCTACTTTGCATGATGCATGTTCCTAGAGGAGAAATGGGTAGCCCATGATTGCTAAATTACATCTCTCCTCTTCATATGGGAGGAGTGTTACACAGTAATTTATTATTGTCCTTGCAATCCCCATATCCCACATTGGAGGGTATTTTCTGTGACTAATTAGAAGTGTCATGCCTTGCAAATACCATCTTTGCATCCCTTTCCATGAGGACAACATCCCCTCTGTTGACCATTTCCTGAGCAGACCACTAAAAACACCTATTTTTTCCTTGGCGCGAGTAGCCAGTTACACTCCCGCGCCGAGCTGGAAAATGCTGAGTCCACACCAGTTGGTGCTCTGTCCCAGTTAAGCACCCATGCTGATCCTGTTTTGGAAATTTTTTAAAAAATGGAGGCAAAGTTTTGATCACAACAACTTCGTGGATGAGTCATAGGGAGTGGTTCGACTGAATAACCACGACCTCCCTCCTTTGGCCTCTTGTTTCCACCTTATGGGGAAACCTCCCAAGGGATAAGGACTCCCTTCCACTATTGTAGGGATCCCAACCTCCTCCTCTCCTCTATAAATATAGCCATCTTCCATTGATGTGCTAGTTGAACATGTTCTGGTTGAACAGATTGTTAGCCACCTACAAAATTTGTCATATCAAATGGTGGCTAAATCATTTTTTAAAAAAGCCTTCAAGAAACAATTTTTATGCCAAATTGTTTAGTTCTTGAATTCTTATGAATATATCTTATCCTTTTATTAATCTTCACTGCTATTTCCCTCATGAATTCTGAAAATCTGCTGTTTTCCTGAAGAAAAGACTGCTAAAAACTAATTTTCCCCTTTCATTTTACCACTCCTTTCACTCATTATTAACCTTCATTTTTATCCCCTTTTTCCTCATGAAATTCCTCTATCTTTCATCATTTTCCTTCCTTCCCTTAATTACAACCCTAAGATAAGGTTTAAAACTCCTTTTTGACCTTATTGGAAGCATTCAAAATCCTTTGAAATCCTTGAAAAATCCTAAAAATGAGCCTTTTTGTGATAAGGCCTTAAGTCCTTTTGGCCCTAGCCCCTAGCCCCTTTCTTTCTGCATAAAACCACATTAAGACCAAGTGCTGTGGCCTAATCGCAAAATCCCAATCGGGCATTCCCCTCTTATCTTGTTACCTATCGCTTTTAAAAATTTCCGATTGCGATGAAAGCCTTTTGTATATAAAAACCCTTCCCTGATACAAACTTTCCTTTGTATTTAATTAAAAACCAACTTTTCCTATGTTTTTATAAAGTCCCAACGGTTCATTGGTTGGGAGAATACCAACCGTTGATCTAAACCGATCAACGATATTCGGGATCTCGCATCGGAGTTTTTTGGATGTGTTTAAATAGTTTATTGCCCCCTTCCGATTGGCGACCTTGTGATGGTTTCCCAATCGTCAATCTGTTCCGCCATACCCAGATATAACGGTCCACATTGCTCCATTCCAAATCCCATCCCTCTTCCTTTTTACCTCCGTAGTTAAATCTCCGCCGTCGATCTGGTCCTAAAATCAACGGTCCTTACTCAATCGCATCGCGAAAACCATTGCGCTTTTCCTCTCTCCTCTTCCGATTGTGATCATTTCGATTCAATATGGACCGTCGAATCCACAAGAACCGACGATACAGATTAATCTCCCTCTGCCACAGCCTCCCCATCTGACCCCAGTGAGAAATCCTTGCCGTTGGATGCTTTCATCCAACGATCACGATCCAACCTAAACCTCTGAAGCAGTTTTAGCCTTACCCCGCAGGATTTTCTTAATTTTCCTTTGTTTGTGCAGGTTTTAATGGTTTTTTAATTGTTTTAAAAGGAAAATTGAAGGCTAGGGATGACGATCCCTCACGCCATTATTTATCAAGGAGATAACTCTGTAGGGTTTTACATCGTGATTCACCGGTGCCTCATGAACACTGGAAACATTACAGAACCCTCTGTGAACACCTGCGCAACAACAAAACACAGCTAAATTTATCAAGCAAAGAGTATCAGTATCTAGGGATAAAATCATAGTAGAGACAAAGAATTGAAGATTGTTAACACAATTTTGAGGATTACAGCCTAAAATCGACTATCTAAAGCCTAATCCACTCAATTGAAGACAATATGAAGAACAAAACACAAGGATTAAGCCTAGTTTGGCTTGAAACACATAATTAAAGCAAATTAACAGTGTTTTAGGGAATAACAAAGATATTTATCAGTCCAAGAAGCCTCCACTGCCACATCAGAGGCTAATTGAATCCTCACCTGCGGTCAAAAGACACCTGAAGCCTCAAAGCAATCAAAGACGACATAGTTATTACCAGAATAGAAGATATTAGCATAAAGGTAGCTGAACAGTTATTTCGAATCAAAGAAACTAATTTAAAACTATCAGAGAAGTTATTACAAAGATAAGAAATAACCTTAAAGTCAAAATCTTTTAATCTACTAAGCCTTGAAAGCAGAACAGAGTTATGAAACAAAGATATAGATTGAGTGTATTCCTGCCTTATGCCTTGCATGGTTTCAAGGTAGAGAATTGCATTAATTGTAGAATTTATGATACTTGAACCCTAGAAATATTTCCACCTCCTCGTTTTCCTATAAAATCTTCTTGAGGAGCACATTGTAAAGGGTTGGTTGCATAACTTTGATATATACTTGTGCTCAAATTCTACATGTAAATAGTGTTCAGAGGCTTTGAAGCTCTGTTTGTGATCAAATAAGTTAGGCTGAGAAGAAAAGATGATTTCTGAACTGAAACATTGGACTTGAAGTGTGTAACTGGATTGACATCAATATACAAGTTGATTCTTGGGATCCTGGTCTATATCATTGGTGAAGTACTTCTTACTATGTTATTGTTTTCCTTTTATGTATGCCATTTTTTTCACTTATTCTATGATAAAGAACAACAAATATAGAGCTAGGATTTACTGTCAAAAGTACCCTACTCTCACTGATAAGCTTTATCTCAATGTTTTCCTCCAAATTGTGTGTTTAAGAAAGTCTTAAGTTAAGTGTAAACATTATCAAGGAATTTTGGTTTGTCCCTGTATTGATGTGCAAAGCTTGAAAAGAAGTTCTTGAATGTTATTTTCATTATATGCTAAGTAGAGTTAGACTAGAAAAGTTTATGGTTTGCCCTGTCTTCTAGTTTCTTTCTCCAAAGGTAGTTTGAAAGTTTCCCTAAGAGTATGCTGAAAGCAGGCTAGATTTAAAAGTATCTTACTTGATCTTAGGCTACACTTTGTTTTCATCCCTTCTGAAAGTAATTATGTGGATTACTGGATTGTGTGTCTGATAAGTTAGCTTTAATACAAGCTTGTCCAAAGAAGTCTATGGTTAGCCCTGTCCTTTGGTTGGTTTTAAACAGTTACTTAAAAGGCTTTTCTTGTTTGGAAATACTGATAAATCCTAGTTGAAATTATTTTCCTTTTCCACCCCTTCAACACTTTTATTGTTCCATTCCATTCATTTAATCTAAAAGATCTTGTGATATAGATGACTTGCCCCTTGGACCACTCTTGAAATTTTTTCACAATTAAAACCTTTTATGACTCCATAGCCCAATGGACTAAAAACCAGCGTCATATCTATCCTATCAGCCGAAGCTTGTTCTGATTTCTTATACCTTCACCCCTTTGAAACTCTTTCATTTTAGGACTTTCCACTCAACTAAAAATCATGCTCAACCATCCAAAACCAAACAAAAACCCTTGCTCTTAATAACTAGCCTAATATCATACCCAAAAGCCTTAAAGATAAATCAATATTTGCACTTATAGAGAGATCCCTCTCTGGATTCAGGAGGGCTAGATCCTAGAATCCCAAAGTGGTTCCAATGTCCTCCCTGCAGTTTTGGTCTCACCAATCTTCTGAAATTACAGGGAGCTAACATTTCTGGCGACTCCACTAGGGAGTTCTGAGTGAGATTACACCTATACATTCTTAAGGACCTTAGGAAAACACTTGATTAAAGAAAATTTGGTATATTAGCCAGTTGAGCCACTAGGATAACATTTTTGGCGACTCCACTGGGGATTTCTAAGTGAGATTATACCTATACATTCTTAAGGACCTCAGGAAAACACTTGATTCAAGAAAATTTGGTATATTATCTAGTTGAGCCACCAGGATAACATTTCTGGTGACTCCACTAGGGATTTCTGAGTTAATGAGAATCTAAGTACACCTTAGGACTTCAGAAAGACTCTTGATTCAAGAAAAATTTGTATATTAGCCAGTTGAGCCACCAGACATAACATTTCTGGTGACTCCACTGGGGACTGAGTCAAATTTCATCGTAGACACCTTTAAGACCTCAAAAAACCCCTTGAGTACAAGTAGCTCTCTTCAAGAAATACCACAACAAATGGTAGTGATGATAAAAATTATCTGAATTAGTGACAAACTAAGGAACCCTTAGGATTCTCATGAGATCTTATCAAACCTTGAAGGAATCAGCTACCTTAGCCATAAGAGTAAAAATTATTTGTCTCATCACCGTAGCTAAGTGTTGAAACACATTTGGGATACTCTTAGAACCCATAGGACTAAAAAACTCAGAAAACCCAAAAATGTTTCAAGATTGGTATTCAAATAAAAATGGTGTTGGACCATAAAACATTTTACCTCCAAAAGAGTTAAAAATTTCCAGTTGGTGACTCCACAATCCTAAACAGACCTTAAGACTCCATTGGAAAAACCCATTATCATCATAAAATCATATAAACTCAGTTAGAGGACTTTAGGATTAAAGTTTTCTTGTTTAAAAGATCAGTTAGCCTCTTAAAGATTGTCATATCTGGTTAAAATTTTCTTGTTTAGTTGGGTCTGAAAAAAACAACGTAGTGGCTCCTAGAAAGATTCATACTAGAGCCTACCCTGACCCTAACCCCCCTGAGATAGTTGACAACCCTGAAAGAATCCTAAGGAAGTCTCCTAAGGTTAAATCTTCAACTGTTTTCAGATCACCCCATAGAGCTAGTTTTGTTCCTGAAAACCTTGTAGCTCTACAAGAATCACAAGTTGACTTAAGAAATCCGTTTAGAACTAGGTCACTTGATGATATAGATCAGCTAGATTCAGAGTCTTCACTTTCATCCCCAGATAGAAGTGAACATCCCGGTAGCAGAGAAACTACACCATCAGATTTACATTTCCTTCACAATTTTGGTTTCTCTCATCCAAGATCAGCTCAACAATCTATTGTTGGTCCATCCACTTCTACTACCCATACACTCATTGTCCAAAACATTCCACTTCAGCCCACTTTCCCCTCTTGTTAATCCACCTCTTGTAAATCCACCTCCACCTCCTATCATGGCAACATGGTATGCCCCTTTGGTACTTCCTTTACCCTTAGTCAATCTTCCACAGGACTATCATTCCAAGATACCATTGTATGATCCTAGTGGTGCCACTACTACTTCACAACATGTGGATAAGATGAATGAATACTTTGACAGAAATGAAATTGACGATGAAACTATCAAACTTAGACTATTTTCTCAGATTTTAGGGGGAGAAGCAAGAAAATGGTTCAAGGACTTAACCCCTAACAGTATCAATGATCTTCAAGCCCTTCATCAATTATTCCTAAACAAGTGGGAAGTCAAGAAAAACCCACTTTATATACTCTCAGATTATAACAGCCTTAATAGAAACACTGGGGAGAGTGTTCAAGCTTACTGCACTAGATTTAATAGTGTGTATAATGCTTTACCCTCATAATTGAAACCTCCACAAGGCTCAGCCTTAAACAAGTTCCCGGAGGGATTTCATCCTAAAATGGCTTATCAACTTAGAGAAAGAGACCCTCTGACTCTAGAGGATATGAAAAAAGGAGCTTTAGCTGTGGAAGTTAATCTAATGGAGAAAAGAGCTAGAATGAGAAATGAGAAGAAAGTATCCTTTAGGGAAGAGTCTGCACCTTCCACATCTAGCTCTAAGATGGAAAGAATGATGGAGGAGATGATGAAAAAGATGAGCATCCTTGAGAGAGCACAAGCCAGTCAAAACTAATCTGCTCCTCAAAACAGACATCAAAACCAAAATCAGAATTTTAGGAGAAGCCAACCTCAGAATAGAACAAGGGAGGATGATCAACAGATTATCCCTCCTTTCCATCAAAACTATGTAAGTGAGGTGGAAGAAACAATAGACCAAATAGAGGAAGGCGACGTAAATATGTTGGGAATAGACAATGATGATTTTAATGTTCATTACAATAGAAAACACGGTCTATACACTCCTTATGATGATAAAAGAGCAGAAGATGAATATTACTATCAAGAAATGGAAAATGTCATCATAGAGACTCCAAAATAATATGACCTTAGGGGTAAAAAGAATCATGAAATTCCCAAAACTAAAACCTCTAAAAAATCTGCACAAAACAACCCTGTAAATAAACCCAAAATTGCAAAATAGAAAGACAAAACAGTGGCTATAAATTATGATAAAAACAAAGAGAAAAGCATTCAAAACAATGAAAAACAGAGTGCAGATCTTAGCAGCGCTAGTACATCAGCTAGTGCTCCTATTAAAACAATCTTAACCAATGTATATAGAGAAAATCAGCAAGCTGATATTATTGATAAAATGGTGGTTAACAAAGCTGAAACAAACCTTGTAAGATGTCAACTACCTTTCAGTTTGGAGCAGGAAATTGCCAAGATAAAGATCTTTGTTCCCCTAACCGAATTAGCCACCCAAAATGTGTACAGATCCCAAATTTTGAAGGCTTTTAACATAGAAGAGAATAATGACACTTCCAATCTTAATGATGACTAGCTAGAGCTCATATTTGGTCCTAAGATTGAGGGTAGATATCAAGAAGGACCAGTTCCTCCTTTTTATGTTAGTTTACAGATTCATGAAATTTTTTTGCACAATGCTATGCATGATTTATGGGCCTCTCACAATTTAATGCCCAAAGTTGTAATGGAGAGCCTAGGCCTTGAAATCTCTCGACCTTACAAAGATCTTTACTCCTTTGACTCAAGTAGAGTGAAATGTTTAGGCTTAATCAAAGACCTTTGTGTAAACTTAGCACAAATTCCAGCCAAGTGTTTAGTAATGGATATTGTAGTGGCTGATGTACCCCCAAAGTATGGTATGCTATTATCAAGATCTTGGGGAGCTAAGTTACAAGGAACTATGCAGATGGATATGACATATGCGACCATCCCTGTTTTTAATCAAACTAGAAGACTTTATAGGGAGTCTCATATGCAATACATGGTTACCAGCCAAGAGAGACCACAAAACTCTCCTCTTTATTATGTACATACAAGCCTTGACTCGTTTATCCTTTTCAACGATGAAGCATTTAGTGAGAAAGTAACCTTAACTGAATTAGTGGCTAATACATAGAAAGAGGAAGACAAGACATAAGTGTTAAAACAATTTGCTAAACTATAAAACTGCAACAAACAAAACACAGGTCTAGAGCTACAAATCATTCATCTATTTATTTTAAACCTTGAGAGTCAAGAAAGTAGTCCTCAACGCAATGAAAAACCTGAGGAACTGAAACAAATTCAACATAGTGCTGATCTTCAAGAACAATCCGAAAGCACACTAGTTGAAGAGGATAGTAACCAAACTGATGAACCCGAAACTAGTCCTCTTTGGAGTATGAACTTTGATGGGTCTTGCACCAAGAGAAACGCAGGTGCAGGCATATGGATACATAACACTGAGAGAAACCACACTAAAGGCCATTTCTACAGATTAAATTTTCAGTGTTCTAATAACATAGCTGAATATTAATCCCTTATTTTAGGCTTGCACTTGTTGAAAAAATTAGGGGCCAAGAGAATTAAAGTGCATGGGGATTCAGAGTTAATCATTAGGAAAGTAAATGGGGAATGCAATGCCAAACACCCTAGACTTAGAGCCTATAGGAACAATGTCATGGATTTATTAAAAACTTTTGAGGAATCCCAACTCATTTTTGTCCCAAGAGAAAAGAATATCCTTGCCTACAGTTTAGCTTTTGCTGCTAGAACATGCTTAACACCATTTCGAACTGAACAATGCACAACTCAAATTAAATTCACACCCGCTGTTCCTGATAACGAGAAATATTGGCAAGTGTTTGATGGAGACAAACAAATAGAAGACTTTTTACAGTCCAAAAATGAATTTGAACTACCAAGTTCAGATTCAGATTATGAAACAGACTGTTCTAACGAAGAAAATCTACTTGTTGAAGAAGAAAACTCTCTAGAGATGGCTGATGTAAATCTACTATCTAAAAAACTTGAAAACATAATAGAAATTAGTTCAGAGTTAGAAAAAGAAGACTTAGAAACTCTACAATCTAATAATCGAAGTTTGCCAAAAGGTCTGGTCCCTTTAGAAGAGTTGTTTGATTTCAATGATGTGGCTAAGAAACCAAAGTTGGAGCCTGTTGAAACTGAAGTTGAAGAGTGTAATATAGGCAGTGAACTAGAACCAAAGATGATCAAATTGTCTAAAACTTTACCAGCTCACATCAAACTCAAATACATAGAGCTGTTTAAAGAATTTTCCGATGTTTTTGCATGGAGTTATGAGGATTTGAAATCCTATGACATTGAAATAATTTAGCACAAGATACCTCTCAAGGAAAACCAAAATCCATTTAAACAAAAATTGCGCAGAATAAACTCTGTTCAGTTACCTTTGGTTGAGAAGGAAATCAAGAAAATGTACGAAGCTGGTATTATTGTCCCTATTAGATATTCGGAGTGGGTGTCTAATTTAGTGTCAGTTAGGAAGAAAATAGGAGAAATAAGGCTTTGTATAGACTTTAGGAACTTAAACAAAGCCTGATTAAAGGACAACTACCCTTTACCCAAGATGGACCATATTTTACAAAAGGTAGTTGGGTCTAAAAGAATTTCTTTGCTTGATGGCTTCTCAGGGTACAATAAGATTTTAGTACATCCTGATGATCAATTAAAAACAACTTTTACTACACCGTGGGATAATTTCATGTATGTGAAAGTTCCATTTGGTTTAATGAATGCTAGTGCTACATTCTAGAGAGCCATGGATATTGCATTCTCGGAAGAACTAGGCTACTTCATCATTATTTATCTTGATGATATCACTGTGTTTTCCAAAGCAGATGAAGAACACCTAGACCACTTAAAAATAGTCTTCCAGAAGTGCAGAAAGTATGGGTTATCCTTAAATCCCAAGAAAACCATGTTTGGTCTCCAAGAAGGTAAACTAATTGGACACATAATTTCAGACCCAAAGAGGATTGATGGTATTTTGCAAATCAATCATCCAAGAAACATCAAGGAGCTACATTCTTTCATTGGAAAGATTAATTTCTTGAGAAGGTTCATACCCAACTTAGCTGAGATCCTTAGAAACATAACAAACATGGTAAAAAAGGGAGAAGGGGTTAAGTGGACCTTAGAAGCAAAGAAGTCGTTTGAACTGGTCAAACAGGCATTAACCAAAACACCAGTTCTTATAAGTCCTGATTTTTCAAAAGATTTTTTCATTTTTTCCTTTGCATCAGAACATACAGTGGCTATTTCCTATTGCAAAAAAATTCAAAGGGACAAGAGCAGCCAATTGCATTCTTTAGTAAGGCCTTGAGAGATGAACCTATGAAGTATAATATTATGGAAAAACAAGCCTTTGCCTTAGTCAAAGCCTTGAAAGACTTCAGAGTTTATATTTTACACTCCCATGTAATTGCATTTGTGCCTAACTCAGTTGTAAAAGACATTCTAACACAGGACCCAGATGGTAAGAGAGGTAAGTGGATAGCTGTGATACTTGAATATGATTTAGAAATCAAGCCCACTAAACTCATTAAAGGCCAAGGTCTAGCTAGATTAATGACTGAATCTAATTTTGAAGCTCTTGATATAAAAATGATAAATGCTTTAGATGAACAAGAGGAACTGTCAATTCCCATTATTAAAGACCATTTTATGAATTCCTCTTGGTATGCTGATATTCTATATGTTTTGCTTATTTTTAATACACCTCCTGGTTTATCAAAAACAAAGGAAAGGTTTTTAAAGTTAAAAGCTGTAAACTACTGCATTATAGATAAATGTCTTTATTGGAAAAATGCAAGTGGGTTATTGCTTAAATTTTTGTCTGAGAATAATGCAGAGAAGGTTAAGCACGAGTTCCATGAAGGAGAATGTAGAGGCCACCTCTACTGGAAAACAACAACCAACAAAATCCATAGAGCTGGCTACTTTTGGCCCACCCTCTTTCAGGGTGTACATAAGATGATAATTGCCTATCATAAATGCCAACTCTTTGAAGGAAAAATAAAATTGCTTCCCTTACCTTTGCATCCAATCATTGTTGAAGCTCCTTTTCAATAGTGGGGTTTAGACTTCATAGGAGAAATCCATCCACCCTCATCTGCCCAGCATAGATGGATTCTCACTACAACAGACTACTTTACCAAATGGATAGAAGCCGTCCCTTCTAGGCAAGCCAATGAATCTATCATCATAAAATTCATTGAGACTCATATCCTCTCTAGATTTGGTTGTCCTAGGAAAATCATCACTGATAATGCTATAGAATTTGGATCCAAAAATATGGTTGAATTCTATCACAAATATCAGATAACATTGGGTCATTCTACTGCTTATTACCCTCAAGGTAATGGGCTAGTAGAATCCTCAAACAAGAGTTTGGTAAACATAATCAAGAAGTTGTTGGAGGACAATAAGAAGTCTTGGAACACAAAGCTAGTACATGCTCTTTGGGCTGACAGATTAACACTTAAAAAATCCATTGGAATGCTCTTACATGCTCTTTTTCTCAATGTTTTCCTCCAAATTGTGTGTTTAAGAAAGTCTTAAGTTAATTGTAAACATTATCAAGGAATTTTGGTTTGTCCCTGTCTTGATGTGCAAAGCTTGAAAAGAAGTTCTTGAATGTTATTTTCATTATATGCTAAGTAGAGTTAGACTAGAAACGTTTATGGTTTGCCCTGTCTTCTAGTTTCTTTCTCCAAAGGTAGTTTTGAAATTTTCCCTAAGAGTATGCTGAAAGCAGGCTAGATTTAAAAGTATCTTACTTGATCTTAGGCTACACTTTGTTTTCTTATTTGTTTTCATCCCTTCTGAAAGTAATTATGTGGATTACTGGATTGTGTGTCTGATAAGTTAGCTTTAATATAAGCTTGTCCAAAGAATTCTATGGTTAGCGCTGTCCTTTGGTTGGTTTTAAACAGTTACTTAAAATGATTTTCTTGTTTGGAAAGACTGATAAATCCTAGTTGAAATTATTGTCTTTTTCCACCCCTTCAACACTTTTATTGTTCCATTCCATTCATTTAATCTAAAATATCTTGTGATATAGATGACTTTCCCCTTGGACCACTCTTGAAATTGTTGCACAATTAAAACCTTTTATGACTCCATAGCACAATGGACTAAAAACCAGCATCATATCTATCCTATCAGCCAAAGCTTGTTCTGATTGCTTATACCTTCACCCCTTTGAAACTCTTTCATTTTAGGACTTTCCACTCAACTAAAAATCATGCTCAACCATCCAAAACCAAACAAAAACCCTTGCTCTTAATGACTAGCCTAATATCATACCCAAAAGCCTTAAAGATAAATCAATCTTTGCACTTATAGAGAGATCCCTCTCTGGATTCAGGAGGGCTAGATCCTAGAATCCCAAACTGGTTCCAATGTTCTCCCTGCAGTTTTGGTCTCACCAATCTTCTTAAATTACAGGGAGCTAACACAGATTGCTGAAAAAGTTGGCATAGAGAGGAAGCAATCATAGCTTCGTGAGAATAGTGCAGAGTGTGATTGTTTGTGTGTCTTGAGAACATAGTGAGATCTTGGACCTTTGTTCATGAGAGTGTGGCAAACGTGCTTGGATACAGACCTGTTGAAGGAGAGCCTCAACATCAAGGCTTGGTTGTAAACTCCCCTTGTCTTTATCATAATAAAATGCATTTGATGTTTATCTTCCACTCTTGTTTACAATTATAATGAGATTTCTAGCATTCCTTGATTAGTTAGATAGGTTGTAATTGTTTTATGTTTTTCATGGTTTTACACTTGTCGTGGTGTCTTGAATGTTTGTACAGGTAATCGAACATTGGTAGCACCGTGTGTCGAGCTTGAGAAGAGAGACGGATCAAGAAGCTTTGATGGAAGAAGACAACATAGCATCAGAACTAGGTAGGTCATCTTCATTGCTTTGAATTTAATTTACAATCTAGGAAGGTAGATGTTAATATGTTCTCGTAGTTGCTACACCCACCCTAGGGCTAGAGGGATCGCCTCTATCCGCAGAGGGGATTTACTTGGACAAAAATTTGGCAACTTCACTGGGGAGTCAGTGGGAGTTAGTCCTTCCTCCTTTGGGTTATTTTTTGGCTTTTGATTGATTAGTCTGCTTGTCTGGTTCACCTTCCTTGGTGTTAAACCCTTGTTCAACCCCCAGAAGACCAGATCCAGCCTTTGTTTGTCCTTTTTTCATCTTTTTCTAGGGTAAAATGGCTTGGCGCGGGTATACTCTTGACAGTCGTGCCAACTGGCGCTAGTTGTTAGTTAGGCCCCTACACCAACCCCTGTTTGGCATAGATTACAACCAAACAGGTGCGCCAACCCTGCTTGGTATTAGGGTTTTCCTGTTCTTGGACTTTCTGAGCTTGACTTTTGGTTCTAGTTCACTTTTTCTGATTGCTTGAGTGCTTTGAAGTCATTTTTTACTGTGTTTAGCCCCTGTCCTCTGATTGTTCGCCTTTTTCTATCAGTTTTGTATTCTAGCACTAGGGCTTCTAAGTGCTTCAGTGTGTTGAGCCTCCCGTGGGAGTTTTGGGTCTTTTCTTTCCCGATCAACTTTGTTTTTTCTTCTTTGCATTCATCTTGCTGGATTCCATTGAATCATTGCGTTAATTGAGTGATTGTCCTCTCTTTCGTTCAGTTTTGCTTTGTGTTGCTCCAAGCCTAGATTACATGGTTTTTTTGAGTCTCTTTCGAGAATCTTCTTCGCTTTGAGGGATTTCGTCATCAGTTTGAGTCTTGATTGTGTGCATTTGGATTGAGTGAAATTGTTTTGTTTCAGCTCTCTCTTTGTCATTTCTCGAATTGATGTTTTCATTAGTTTTTCGTTCATTTAGTGCATTTGCTCTAATATATTGAAAAAAAAAAAAAAATCTTTTGCATTTGGATTGGCAAGTGAAAATTGAAAGCTCTTTCGCATTACTAGTGTTATATAACTCTAGAGAAAAGTTTTCTAGTTTCATTAGCTTGCATTGGAAACCGTAGTGGATGTTTTGTGTGTTCATTTTGTTGTCATTTGAAAGCTCTCAACTCTCCCGTAGATAGCTCTTCATTGAACAAGATGATATTTTGTGGCATGTAGTTTGCATCTAGAGGTTTTATGAGATCCAAAATTTGATAGGGCTTTGAAATCAAAACGTAAATTGAAGATCAACTTTAAAATTTACTGAATTAACCTAAAGCAGCATTGGAACTTAATGGAATATTATTAGTCTAAGGTAGAGACATGTTCCGGCGTCTTTAAGCTTAGCAGCTGTCACTCACCATCTGGCTATAGACAGCGCTAGTACGAACTTGTGCTCCCCGTACCTTTGAGTATATAAAGGGAGACCACATTAGGTTGCAAATCCTTTATCTATAGGAAGCCGAGTCTGCTGCCTTTTACCAGTGATACATCAGACACAACATTCGGGGAGATTACTTGCACGTACATCAAGTCCTTGGTTGATTTATTTTTCATTTTTACTAAGGTGTATATGGAAGTTCATGGATATTTGGTACACCCATTTACCTAGATTACCAGAGCAGTCATTTTGATCTTTACTGACTCCCTAAACTTGAAAATATCATCAAGTGCTTGTCCTTTCACGCTTTTCTCCAAAATGAAAGTGATAGAATCATCTTTTACTCGTTTCTAGACTCTTAAAACATGAAACAGTAAAATTTCCAATTTCAATGTGGTAAAATTAATCACCTACGATCACACGCCCATTTAGAGATTGATTTTTCGGCCTATTTTTGTTTGCCTTGGTTTTTTCCCGTGTGTCTTTGTTTTTGATCTCTTCCTTTTTTTGATATAGTCACAGTGGTGGAACCATCAGTTTTGTCTACTGGTAGTCCTTATACAGACGATTCATCAGAGGTCTCCCAGTCCTCTGCTGAGTATCAGTAGCCCATTGTATCCGAGTTTCCTGATGAGGGACCGGTTATATCTGAACTTCCCTTTGGAGGACCAGTTGAGGTCAATTGGCCCTTTTCCAACACTTGGTTTGGATTTGGAGTAGGGGAACACTTCCCTCGTCTTACATCAGGATCACCCTTTTTAGCTATTGTCATACCTCCTAGTCCCCATCATCTTTTAGAAGATCTTAAGTTTGTATAGCTTTTGCCATTCCCGAGAACATTTCTCCCGAGGAGTACCGGCTATCTTTACAGCCTTCGATCTCTGAGGTTGGTCAGTCCTCTCAGGATCTTAATCGTCCTTACTTTTCCCATTATGGAGTGGATGGTGCCCTGATTTATGTATTTCCATATCAATATGATGAGTAGGGAAACCCCCTTCATTTGCTTGCTCATGAAGCTTATCAATATATTAACGGTTTCCTATCTACCCAGCTTGGGAAACCTTCTAATCAACAAGGGAAAACCTTTTAGGGACAACCTTTATTTCAGCAAGGATATGCTTCTGGCCCACAAGGACAACCCTTCCAGGGACAACCTTCGGCCCAGCCAGGGTATGCATACCACCCGCAAGGACAACCCTTATAGGGACAACCTTTGAGCCAACATGGATTACTTTACGGCTCGCAAGGGAAGACTTACAATCCCCAAGGTCAACCTCTGCAACCTCACCCTGTGGTCCAACCAGGGAAACCTCAAGGACCGGCAGGGCAACCGGGGTATCAACCTAGACCACCATATGGTCCTGGGGGGCAAACCCATCCTTCTTAACCTTTTGTGCAACCTCAGTAGCCTCATTTTCCAATTGGTCAAAATGTTGCATAGCTAGGGCCATCTTATGGTCCTGTCACAGGTCAACCTGGTTATCAGGCACAACCTGGCCCACTCCTGCCATCAGGCCAACCTGCTCAACCAGGGCAACCTAGTGTCCCTCATCAGCCAGGTCAACCTGTTCAACCAGGGAAACCTGCACAGCCAGGTCAACATGTTCAACTAGGACAACCTGCACAACCTATTAACCTTGCTCAGCAGCCGATCTATTCTATGCCACAGCCGAATCCACCTGTGCACTCGACTTATTCGACTCAGCAGGGCCCCACTTACCAGCAGCCCATTCGACCCCAAGGCGACTATTACCTTCAAGGTCAGTCTCGACCGGTTTACAACCCGCTTCAAGGTTCTGGTTATTACCCTCAACAGGCAGGCTATACTTATACTCCATACACTGCTCAAACGGGGCCCACGTATAATCAGAATAAGTGCCCTGGTTATCAACCCCCGTATCCTGGTTATCAGCCGCCATATCAACCTAATTATCCGGCTTATACCCCCTATGGTCAAAATCCTCCAGGACAGAACTAATGGGGGTAGAGTTATGCTCAACCAGGATGGAGTACAGGTACAAGTCCTTATCAGGGACCTGGCATGCCTTTTAACCCTTAATTACCTTTTTCTCGCCACGTTGGAGTTACCAGACGTATCCAAATTGACCAATGATCCGATTCTTCATAATCCATATTGGCCTCCAGTTTTGACGAAGGTGCTTGGTGATTGTCCTAATTTTGAGGGAAAATCTGGAGAAGACCCCCAAGCACATGTCATGACATACCACTTTTGGTGTTCTTCAAATTCTTAGATAGATGACTCGATTTGCCTATGTCTTTTCCATTGCACTCTCACCAGTGCTGCTGCTAAATGGTATATAGAGCTACCCCGTGGTATTTTTCAAGATTTTAATACTATAGATATGGATTTCCTGACACATTTCCAGTTACCGGTTTGTTATGAAGCCAGGACGCATCTCCTAACATCTCTGAAACAGGACAAAGCTACTCATATTTTAGACCACATTCATGAATGGAGACATCGTTGTCGTCTGATCAAGTTTGACATTCCTGATCAGCTTCTAACTCATTGGTTCAATACCTCCTTTGTCAACAAGATTGCACAATACATTGCTATGGGGGAATGTGTAACCAAGGAAGAAGCCATTGCCCGTGCCCAACACCTCGATTTAGTGTACTCCCAGTCTGGCACGTTATACAACATCTTGACTGATGCCCTGCGACCAGGGACCTCTAAAGCACTGGCTACTCCATCAATAGACAATGTTATTGGTTCCATCTCTCAGACTTCTCGCAAGTCTTCCAATGGGAAGCAGAAATCAAATTCTTCCAACAATTATGCTCCTCAGACTATCCTAGATTCTGGTGAGACTGCGGAGGTCAACGTCGTTCAGGCCAATCCTAAGGACAAGACTTCCAAAGGGAAGAAGAAGGGAAAAGGCAAAGCTAAATCTGATGCCCCAAAACCATAATCGTCCAAACCACATGCTGATGATGGTTCACAGCGAAAACCGAAGTACCCTTGCTTGATCTGTGATGAAGACCACTACACCAAAGATTGTCCTAGACGATCCGAGGTTAGTAAACTTCTTAAGGGCTCTAAGGGAACTTGGGCAGTTCTTAAGGAACCTTTTCCATCTCCGCAGACCCAGATGGTCGAGCAGCCCTCGCCATTTGCACTGTTTGGGTCCCAGGTTTTCATGATGAATGGTGCTGCACCTCTTTCTATTGCCACTTGATCGAAGGATTATGCTGGATCATGCCAGGCAGCTAGGAAGGAAGTCGTTGATGGCCCTCCTCCCCCGCTTGCCTCTGGTCCTCTTGAGATTGAAAGGCCCAATGTTGAACCCGTTGTACGACCACCTTCCAAAGGTGTTCTCTGAAAGTCTTCCTATAATCCGAATGCTCGTGCTGCTCAACATTACAACATTGTTGAGGACTTGGCACAGGCACCTTCCACGATGTCCGCGTTGGAAGTACTTCAGATTTTTCCGTCTCAATGGAAAGCTTTGTTATCTGCAATCGGTGGAGTTGATCCTACCAATTCTAGCCTTCTCTCCTTCAATCTGGAGAATTTTGTCCCCCAACTTCCGCACCAGATCATGCTTGTTATACAAGTCAGTATTAACGGCCTCAATATTCACAGAGCCGTTGTGGATGAAGGTGCCTCTACCTGTGTTATGTCATCTGCTTGTTGGAAGGCCATTGGCTCTCTAGCCCTCACTTCATCTCCCAATGCCCTTGAGGCATTCGATGGAAGGGAATCAAAACCCTTGGGTGTTCTTGCGAGTCTACCAATAACATTGCAAGGTAAGACAATCAACGTCGAAGTGGAAGTTGTTGATTCGAAAATCAACTACAATCTTCTACTCAGTCGCAGCTGGACCCATGCCATGTTATGCATTCTATCCACCCTCTTTTGACTTTTGAAGTTTCCACATGAGGGCAAGATTATTACGGTCGATCAGTTGTCTTTCCTTACCTCGTCCTCCGAGAACAACATGCTGTATATGGATCAAATTCCTAACCCTCCCGACAGTATAGGACTAGGTTTTTTCAAGGACCCCGTTCTCATGGGTATTTTTCCCATTCCACCACTGAACAACATTCAAGTCAACATGATCTCTAGGTTGGATGACCCATGGATCATCCCTTCTCCTGAACAGGTTGCTTATTTTGGAGAATCGATGCCTCTGACCGCGGTTGAAATCAATTATTGTGAGATCATTGCCGCATCGGATCCTCCTCTTGCTGATAATGATCCTTTGAGAATGGCTCTTGATGTTTATTCTCAATCCCCTCGGCTCAACGATGCAGATTCTCTTGATCCTTTGAGAGACGTTTTTCCATCTGACGAAGCTATCGTGGAGGCTATGTCTCTCGAAGATCTGCCATGGAGCGATGGGCATCATCGTTCCTCGTTTATACCCGACCTGGTGGCAATGTATAATTGTCTCAAGTGTTTTGCATCTAGTTCTCCCCCTCCTAAACCTGCTCCTTTGAGGTCATCGGAGCATAGTTCCTTTTCTTGTGTCAAGCTCCTTAAAAAATGAAATAAGATGGTTTGAGGACAATTATTTTAAGTGTATCAACCTCATTAAAACAATGAAACATGATCTCATTCAATTCGAGTTTTGTTGGATTTCAGAAAATTCAGGTCGAGTCTCTTACTCTTACGTTTTGAACCTTCACTCCATTTCCTATGGATTGAAGCTTGGGGGGCATGTACACCTCGAATTGAGTCATCATGCTAGGGGCATGCCTATTTTTTCAAGCATAGTTTGCGTTTGTGCTTTTAAGCTTGTGTAAAAATAAAATATGTTGGTTTGATGCATTTTGTGAACTTTTAAAATTTTCATTGGGTCGTTATTTATGCAGATTATGTAGCTAATACATTAGATAAAATTGTATTAGACATTTTCATAACATGTAAAACATCATCATATGTAAACAAGATCCATGTAGAAAATAGATGTATATATATATATATATATATATATATATATATATATATATATATGTCGAGTGTTTGCAACGTGTGCATCATATAAAACCAAAAATATACATGTTTGTTTCAGTTACATCTAGAGACAACATGTCTCTAAAAAAATATGCATATAAAAAGGCCTAGGCGACTAATCGGCATGGTGCTCATGGTAGCATGTCACTGCCTGCACCAACCACCTCAGTAAGAGGTGGAGTCGACTCGGCACCCCTACGGTGTGCCTCTGATAAGCTAAGGGAACATCAGCTAGATGAGCATAATCCAAAACTCCATGAGAAATCCCCTCTAAGTTATGCACAAGCTCGTCCCCCTTGCGCCCCTCACCTTGAGGGTCATAAGCGAGAGGGGTCATCCTTGCCACTGGTGACATTCCGGTGGGCCTCTCTGGGAAAACATTTGCATACATATAGGATCATCTGTTAGAACATGCATTTATACCAAAAAATCATAAAACTCATAAAATTAAAAAGAGTCTTACCCAGCTCCTCGTCCCTCTGCCTGTGAGGGCCAGTCCTCTATGACGATCAACTGTCATCAGAGCCATCCAAAGAACTCGAGCCTCCATGACATCTGTTGGCCACCACCTGCCCTGGGCATCAATGCTGCCCATCGAGCCATTTGTGGCTCTCTCAATAGTGTATCCGGGACTATAGCCCCCTGGTCCTGGAAGATAGGTAGTCATTCCAAGAAGAACGATACCAAAATGGACCCATATCCAAACTATTTTAGTTTGGTGTTTTTGCATTTAGTTAGTTTCCATTTGATGTTCATAGTCATGGCTGTAGCCCAGTCAAACACTGTTGGGTTCATGCACTCTAATGCGAGAAGGAGCTGTGTCTTGGTAGCTTCGTGCAGTGCCTGCAACCCCATAGCCCATGTAATAGTATGTAGCACTACTCTGAGTGCTAGATCGTAAGTGGTCTGAATGTCTACCTTTCTGCTACCTGACCCTTTGCGTGCCCTTGCGCACACTCTTTCCATGACCATTGTCATGTTTTCCCCTGAGGGCCTGGTGCTAGTCAAGATAGGAACTGGACCCCTGCGTGACAGTCCAGTGATGAAATACACGTCTGACACTTCGAGCTCAAGTACTTGATCTCAAAGTTTAAACTTCTCCTGGTCCTCATCCCAGATACTTATCAGATATTGCAGTAGTTCGGGCTGAGCCCGGAGACATGGCGTTAGGAATAATTTTTTCAAACAACAATTTTGGAGAGCATTCATACACTACTCATTCCCCATTTCCAACTCATCTTCCTCACCGTGCTCTCTTTCCTTCCATTCAATCACCATTTTTACTATGTACTTGCATCAATTTGGTCATAAAAACATTGTAAGATCCCTTGGGTACTTAAAACAACAATTAATTGGCTCTATTTTTGTTAAATTTGAGCGGAATGATGGGTTGTGTGGTTGGTGCGGCTGTTTTACTGACAGTTGCGCCAAGTGGCGTGGCCCCTGTGTGAAAAAGGGTAGGTTGGTGTGGGTCCGTGCCTGATACCCACACCAATCGCGGAGGCCCTAAATTTGCAATTCCTCCCCTCAGGGATGCCAAATGACTGTTAAAACCTATGAAATATGGCTTAAAATATGGCTAATGGAAGCATCTCTTACCTAAAGAAGACGAGATCTGATTTAATCCACTAGATTTCTCTCAGTTGTCACCTCAAGATCACAAAGGAAATGGCTCACTATCGCTCTAGAAAGAGGTAAAAAGGTAAAAAGTAAATATGTTTTTACTATTGGTAATATTTATAACTTTTCAAAATCAAAATTAGGTTTTGGGACTTGTTTTTCCGATAATTTATTATATTTTGTTGAAAAATGGGTTTTACACTTGCTTTTTGTGCAGCAACAGGTTTTCACGTGATTAGGACAACGGCACGAGTTGTATTTTATACTTTTTCAGACTTGGTAAAAACACAAAAAAGTCACTACTGGAGTCACCTTTCAGCTCTTTTCTGACTCTCTAAAATTGAAAATATCGCCAAGTCACTTGTCGTTTTGAGCTCGCTAAATTGGTTGTGAAACGACATCTGCCCAGTATACGTTTACCCCTTTTTTGGGTAGGGATATATTATTTACGAAAAAGGAATATCCTAGCCTATCGCGACTAGGAGGTTCTCTCAGACATAGTTTTCTACCTTTTTGAATCTATGGGACTATCTACGAAAAGAGACTGCTGGAGTTTTCTTTTACGCTGCCTTTTCAAACTCTCTAAACATGAAAATATGCCGAGTTCTTCCTCTGTCAGATTCGTTAAAAAATGATGACATCAGACTCCGTCGTAATGACGTTACTTGAGTTCCTCCTTCCTAGGGCTTGTTAAATGTACTAGGTTGGATTTGTCTGAAGGACAAACTTATATCGCAAGCACATGCTTCCCCTTCAAGCTTGTTTTAAAAAATAATTGGGGTACTCGCCAGAAATGGTGGGGGAAAATGGAATCAGTATTATAGTCATGTCGGCAGTATGTCACTCTTGAAAATGGCACTTGTCTGCATTTGTGTTGGTTTAGGGACATCTCATCTCGTTATCTGCTTGCCTCCATGGGTTTGGGTGATCCCTTTTTGACCACTCATCTGCTCTTTGCCACGTTACCATGACCTCAGATCCAGTGATGTCAAATACTGCCAAATCCAATGTCGTGCCGCCGATATGTTCAAGAGAAGTTGGCCTCTGCAGTTTTCAACCTCCCTCTGATTCTCTGTCGGTCTTGATTCACAAACATTATGTCCCTTTGTCTTGTGTCGATGATGTGGGAAACATTATGGCCCACCTTCGATCAAGGTCACTTCCTGTCGACTTCAGCTCATTATCCAGGAAGCTGATATAGAGACTCCCTTCAGGTACCTTGGGGCCTACATGCCTCAATGGCAGGTTCTTCGCATTCGACGCAAGGTTTTCATTATTGGCCTTCGATCGGATGATTCTGCGGGTGTTCGATGCCAGCTCACTGTTCACATTCCGCAGATTGTACCTCTTATACCTTGAGAGCCATCGTCATTATTGGTGTTTCCTCTCACATTTGTTAATGACTTTCATTATTGGCTAGTAATCAGACGATGTTCTTGCATGTTTGACATCAGCTCACATATTCGCATGCTCAAACTTGTACTCTGTTCGGGTCGAGATGGAGCGCAAGACCCTGGATTTTGTCTGATAAACATCCAGGCTGTGGATTCTTTGTGGATTTCTATGATTCATTTCATGACTCTTTTGATTGGATGGCTGCGACCATACCTGAGTCTACTTGTTGATCCTTGTTTACTAGATGGTTGTGTCCATACCTTGGATCCCTATTTTTGTACACTCTATTATGGATGGTTGTGCCCATACCACATATCATGTATCAAAGATATCAGTTGTATTTGTCTTCGTAGGTTTTTTGACGACAGTGTTTTCGGTTGGGCGCGCTCTCATAAAGCATTTCACCCCTCCCTCTCTCTCAAAACTCATGCTTTAGGGGGCATATGTTACACAACATTTTGTCATCTTCCCTGCAATCACTCATCCCGTACATTGGAGGAATATTCTCGTGACCTGTGAACAGAAAAATGTCCTGAAAACACCTTAATGGCATCCTTCTGCATAAGAACAAGAATTCTCCTGAAGAACATTTCCTCTGGAAAACCCTAAAAATCCATGTTTTGGCATTGGCGCGGGTAGCTAGTTCATCCCTCGTGCCAATGGGGAAAATGCACACTAGTAGGCACACCAACCGGCGTTTTTTCCCTGTGTTATGCCTGCACCAAGCCTTTTAAGGAATGTTTTTTAACAATAGGAGGCGGAATTTTGGTTCTAACAACTTCTGAATGGATCATCAAAATTAGGTTGGCTTGTTTGCCTCCGGATCTCCCTTATTGGGAAGTGGCTTTCCACCTCTCATGGAACCTTCCTAAGAAATAGGACACTCCCCCATTATTATAGGGAGCCTAGCCTCTCCTTCTCACTCTATAAAAGCCTGCCCTCTCTATTTGCTAGCTAGCTAAACATTTGGGAAGAAAACGATAGCTGAGTGACTATTGAAAGCAGAGCTAAGGAGAACCATGTAAGAGAGAGAGCCTTGTCCAAATTCCCGACAAGCTTTGTGAGACACGCTCTACTGGAAGCCCTGCCAAAGGAAGAACACGATGTTAGAACTCAGTTGTAATATTTCTTTCACATTTTAATATATGCTCGACTACGTTATTGGTTCCACTATTGTATTTATTATCTGTATAATGCAATTTAGTTCAATCCTTTCCGACTGATTGATAGTTACATGTTTGAATTGTTACGTTGTATGCTGTCGTTTCTTCTCTGCATGTGTACAGGTGTCTAGACGCGGTGAGTAGAAGGATTGTGATCTGTCAAGCTAGGAATGGGAAGCAACGCTTCTTCTTCGACAACAACAACGTATGACTTGAGGTAGGCTATCTATCGTAGCTCTGTCTTTTGTAACTAGGATTCGTTATCGTAGAATGTTTCAATTGTTGCTAGACCCACTCTAGGGCTAGTAGTAGATGTCGCTCGCCATCTGGCTTCAGACAGCGCTAGTACGGAATTGTGATCCCCATACCGTCGAGTATATAAAGGGAGAACCCTTTAGGTTGCAATCCTTTTATCCATAGGAAGCCGAGTTTGCCGCCTTGTAACCGTGATACACCGAACACAACATTCGGGGAGACTACCTGCACGTACGTCAAGTCCTTGGTTGATTTTTCTTTCATTTTATAACCAAGGTGTATATGGTAGTTCACGTGAACCTGGTACACCCTTTTACCTAGACTACCTGAGCAGTCATTTTTCGATCTTTACTGACCCCATAAATTTGTAAAGATCATCGAGCACTTGTCCTTTCATGCTCATTTCCAACCTGAAAGTGATAGAGTCACCTTTTTCCAGTTTCTCGACTCTTAAAATATGAAACAGTAGAGTTTTGTTTCAATGTTTTAAAAAATTAACTATCTACAAAATATTCCTGGTTAAAGTTAGTTTCCTTAGGGTGTTGTTTTGAGTTGTTTCTGATGGCAACGTTTCCAGAGTTCACTAACTCAGGAATCCCTTCTGAGGGGAATCCTGGTCCTTTTCCTGCTTTTGGGAATGTTGGTGCTCCTTACATGGCAACGTTGTCCCTGCCAGGTTTAACTGTTGGATTGCCTGTATGGTTATTTTCGACCTCGGTGGTCTCAAGTGTACAGTCTGCCGTACAACCATCTCCTCCACTAGAACAACATCATGTTTCTTCTAAGGTGGACCTCTCCCCTTCTTCGCCCTCCTCTTCTACTTCACCTGGTGAAAGTCTGGACTCCAGTAACCAGGTGGCTAAGAAGAAGAAGAAGAAGAAAAAGAAGAAGAGGTCAGATAAGTGAGAGACTAATGCTACAAATATTGTGCTTAAGAAGCTTTCCCTTGTAGAACCATCCACACTTCTAAGAAAGTCAAATTCCCTTGCATGCTGTGCAAAGGCGACCACCTTCTTCGAGACTGCCCTGGCATTCCCAAGGTACTTGAAGTATGGTCTGACGGTCATCCACCATTTCCTTTGACTTCCAAAAGTCATGTTGGTAACACATCCTCAAATAGTGCTAATAAGACTCGTAAGAAACAGGGTAAGGTTACCAATCCCTGTAAGTTGTGTGAAGGGCATCATCCCATTCAACTTTGTCTGTACATGGATGAAGCCAAGAGAGTGTTGGAAAACCCTACTGTTTCTGCACCCTACCTTCTGGCTGGTTACCAGAAGCTTTCTTCAAGTCCTCCATTAGTTGATTCAACGATTGGTCAAGAGTCATCCTTGGTTGATTCCGCTCCCTCGGAAATTAAAATTCAGGAATCCATCCCTAACCAACCATTGGTTGTGGGATTAGTTGAGCTGGCCCCATCCGCAGTGCACCAGGTCTTTTCCGTTGAGTCTGAGTGGATCTCACATCCCTTAGGTTCTTCTTGTTTCTTCAGATTCCTCAGACTTGGAGAAAAATTCTCCTGTCTGTATATCTTAGGAAGCTACTCCTCCACCTCCCATGATGGAGGTCCCGGAGGATACTCATTCTGCCTCCATGATGGAGGTGGCAGAGGATTCTCCTTTTTCTCCCATAACACCAGGGGAAGATCATCTCGATTTGACGGTAGCTCCTCCAAATAGTTTGGTCGTCTCCTTCGATTGGGTTCGATTCACAGGTTATTTCCTTCCTTCTTATGTGCCCATTGAGATTAGGGTACCAGCCTCCCATCTGGTTGTACCCAGAACCATTATAGATGAAGGCTCATCTGTTAGTATTTTATCCTCAACTACTTGGAAAGCTTTCAGTTCACCGCCGCTTGTGCCTGTTACGCAGAATTTGTTGGCGTTTAACAAAGGAAATAGTCAACCGTTAGGGATCCTTCCGAAGTTTCCTATTACTTTGGGAGGGAAAAATATCCGTATGGATGTGATGGTTGTTCCTAGCACCTTGGAATTTAATTTACTCCTGGGCTGCTATTATAATTATGCCATGGGAGCACTTGTCTCCTCCCTCTTTCGTGTGATGTGCTTTCCGCACCAAGGTCGGATCATGACCATCGAACAACTTGCGTTATTTGGTCCGAATATGGAAGCTAGCCCACCATCATCCTTGCTGGATCTTTATCTACTGGTTGTGTCATCCTTGCCACATGCCAATTATGTGGCTACCTGTCCTGTGCCCATATTCAGTGATAGTTCCGTTGTACATTGTGTGCTGGGGGCATTGGGTCCAGACTTCCAAGATGTTTTTCTTCCATCGGACGGGTAACCCTTGGAAGCGATGAATTCTTATTAATTATGATAAGGTCTTTGGAGCACAGTTCATTTTCTTGTTTCAAGCTCGTTAGAAAATGAAACAAGGTGTCCAGAGCATAGTTCGTTTTCTTGTGTCAAGCTCCTTAAAAAATGAAACAAGCTCGTCGGAGTAGAGTTCGTTTTCTTATGTCAAGCTCCTTAAAAAATGAAACAAAGTGGTTATAACATAGTTCCTTTTCTTGTGTCAAGCTCCCTAAAAAATGAAACAAGGTTGTTGGAGCAGAGTTCGTTTTCTTGTGTCAAGCTCCTTAAAAAATGAAACAAGGTCATCTGAGGATAGTTCTTTTAATGTGCCAACCTCGTTAAAACAATGAAACACTTTCCTATTCAATTCAAGTCTTTGATAAGATCTCGTAAAATCCTAGTCGAGTCTTTCTCTTGATCTTGTAATTGAACCTTTAGTCCCTCCATATGTTTACTCGGGTGCATGGACTAAAGCTTAGGGGGCATGTACCTCAAATTGAGTCACCATGCTGGGGGCATGCTTAATTTTTCAAGCATAGTTTGTTTCCGTTTCAAGGTTGTGTAAAAATGAAACCAACTTCAAGCAGATTTTCTTGATTTCAAGCTTGTGTAAAAATGAAACCATTCCTATTTTACCTCTTGTGATTGCCATTTTATCAACTTGTTTTTGCCAGATGAGCCTTGGTTTTCTCACTCCATCATCACTATCTGCTTGGCTGATCATATGCCTTCACTTGGTTGTTTCACCCATTCCTGAGGAACTACTGCAATGAGTGGTCTTGTTAGCCAACCTGTTGACTTTTATCATGTTTTGAGTAGTTCCACCATTACCGAAACCAGTTGCTACCCTTTATACCACTCGTTCCTCCAGGAGGAGTCAACTTTCAACTCTTTTCTGACTCTCTAAAACTGAAAAGATTTCCAAGTTGCTTGTCATTTTGATCTCATTAAATTGGTTGCGAAGTGATATATACGTAGTATACGTTTACCCCTTTTTCAGGCTGGGATAGATTATTTACAAAAAAGGAATACCCTAGCCTATCACGACTAGGAGGTTTTCTCAGACATAGTTTTCTACCTTTTCGGATTTGAGGGACTATTTACGAAAAGGGACTGTTGGAGTTTTCTTTTTTGTCTTCTTTTCAAACTCTCTAAATATGAAAATATGTTGAGTTATTCCTTTGTCAAACTCGTTAAAACTGATGACATCGGACTCCGTTGTTATGGCGTTATTCGAGTTCCTCCTTCCTAGGGCTCGTAAAATGTACTAGGTTGGATTTTTCTGAACGACAAACTTATATGACAAGCATATGGTATCCTCTTCAAGCTTGTGTAAAAATAAAGAGGTACTCGCCAGAAATGGTGGGGGAAAATGGAAGTTATTCGTCAGTTGTGTTGGCAGTATGTCACTCTTGAACATGACACTTGTTTGCAGTTCGTGTCGGTTTGGGATATCTTCACTCTGTCACTTTGCGTCCATGGGTTTGGGAAATCCATTTGCCTCTCATTTGATTATAAATCTTGTCAACATGACCTCTGATCCTATTTGAGTCAAATGCTGCCAAATTCCAGAGTTGTGTCACCGATATGTTCAAGAGAAAATCCTTCTGCAGTTTGTACATTCCTTGATCCTCTGTTTTAGTCTTGATTCACACTCATATTACCTTCTCTATTTTGTGTCGATGATGTGGGATTCATTATGACCCTCCTTCGACGGATTGCTTCTATCGTCTTCATCTCATTATCCGGGAAGTTGATCTAGAGACTCCTTTCGGTACCTTAGAGCTTGCATGGCCTAATGACAATTTCTTCGCATTCGACGACAGGTTCACATCATTGGCCTTCGATCGAGTGATTTCACATGTGTTCGACTCTAACTCACTATTCACATTCTGTGGATTGTACTAGTAGTACCTTGAGAGCCATTGACATTATGGGTGGTTTCTCTCGCACTTGTTAACGGTTCACATCATTGATCGGTCATCCAGTGATTTTATAGCATGTTCGACTTCAACACATCTATTCACATGATGGAATTTGTACTTTGATCGGGTGGTGTTGGAGCGCAAGACCCTGGGCTTTGATCACAAAAGTCCAGGTTGTGAGGAGTGATGAGTCATTCATGATTATATACATGATTCCTTAGATGGATGGCTGCGCCCATGCCATGGATCTATTTCATATTATCCCTTCATTTGGATGGCTGCGTCCATGCCGAGGATCCATTCACATGATCCCTTTCTTGATGGAGAGCTGTGACTATACCATGGATTCATGTATTTTCAATAAATATTTCAGTTATGTATATGTATCTATGCTTGATTTGCAGGTCTCTCGACAGCAACGTCTGGTTCCTTGCACGTACTTGTAAAGAATTTCATCCCTCACTCATGTTCGGACTTCATACTTTAGGGGGCATCTGTTACACATTAATTTGTCACTGTCCCTGCAATCCCCATCTCACACATTGGAGGGTATTTTCTGTGACTAATTAGAAATTTCATGCCTTGAAAATACCATCATTGCATCCCTTTCCATGAGGACAACATTCCCTCTGTTGACCATTTCCTGAGAAAACCACTAAAAACACATGTTTTTTCCTTGGCGCAAGTAGCCAGTTACACTCCTGCGCCGAGCTGGAAAATTAAAACTGAGCCCGCGCCAGTTGGCGCTCTGTCCCAGTTAAGCACCCGCACTGATCCTATTTTGGAAAGTTTTTTAAAAATAGAGGCGAAGTTTCGATCACAACAACTTCATGGATGATTCATAGGGAGTGGTTTGACTGAATAACCACAGAATCCCTCCTTAGGCCTCTTGTTTCCACCTTATGGGGAAACCTCCCAAGGGATAAGGCCTCCCTTCCACTATCGTAGGGATCCCAACCTCCTCCTCTCCTGTATAAATATAGCCATCTTCCATTGATGTGCTAGTTGAACATGTTCTAGTTGAACAGATAGCTGAAAAAGTTAGCATATAGAGGAAGCAATCATAGCTTCGGGAGAATAGTGCATAGTGTGATTGTTTGTGTGTGTTGAGAACATAGTGAAATCTTGGAACTTTTTTTATGAGGGTGTGGCAAATGTGCTTGGATACAGACCCGCTGAAGGAGAGCCTCAACATCAAGGCTTGGTTGTAAACTCCCCTTGTCTTTATCATAATAAAATGCATTTGATGTTTATCTTCCACTCTTGTTTACAATTATAATGAGATTTATAGCATTCCTTGATCAGTTAGATAGGTTGTAATTTTTTTATGTTTGTCATGGTTTTACGCTTGTCGTGGTGTCTTGACTGTCTGTACAGGTAATCGAATGTTGGCAGCAGCGTGTGTCGAGCCTGAGAAGAGCGACGGATCAAGAAGTTTAGACGGAAGACGACAACATAACATCAGAACGAGGTAGTTCATCTTCCTTGCTCTGAATTTCATTTACAATCTAGGATGGTAGATGTTAATATGTTCCTGTAGTTTCTAGACCCACCCTAGGGCTAGAGGGATCGCCTTTGTCCGCAAAGGGGATTTACCTGGACAACAAGGAGCCATTTGGAGAACTTGAGTTTTTGGAGGAGGCACTTCATGGTTTATTTATTTGATGGGGTAGCTTGGGCCACTCTTGGAGGTCATGAAATTTCAGCACAAGATCAGCAGTAGCCCCATACTTATCATAAATGGGGAGAGAAACCACTTGGTTGGGAGGATCCAATCTCTTCATGCAACCCTAACACATTGCATGAACTGGGGTTTGAGGATCTTTTTGAGCTAACTATATTGGCTCATTTCATTTGGATGATAGCATGGGTGTGGGAGTCACTCATTGGGAATAATATTTCCCATTTTCATCATCACTCCTACCTTAAGAAGGCCATTGGACAGCAGGGAGGTTTCCACTTACATCTTCCACCTTTCTATGATGTGAGCCATATGGTTTTGCATGCTTGTTAGGAAACATTGGAGGACAGATTTGTACCAGATCATATTAAGCAGTGGTGGAGAATTTTGATGAGGAGGCCACAAGAAGAGGAGGGGAAGATTTTGGTCTCCTTATACAGTTGCTTGAGGACAAGCAACATTTTGGAGGGGAGGACTATAATATTCCAAATTTTTAGCCTTCAAGCTAAATGGAATATTAGAGTTGTTTCATCACTAGGTAGGTGAATAAATGGGTAGGGAGGCCCAGTAACCTCTTTAGAAGGATCAATAACACTCCTAATGTGAAAGGAGTAAGAATAAGCAGCTTATTTGAGCACCCTTGGGTGTGACCATAGATGGGAACATGTTGATTCAGTCAACTTTGACCAAGTCAACAAAGTTTTCTAGATACATTGAACCACCTTGATGGACAACACAATTTTGGTTGAGGAAAACTTGCATGAGCTTGATGGCACATGTGGATGGGACCCAATGAGGAGAGGTTCACTTGCTATATATGGAGAGGATGGAGGCCTTTTTTATGCATGCTTTTGTATTTCGATCTTTTGATCTGGTCTGTTTAGACTTGGCTTCCTCTTGTTGTTTAGCAGGGTAGCACCGGGTGTTCCCAAGTCAGAATCCCACCTCTTCCCTTGAGAGGCCTCTTGGGAGAGCTTGTCCTGTACTTCTCTACATCCAGGCTTAAGGCCAAGCATCATTCTTCAGCCCCAGTGTTATTTCTGTAGTAGGATATTGTTGAGTTGCAGGGTGTTGCAGTGGAGGATTCTTACACCACTTCCGGGTCTGTCTCTCAGTAGAGGGTGCCTTCCTTCTCTTGAAAAATCAGCTAGGGAGATTTGTGGGCACATTTCATATCTTGGTAGTAGGCCAAAGTGTTTCTCATCTCCTACAGCATAGTCCCTTGCAGGAACTGCGTCATTTTATACAAATTTGCTGCAGCAGGGTTAGGACCCTTGTTTCTGAGCTAGTTTCCTAGGGAAAGGGACAAATTTTCTCCCGGAAAGCTAGAGGAAGGGATCGTCATCCCTCTTTTGTATTCTTCAGCTATATTTATGTAATTTTGCAGTAAGACTTCATTTTCTGAGATGAATAAATCAGTTCTTCTCTTCCTTGTACATGTGTCTCAAGAAACCCTTGCTGGGTTAACTCTATAATACAATAAGGAGGCTAGATCTCTGTTTTCTTCGCATATTATTCCATATAACTCCAGATCCATGTTATTTCATCATTATATTGTAGAAACCCTCATAAAATAACGTTGTACATGCTTCAGTCTTTTTCTACATAACTCAAGTCATGGGATTTGGCCATTTTTAAGCTGTTAGGTAGCCGAGAGGTTTGTTTAACATATCAAAAGGGATTTTTTCTGATCCCCTTTTGTATGTGAGGTCCTAACATCATATGTTAAGGGAACCAAGTTTTATTTCACCCAGTAAAAGTGCAGATCTTCAAAAATAACGTTTTTAGGTTCTAATTTATGCATTTTCCCCACTTGGGAATGTGTAGACATTCTTCATTTGCTGTTGTTTCACTCATTTGAAGGCTAAGTGTTTTTGAACACATCATATGAGTCTATTTTCTGGATCTCCACATTTGGAATATCTTAAGATATTCCCAATAGTGTAGAAAATCCCTATTCTGGGATATTACACTCTTTCACATGGTGACATCACTACAACCATGACCGACACCATGCATATGAAACAAGAATATATACCACAAGGATTATTAACACACATTAAACCGACATGTATGCATGACCAGCACACACCGCCCATCTATTCCATGTGGTGAACCATGCTCTGATACCACCCTGTAACACCCTCATTTCACATCAGAAATTGACCAACCAGGGTAAACATGTGATGAGAGGCTACTATGATTAGATTCAACCTCCTAGGTGACCTTAAGGAGGTGGAACCGACAAAAACACATCATGTAGACCTTCCACAGCAGCGGCAAGACTTCCAGGAACTATCCCAACCACTCAGGCAACTAGCCCTTGGGTCCCACTGAGTTTTTAACCTAATTAACCCATGGACGCTCCCATAAGTTTGCATTCCTGCGTCTAGGATACTTTGGATGCACACACAAGCCTGCATGACTACGTTTAGGGACTAAATTATCCAAACCCGTGTCTGCGTCCACGAGATTTAAGGCACTTTTTCAGGCCCAGATCCTAAGTCATTGCCCAAAATTCAATGACGAGCTCAAACATGAAATATAATAGCGAAACAATGATGCACAAGAAAACTCGAACAAGGATTTGATTGGACCCCTAGTAGCCATGACGAGAATTTTGTCAATCATATCACAAATATGTAATATCAAGGTGTAAACAACATATCTGAACATAGGGGTCTCATACTTATCTAAGAATCGTTAAGAAGCGTTGTTCCCTTACACCATTAAATGTAGTATCACCTATTAGGTCATAGATACATTTTTTATTCATTTACAAATAAAAAACATGAGGATATCCATACATTATCGCTGTCAGAATACATGCTCATAACTAGCATAATAACAAAAAATATATCAAGGATACATCATCCATAGGATCCACATATAAACTAATACATTTACACATTAAATTCCAAGGAAATGAACTTCTCATTAATGAATGTAAAAACCAACCAGAGATGGGACTGTCACATTCCATTCGACCATATATTGACTGAGTCAAATATCTCTTCATCCAATCATCCCCGTGCCATATTCCGAGCATGAATGTGGGACTCAAACCGAAGGAACCAACCAGGGCATCTCGAGGCTAAACCACCTCACCCTCATCAACAGAAATCAGGTTTTACCTTAATCCACATCGAATCACTAGGAAAAAACAATAAACATGTCATAAATGCTTTACCGTGATCTCCACCCAATCACTAGGCAAAAAAAAACATGGATGCCATGGATTTCTCCACCTACACCGTGAGGAATTTTCCTGCCTCCTAGTCTCTCAGGCTTTACCAGAATCCACATTTCGATCCAGGGATTACTAGGCCCTAAAATGAGACATAATCTCAAGGATTTATCGTATATATCACTATTCATTATTCAAGGATTCCTAGGCCCACTGAAGAAGCACGCTATCCAGCTTTACCACAACCCATAATCTGGTTGAGTGGTTACTAGGCCACATGTTCTATCAATTGAGAGATCCACCTCACTCAGCGTCAAATCCATTCGGAAATCCAACTCAACCAAAACATATGAACCCCATCAAACCATGGCTATCCAAAAATTGCAAAGCTAGGCTAAAATCACTATCACATCTGGAAAAATCCATGCCATGAAGGAAAATAACCACATAAAATACCATGCATGCCAAATCTAGCAAGGAAATCACACATGCAAATCAATACCTGCAAAGAATCCTGCTGTAGCTACTTGATCCTACTCTTCCTTTCTTGCTCCTTACTTCCTCTTGCCTTATTTGCCTTTCTTGGTCCAATGCCAAAGTGCTCCAGAGAGAGAGAGAGAGAGAGATGTGACCTTTCACCTCCCTTTTCTCCTAATTTCCATGATTTTCATAAATAAATGTGCCAAAAATGCCATTTTTCCTTTCCAAATGCCTTTGCCAATTTCCTTAGCCATATTAACCAAAATGAACACCCACTAGGATGTTTTTCCCAACAGTCAACTTGGAATAAGTGTCCCACCAACTGTGGTTATTATTTTTCCTTTATTAAATTTTGTTAGATGGAATTTTCATGAGGGTTGTTACACTTTTGATAAATAATGTTTCAAGAAGGAGATTCAAGTAGAAGTCAAAGTGAAATTTCCCACTACATGGTTGGAAACATCTTAGAGGTCTCTAAAAGTAAAGACAATTATCAATGCACAAAAATAAAACCTCTTTCATTCCCTAGGTTAATTCCCTTAGAATAATCCTTACTCATCCCTTAAGAGTAGAAAGGTTTTCTCCAATAGAAAATACACCAAAAATCCTACACAGGAAACTTATGAACCTCAATTCCCTAGAGATTAATCTCTTTGCATGCATTTCCAAGCATTTCAACTCCACAAAACTAGAAATTTATAGGTTGCATCAATCACCAACAAGTCATAGTATTGGTTGGTAGTGGTAGTATTCACAATTTCATTCACAAGTGTGTGGTAGAAGAAACCCATTATTTTTTCCACCTAGTGCACAACTTCTAAATCATGATAGCTAATGGAGGTATGATAAATGTGGGGGAAAATGTGAAAAATAAAAATCTATATGGGTGATTATCAATTCAAAACCCATCTATTTTCCATTAATACGGGTGGTTGTGATATAGTATTTGGGCATAATGGCTACATATTTTGAGATCAGTCATCATGCATTTCAACCAAATTATATATGAGTTTCACTAGACATGGTGTTTGGTCAATTTAGTGTGTCCTAAATTGCTGCATTTAATTTGTCAATCCGGGATTCATAAGCTGATGAAGTGCGGCGCACTATATGTGCAAGATAACCTATTTCTTAACTTTTTGTCGTTTTTGGTTTTCTAAGATGAAATGGAAATTCTAAAATGAAAACAAGTATGGTTATGTTTGTTCAAAGAAATGATATCCTCTATAATGATTTACCAACTTGAAACTTAAAAAGGAATTTGAAACTTACAATGACAAAACTTGAAAGGAAATGAAAATATGCTGCTGAAATGAAAAGATGTTGCTAGTCTAATGAATCAAAACAGTGAACTAGTGAGCATGAAACCAAACTATTCTTGCTGCTGTCTAAACACAAAATAAACTATGCTGAAAGAAATCCAAAAGTTGCAATAAAATAAATCTAAATCAATTTACATCAACTTGTCTTCTGATCCCTCATCATTAGTCCAGCTATGATTTTTGGAAGTAACCATAAACAACTTGAGTAACTGATATCTAATTTGCAGAAAGTAAACTAATATCAAACCATACATTCATAATTCAATCCCTCACCATCAGTCCAGCTGTGGCTTTCGGAGGTAACTGAAGATGTCATGCACAATTTAATATATCTAAATTTGCAGAAAGGAAACTAATACTAAACTCCACATTTCATAATACAATCCCTCACCATCAGTCCAGCTGTGGCTTTCGGAGGCAACTGAAGATGTTATGAGCAGTTTAATATATCTAAATTTGCATAAAGGAAACTAATACTAAACTACACATTTCATAATACAATCCCTCACCATCAGTCCAGCTGTGGCTTTCGGAGGCAACTGAAGATGTTATGAGCAGTTTAATATATCTAAATTTGTAGAAAGGAAACTAATACCAAACTACACATTTCATAATACAATCCCTCACCATCAGTCTAGCTGTGGCTTTCGGAGGCAACTGAAGATGTTATGAGCAGTTTAATATATCTAAATTTAACTACTGAAGCAAATGAGCAAAACTGAATTAAACAAAGTAGTACTGAAATTAAACAGAAACTAAAGAAAAACAAATTAGTAGCAGAACAATGTTAATTCCATGTCATTAGTCAAAAAGCTATGAAAATGCCCGGGCTGCCTATCTATAACCTGAAACAAGAACACTGATCAGTGATTAATAACATAAAACATGAAAGACAAAAGTGAAATGGAAAGCATGCAAGATTATAAATAGAAATGAAGCATATATACCATGAAAGATGCAGTGTATAAACATGTGAATGGATTATGGCACAATGAACTTTAAAGAAATAAAACAAGAACTATACAGTAATGCACAAAACCTTGGCTGAGCAGGGGCCCTCTACATCAGCCTTGGCAACAATCTTCAAGTACGAATTAAGTTTGGAAACAGAGTCTTCTTATATTAAAATGCAGTCATAACATTAAGGTGGTATTACGGCACAAGTGCAGCGTAATTACATTACAGAGCAGACTAATAAAAGATAACAGAGACTAATCGAGACTAACTCCATATGCGTATGCAAACACATTATTTATAACAAGAGAAACATAACTAATTCCTAAAGTTTATGCTGGTGGAGAACACGTAGACCATTACGTCCACGGATCTAGGATCATGGCCGTGTTGGAAAGTAAATCTATGAGGAGTGGATGCTTGAATTCAGCTATGGAGCCATGTACAGATGTCGACTTGTCCTCCGCAACTCAGAAACGGCCATATGAACCTTCACGTGACACGAAACAGAGTCCTGTCACCGTGAGACTCTATGGTTGACTTCCATTTGGACGCCTTTGACCGCAGCTTCTTTAGATGAGTTTGCTCAAACCAATAGGACACGAACCATGTCCACATCATTTCTGACTTGCCCATGTGGCTCGTTTTTCCTGTAGACACCTGTAACATAGAGTTTCACAAAATAGCTGCGGAAAGTTGCAGCAGCTGCGGAAAGTGGCAAGATTCCGTAGCTAAATGAAAAAAATCTAAATCAAACAGCAGACACAAAAATATAGTTAAAAACCATGTTAGATTCTCTTTTGCAATTAACATACAATGATATTGACAACTTGGGAGGTTCAGGTGAGTGAAAAAGGTATAGAAAAGTGTATGGAAAAGATGCAGAATTGAGACTCAACACATGGTCATATATACACCCTTTGAATGTTTGAGGTAAGCCCTCCAAAATTGGTCATATCTCATCATATGGAGAAGTTATTATAGAAAGGCCACTCTGACATTATTTCAAAATTTAATGTGCTACTTGTGATGGAAGGCTTAACATAATAAATCCACCTAGACTTGTATTTGGTCCTTGTTAAGAATCATTGATATTTTGAGACACTAAAGGGTTTACCCCCTTCTCATGGAGAACATGACTATGGTATAGACTTGGCTCTAGGAAGTGAATCACCAATTGAATTTTCTTATTGAAAACCTTTTGCACAAAATAATTAAATAAAAAAGACCATCTAAGAAATGTTGGAGGTAGGGGTCATCCATCCCAGTACAATCCCTTACTCATCAGTAGTAGTCATGGCATTAAAGAAGGAAGGAGCTTCGATTTGTCTTAATTTTAGGGCTCATAAAAAATGGAAAATTAAGAACACATTTCTATCTCGGTTACTGATGATATCCTGGATGAACTTCTTGGGCCAAGCATTTCACTAAGCTTGATTTGAATTTAGGTTAAGAACAAATTAGGATAAAAGAGATAAGACATCCTTGAGACAACCTTTTAGACACATGAAGGTCATTATGAGTTTTTGGTGATGCTTTCTAATATTCTTAATGCTCCATCCACTTCTAGAGCTTCATGAAAACGATTTTAAAACCATTCCTCTACATTTTTTTATTGGTATTATTTGATGATATCATGATCAATAATAAAGCATGGGAATCACACATAGGTCATGCCAGTAAGTCCTTACAACTCTTGAGGGCACTCCAATATGTTTTTTGGGTACCTAATATTTAATATTTGGATCATACTATAAGTTAATATTGAGCACAAGTAAATCTCAATAAAGTGGTGAATATGCAATATTTGTCTCATCCCAAAACATCAAAGAGCTTATATGGGTTTTTAGGACCTATATGCTACTAAAAAGAAATTTGTGAAAAATTATGACAAAATTGTAGCGCCCTTAACTTCACTCAAATAGAATGCCTCTAACTAGGGTGAGGTAGCAGAATAGGGCTTTAGTGCTTTAAATGATGCCATGTGCACTAATCTAGTATTAGTAATGCTTTATTTTATGACGAATTTTCTCTTGGAATGTGATGCCTCAAGTGGGTTTCTTGGAGAAGTATTGATGTAAGAAGAATGCACCTTATCATTCACTAGCAAGCATTTGTGTGACCATAATTTGGGAATTCTATAAATGAGAGTGAAAGGTTGTCTTTCCTTCATGCAATGCAAACTTTTTTCCCATATCTCATAGGGAGGTATTTTAAAATCAAGGCTAACCATCATAATCTAAATTACTACCTCGAAAAATGGTTTTCTTCATAATAGCAACATAAGTGGGACACGAAGATGTTATTGCATGATTATGAGACCATATATAAGAAGAGAAAATAAAATGTTGTGGTTGATACTTCATCTAGATAATTTGAGAAGTATTGAGAACTCCTTGCCTTATCCTTATCAAGTCTAGGATGGCTTGAGGAATCCTATAGGGAATGGTCGACAAAAAACAACTTTAAGGAGACTCATCTAACGACTTCATGCAAATCTGAACCCACATAAAGGTTATACATGACACCATGATATATTTTGATATAAAGGGCACATTTTTTTGGAAAAAATTCATCCCTAAAAAATGTGTCTTAGGCAAGCTACATTCTTCACTCATTACAGGTCACTTTGGCTTTCATAAAACCTACGAAAGAACTAAACGTTCATTCTTATGAGAAGGAATGAAAATATATATCCAATATTTTGTAACATCACGTGACACTTTCAACAGAAACAAGAAAGAGATAATGAAGGTTCATGAAGCACTGCAACCATTACTAATCCTGATATAGATCTAGTTAGGAATATAATTATATTTTATCACAGGTCTCCCAAAATTGGGTAAAAAACCAATCTTGATAGTGGTTGTTGAACATATTTCAAAAGTTTTTTTTTTTTTTTTTTTTTAACCCTAGCTCATCCATTCACTTCTTTCTTAATTACACAAGTATTCATGGATCAAATCTTCAGGCTACATGGTATGCCCACTTCCATTATCTTGAATTGGAACATCATATTCATTAACAAATATTGGCTCACGATATTTAAACTTCAAGGTACACAATTTAATATGAGCACTGCATATCATCCCCAAACTAATGGAAAGATAAAAGTGGTTATCAAGTTTTTATAAACACATTTGAGATGTTTTTCTTTGGAAATTCACACTAATGGGCATAATGGTTTCCTCTTGTTGAATGGTGGTAAAGTATGACTTATCATGGAGCTACCAAAATGACACCAGTTGAAGATTTTTTATGGCCAAACCCCCTATCACTGGCATCCTATGTACCAACGACCTCCATGGTCCATGTAGTATATAAAACACTTCACACAAAGGAAGCCATTATATATAACCTAAAATACAACCTGGTTATGACTCAAAATTAAATGGAACAAAAAGTTGATCAACATAGATCAAAATTTTATTTTAAGATGGGGATCAAATGTTCCTTCTCATGTAGCCTTATAAAAAAATGTCATTAAAATATAAATGACCCATTAAATATCTCCCAAATTTTATGGTTCCTATAGAATCATACAACATATTAGAAATGTGGTCTGTAAGCTAGCTTTCCAAACCCACTCCAAGATTCATCCATTTTTTCATGTGGCATGTTTGAAGAAGGTTACATGATCAAATTTCAAAGCACAAACCAATCTATTATAACTTGAGAAAAAGGTTCCATTTGGCACTGATGCATGAATAGGGAAGTTTTCATTAAGTGGAATGCTTTAGAATTGAAGATAACATATGGGAACCAACAACAATCATACAAAAATTCCCTCACCTTCAACCTTGAGGAAAACACTTTTTTTGAAGGAGGATGGCATGTTAGGGTCCTATCTTGACCCCCTTACTTAGGATACTTTATTAATGTTTGAGTCCACCCTCCTTAAATGAGGCCCACTAAATAGTTAGTTAATAGTCACTCATTGTAAAAAGGACCTCTTTATTATTAAGGCCCAAATTAGTTAGTAGGCCCTCATTATAATTGATCCCACAGGTAGTTAAGATTATTTATGGATAACTATGTATGGAGTAGAAGATTATGTAATGTTTTTTCAATACCTTTTATTGTTTTTGAAGCTTTTCTTTGTAAGGTCACTCCCTTGAAGGTTCAAGTGAACATGGCTCTTTATTTTTTTATTATCATTTATATATGAGGTATTTCTTATTCTTTATCTAATGTATCTTTTGTTCTTTGGTTTTGCATTATTTTTATTTTAGAATTTATGTGATTACTCTAAAGTTATAGGGTTAAGTACATTACACCATATTAATGCACTAAGATAGCTATATAAACATTTGATTTTGTATCATGGTACTTGGGATTCATTAGAGACACCATTTATGGGGTGGAAAATATGCATTGAAAACATAACCATACATTGTAATATATAAGCACAATATGCAAGGCATTACTGTGGCTTTTGTACTGATTAGGAAACCTTGGTAGTGGTGTGGTTTAAACTATGTAGAGCATAAATTTTGGATTATACCTTGAATTTTTCATATCATTTTTATTATATGAGCACTTTGGGTCTTTTTTTCACTTTTATTTCAGTGTAACTAGTACTCCACCCTCTAACTCGTAGGCAAGGATAAGATATTATTAAGGGCTCAATACCTTTCAACAACAAGACTCAAAGGCATTACAATAATATAATCGAAAATGAGCTCAACATATCACTTTAGAGGGAATTTAAATTGAGAGGGAAGGATGAAAATAACTCCTCCCAAACACCTGAGATAATCCCAATTGACATATGCACACTTTGTTATTATATTTATATTTGTTAATGAAGTTTTAATATGAAGTACGCACAATGATGGGAGGTGAATTATTTCATACTACAACCTTAAGAACAAATGATGGTGCATATTAGCCCTTGCCAAGGAGCTCACTTTAAAAGCTTGTGAAAATTTAAAGTAAATGTGAGTACAAGGTCCCATGTTCAAAAACTCGGTTGCTTACCAATGGCCACATGCTAGAGGGAAACAAAGTTCACCTAGGAGTTATAGTGGTAGGTTGGAATCACATTATGTCACGTGAGTACGAGACTCGACTAGTTATCAATTTATCTAGACATTAAAAAAAATGATGGTACACATTTGTCACTCATGAAAATATTCTTCCAATTTGACAAATCGTGATGGAGAATCTTTTGCATATAGTTTTCAATGGTTTGTACATATTATTTTTCATTTAAAATTACACTTTACATTGGAATTGATAATCATTTTGTTTGAATATATGTTTTTTACATATGGGATTCAATGATTCATAATATTCTTTCATTAAAAATTAACTATGTGTAGGGTAAGGAAGCGAGGATGTATGTTGGAGAAGTTGGGTTGTAAGCTAGAGATTTTTGGTTGTATAAATGTGACATGGGACTATATGAAGGATAGGTGTGATTTACATTGAGGTTGTGGGAATATAAATAGGTGAATCTAGGTTATAACTAGGTAATTTGGGGCTATAACTTAGGGATGTAAGATTATGGCTTAGTGAAGTGGCATTATAGCTCGGGTAAATGGGACTATAAATTGGTGATGTGGGATATTAAGAGGTAATTGTGAGTGAGTATGCTATGAAAGTAGGAATATATCCATGAGAATGAAGTTACAAACATTGAATTTATTCCCTAGTAGAAATTGCACCAGGAGATCAATAACATCTCCCTTTGCAAATTTTTTCAAAATGTCCATACTTACATTAAAAAATACAAAAATAGGGGCTCATGCATCATCCAAACCAGAAAACAACATGATTAAACATTATCTATGAAAATAAAATATTACATACAACTTTATATAATTTAACCATGTTTCCAAGGGTGACAATAGACAACATTTTCTATTGATTTCTAACTATGATTGCTAGTTGTCTTTCTTCATCCACATTCCCCCACCTAAATACTTGAAATGGAACAATTCCTCCAATATATTTAATTTCTCTTTCCCTTAAATGTCTCTATTTTTTTAACAAGGGTACAACACCATGTTGATGTCCAAAAATGACCTCATCAAAATGTAAGGGAGACCACCCGGTCAAGGATCCAACTAAGCCCTTACCAATTTGATTTAGTGGTTCTGACTAGTTCAATTGGGTCTAGTTGCCCCCCCTCTCTCTGTTAGTTTGTGATTTATCTATTACTTATTAACAGAAAAAGAAAAATCAAATGTGCCTTCTTGTTGTGCACAGGCAGACAAGCAGATCCTTAAGCTGACTTGAGGGCTTAGCTAAGCCACACCTAAAGTCTGCCCCTGTGTAAGGGGAATTTTGGAATGCGTAATTAAATCTAAATGCAAATCTATTCTAAGATGCAAGAAAAAAGCCAATCCTATCTCGAAATCGAAAATGATAGCCTTCTTTCAATTCAAGAGTAGATGAACTAACTAACGAGGGGAAGATGACTGTTTATATAATGACCGAATTCAGAAAATGGGAGTAAATTGCAACATGCAAAATAGTTTGCATTTTACAATTTATTAGATAACTTTATGAAAATTAAATTTACTTAAATAAAAATTTATGAAAGAAAATTAGAAATACATATCTGAATCCAAAAATGGTTGAATTCATTATCTAGTTTTCATCAATTAAAAGAATAAGTTCATTTAATTAATGAAAGAGGAAGAAAAATAGGAATTCATTTAAACAATAAAAAATTAATGTTGAATGCATTAGAATATTATTGAATTCATCTTGATTTTTAATCATGTTATGCTCCTCAGAGATAACTCTTACAGAGCTTCAATAACATATAAAAATTGATACAATAGAAGTGCCTAATATCAATGAGCAATACACTTTTTAGAACATAAATTAAAATCAATTAGAGAAGTTTTGGTAATAAGAGATTGACTTACAATCCTAATAACAGTGCATTGGAATGAAAATTTATTACACTCATACCATAACTTCATTATAAATTTTGTAGTCCATGAGCAACTTCAACTCCATGAGAAAAATTGTCTATAAAAGTGTAAAACAACTCTTCTTCTCAAAGCCAAAAATGTTATATCTCTTTGAAACTAAACTTTCTGTCCATTACAATAGTGCAGATATCCAGAAAGAAAAATCACAGAGATTCCCCCAAATACCTCAAATTTGAGTTATTATCCCTACACTACAACTATAAAAATCCCCTACAAAAGTGCTTCAAGATCCCCTAGTTGCAGAGAGGAGGACCCCTTAATCTTTCTAAAGTCTATTATTTAATTACAAAAACTAAAACTAAAAATGGAGAATTGTTGAAGTTTTTGCTGCCAATCCTCCATCTTATTTCTTATTGGTCCCTTCTCATTGCTCCCAATCTGTTGAGCTTAATCACATTCAACATATCTCCTACCAGAAACAATTCAAAATCTATTAAATTACAACTAGAAATCAAGATAACAAATTAATAAAAAAAATTGCTAAAGAAATATCTTAATCCACGATTACTTCAAGTGGACCTTATTAGCCTTTGAATCAATACTGGAGAATGAATTAGTGGTAGCAGTTTTTCCAATCCAATGAAATTTACCCAAATCAAATTAGGAAAAACATTTTTTGTTGTTGTAAATTCGTCACTTTATCTTCTGCTAATTTTTTGTGTCATTAAATGATTAAATCTGCTAAATTTAACATTCCTAGATAGTTCTCCTCAGTCTTAGCTTTCTAATGAGCTATTGTGGGCCTCATTTCACCAAATAAAACCCTAGATAGAGCTCTCCAAATTTGAAATATAAAAAATACTAAAATGATGAAAAATACATGTTTAGGCCAATAATTTAAAATTTTTTTTATTAAAATTTTAATTCTAAATTATGTTAAATTTTTTTACTAATAAAATAATTAATATTAAATAATTATTAATTACAACTATTAAATTAATTCATTATATACCAATTAAATTAAAAAAATAAAATCAATTACAAATTAACTTAAAAAATATATTAAATAAAAATATGAATTAATTACAAATTAATTTAAAAAATATGAATCAATTAAAAATTATAGTGTTAAAATTTAAAATAATAAAGTATTGAATAATTTGCTAGCTATGCTACGTGAGCCTGCTTCTGCTGCACCCACGTGACCTAGCTCCCTTTTGAAGTGGCCATGGCTCATGGAGAGGGATCTGAGCACTCCCCCCCTCCCTCCCTCCTGAGGTTTGTGCATTCTAGAAATTGGTGGCAGCAAGCTGCAAATGCCCTCCACCTGCATTGCAACATAAATTTGTAAAAAAGAAGGACAACATCCCTTCGGTGGCCCTCCCGGGGGAAGAAACATGCCGATCAGCCCTGAATCTCGCAGATAGAGGCCTCATAGGGAAGTTTATGGGCCTTTGGCCTTCCCCCAAAGTAGTAGAAGACTGGATCAAGAGGAACTGGATCCCATTAACCAAGGAAGGCATCAAATCTTACTTCATTGGAAAAGGCTTTTTCGTGTTTTTTTTTGAATCTGTCGAGGATTGAAGTCTTATTTTTAGGAATGAGCCATATTTCATCATGCCACAAGGTTTATACTTAAATAAATGGTCTCTATATTTTGATCCCACTCAAGACGTGCCTACTGTTGTTCTAGTATGGGTGCACCTTCCCCATCTACCACTGCATTGCTAGATTCAGAAATCCCTTCAGATCATCGGTGACACCCTTAGAAAATACATCGACCAAGCTGTTAGAAAATATCAGTATTCTTGTGCTCGCATATGTGTCGAGGTAGATCTGGAAGAAGGATTTCCGAAAGCAATAAACCTAATAGTGGCTGGATGGTCCCATATTCAAGAGCTGGATTATGAACAAATCCCTTTCAAATGCAGATACTGCCATGGTTATGGGCACTTCGCGATACACTACAAGAAAAAGGCTGAGGAGCAGAGCGAGAAATTGAAGGGCAAGCAGTGGACTATGGTCTAGAAAGCAGGCCACTTAAAAGCAAATGGGAGAGGATCCATGAAGGGGAACATCAACACAGTCTAGGGAAACGAAGAGAGGAGCTTTTCCCCTGTCTCAGATGAGACTCCAATCCCCACCAACAAGGAAAGCACTCTTCTAGACCCTCCATAATTAGCCCCAGGAATTTCGGAACATGTAATATCCCCAAATTGAGACTGTCAGCAATGCATGTCTGAAAAACGCATTTTTCAGAAATGGATGCTACAGAATTTGAAATCAGCCCTTGGATCCCTTAGATATGATAATATAAGACCCAATTCCAAGAGGAGATAAAAAATAAATCAAACTAGGTGAGGTAAACAGACCTCCCACACCCAGTATGGCTTGAAAATTGCCCAAGGAAGGGACTGCAGTAATATTAAATAGCCATGCTTTAGAAATAACGCAGTTTCAGAAAAATGTAAGCAGGTGGAAAATATGGAGGCTCAAAAATAGCTTATACATTAGTAAATAAGATTTAAAATGTGGCCCATACAATGTACAAGAGAAAGATAGAAGACTTTTGTGAAGAAAACCCTCTAAAAGAGGTGTTGCAACAATGTATTTCACTGCAAAAGGCTTGAAAACGTTATTTTTATGAGAATACAGTAGTTGTAGGTTACAACTTAGATCTAGAACATATCCATGTACAAAACATTAGATCTATATTACATCTGTACACTAGATTGTCTCTATTTTACATACCCCTTGGGGTTTTCAGTAAAACATGAAGCATATGGAGTAGATCTGAGATCTTATGCAGCAGATCTACAGATTCCTTCAGAATTTATGAAGCATATATAGGAGTATTCAGATCAGATATGAATATGACATGGAATAGATCAGAAATCCATGAATCACCATAGTAAAGGGAAGATTCCCATCACTAGAGATCACTCCTCAAAGTTTTCCAAAACTCCCTGCAACTTTCCTCTTGCAGATAATGCAGTCTTGGAAGAAAAATTACACTATCGACTTGATGAGAAGTTTGGCCTGATGCCAAGGTATGGATCTGAAGCTCCAATGATCCAATACACGCTTGCTAGGGGGATAGAAGGCTTTCCCACTGAAAAGAGGCATTAGAATGGCTTAGATTTGAATAGATCTAGCCTCCACTTGCTACAGCTTACAAAGAAAACCAAACCCTCAATAGGATTTGTGTTGTAGTTGGAAGTAGAAGCTTGGAAAAATGCCCGATAGTGGATAAGAAATGCAAGATTCCCTCAAGACCTACTCAAAGAAGGAGGTGGGATTCCCGATTAGGAACACCCAGTGCTAAACATCACTATTCTCTGCTAAACAACCAAGAGAATGAGAAATGTCTAAACAGACATGTTCTTCCAAAACAATATGTTCAACAACCTTCTTTTGCTGTTCTCCTCTTCCTTTCATAGGATAAAAGTCTTGCAAAATCCTAAACCATCTCAAAGGTTTAGCTCCTTTCACATGTTTAGCCTCCAACTAGAACTGCACTGTGCATCTAGGAGGTTCATTGCATCTGGTCAGCGCTGTGGTTTGGTCCTGTTGACGCAGTAAAATGTCTCAATCCCTTTCACAAATGAGGGATTTTTATTAAGGCAACCCAGATTTAGCCTTGTTCACATGGGGCATTGATTTATTTTGCTGTTTTAGGATTTTATTGATTCTCCTTTACAATTTTATTCATGCAACAAGAAAATTGAAACAAAATTGTATATTCCCATTAGCTTGGGCTAATTGGGAATATTACAGTCCTCCCCTCCAAAATGTTGCTTGTCCTCAAGCAACTGATAGAGTGAGTGTTGCAACTCCTTTCCTCTTCCATTGGTGACACCATCAAGTGATAAGCCTCCTTCATGAGTTGAGTGTTCACCAAACCATCCTTCCATGAATTGTTTCTTCAATGTTTTTATGAGAGGTAAATGACCCATCCCACAAGGAGTTAAGAACTCAAACGAAACAATCATGGCTGCACCAAAACTCTCCCTGAAACATGTAGCATAAGGTACATGGAGAGTCTCCGTCCCATGAGGTACATACATACTCCCAATCCTCCCTCCATACAAGCCCATAAATAGTACAAGTATATCATCAATGTATGGAAGAAAAACTATGTACATACAAACAAAAAATTGAGCATGAGGAGGTGGGTCATAATCCCACATATGATACCAACGTAGTGCATCTCCTGCCTGCCTCAAATCAATACATGGTAAGTGGTTTTCCCACCACTTACTTGCTGCACATGTCATCTCACTATGGCTGAAAGTGTGAGATATGTTTGGTGCTTTTGGGAAGCATCCATCATGAAAGTAAATCTCCCTTTCCTCATCAGGGGACTGGCCAAGTTAAGAAATTTTAGTGGCCTAATAGTTGCCATGAGATTTACATGATACATTACTCCTTTTAGGAGTCATGGCCTGCATAAAAATGGTAAAAGAACATGTACAATCAGAAAATAAAACTTTCTTTACATGAACAGGTCATTTACCAACAATGTTTCTCATACACATGGAGTTGTGCATGGATCTTTCTCCTCTTTCCAAAGAAGGAAGAAATGGCTGAAATGACTCTTGCATAGAGTCCCATGGCTGCCCCAACTCCACATAGCTCATGCATTCTTGAAAATGCTGATATAGTTCCTCTTTCAAGCCTTCCCAATCAAAGCTCCTCATGATGATGTTGTAGATCCTCATGGAATACATGTGGCTAAAACAAAACTGTTTGTGTGCTCCTTGTAGTATTTTATGCTTGAGCTTAGAAGTTCTAGAAAAAAATATTCTACCATGATGATAGATGACTCCTCCTTGGACTAAGTAGCCCTCTTCATGCAGTTGGTCATCAAGTATCATACATGTGTGAAGATATTTGATATAATCCATTAGCAATTGGGATTTCCAATACAGATCTACACTGCTAAAAAATGATAGCGCTGATGATGCATCAACCAAAGTGTCTGTCATGTTGCTGATCGTTCCCTTGACACATCATATGCAAAAGGTGTGTGTTGGAAGGTTGTTCCTTCCATTGTTATCCTCCCATAGTGCAGATCCAGAAATGAGAGTGGGTGATGATTGTTGGTGTTTGGATATGAACAAAATTCAACCTTTTTCCACATAAATTATCAACCCGAGGGCGTTAGTTATTTCAAGACTAACGACAAAGTATATGAAGATATAAGCACATGGTCTGCTGTAGATCATAGGTTTAATATAAAACACACATACCACTGTAACAACAAGGAAGTAAACTACAGAAATAAAAGGCATCCACAACAATTAATGCGATTGTAATAGCAAATAAAGAATCACACCAAACACAACACTACAAAGAAAAGAAAGAAGAACTCAGCACCTGATCACAAGAGTGGGCACAACTCTTTGATCAGGGTTGCAAAAACTCAAAAATTATAGGAGAAACAACAAGCTGTTGTACCTTTAATTAATGATAAAAAGATTGATTACAAATTCTGTATGTCCAAGGGTCTCCCTTGATTCACAGACTTTAGGCCTCTTTATACAATTGTCCTGAAACCCCTGATTCCTCTCAACGACTCCGTTGTTACAAAAATACGTCTTGTTACAACAGCAACCGGGTTTCCCAGCAAGAAACTGTAAGAAGGCCTAAGATAGTGCTAATATACCCATGGCTGTCATGCTGTAGCAGCAAATAAGGAATACACTGGAGATGATGGGCTGTGCCTTGACTCGTAGCCGCAACGCTCTTGTTGTAGCCAGATTTGAAGAAATATCGGAGTTAATATCTAGAAAGGTAAAACCTCCATGAAAAATACATCATTAATAAAATATCCCATAAAAGATAGTAAGAAGGGTTTTAACTCATGATTTTAAGATAAATAATGGCACAAAGAGATAGAAAGATAGGGTAAAATGGGAGAGTAAAGTATACAAATCCGGTACCCAACATATCCCCCCAACTTATCTATTTTCATGTCCTCATGCAGCTCATCCTCTCCTCATATCCGGATTGGGCTGATTGTGATCAGCATGAAGCTATGTGAGGTCATATTTTGCAGCCATTTATGTTCCTAGTGGCTTATATCCTTCTGTCAAAACAACGTCCTTCCACCAGTCTGGTTCAACGTTATACGCAGGAGTATACTGTGCAGCTTGCAGCCATGAAAGGGGAAATTGAAATCTTAATCCCATCCATCTAACCCCACAGGTATGAATGCATGCCATGTAACATGACATTCTCTCTAAGGCACGTGTAAAGTTAGGTGCCCCAAATGGTTCTCTTTCCTTGACGACTGAGGAGGACAACATCCATATTTTCCGACAAATTTCCATTGCTTCCTTGCGAGATGTTGTAATCTGGCCGACACACAGGTTAGCGCACCATTTCTGGGTTGCCAACATGTGTTCTTTACGGCCCTCAATCTGGAGAAAGGTATAATTCTTGTTATAAATGTTTGAGGACTGACCATGCTCTCTTCTCACCATTAATGGCTTTCCGGCTTGATTTTCTTCAAATGTATCCCAGGCCTTTCTTCATTTAATTTGATTGATGGTATAGGAGGTGAAATCCCTTAAATGGATGTCCCCCACGAATGGAACGAGGTTAAAGGAATGATCATGCCTTAAGTAACACCCGTGCATGTAGAGCTCTCACATTAAGTGTTGTCCTATAATATCATGAATTTTTAAAATACGGAGAAATTGAATGGGGTCCTCAATTTCGTACCAAATATCCTTATATATACTTTCAAGACAAAAGAAAAGAATTTTTTCATGAAGGAATAAGGCATAGATATGTGCAGGAGGTCTACAGGCCATTACTTGTTGTGCTAGGGAGAACATCTTCTCCTTATCTGTCTTTAGCAACTGAACTTGTTTTTCCAACTCTTCTATCCTGGCCTTACGTTTGGCCTGCTTCAGCTGTGCCTTGTATAACTGATCCATGTACCCTGTGACGACTCCAACAGCATGTTCTCGAACCCTAGCTATTTCTTTCTTATGGTCACTCGCCGCAGACTGCCACTTTTGAATTTCAACGGCCAATACAAATTCTCGACCTTCAAAAAACTCTTCGATCAGGCTAGTCTGGGTAGCTGCAGTGGAGACTTCAAACTTCGGCTTTATTGCCCTCCATTTGTAGATTTTTACCTTCCTTTTTAAGCATGAAACTTGCTTCTTCAAATCTCGAACCTCCCTTTTCAGTCTCATGGTTTCACTGAACTGCAGCTGATACCTCTTTTTGAGAGGTAACCTTCTTTTCTCACATTGTTCGACCCATTCCTGTTTAACGATGAATTCAGTTTCTGGGCCTATGACAGGCACAGAAGGTGGCGGAATGCTGCCGACATCCTCTACAGATTCATTTGTCAAGCCCTTCTGGATAGGCCCCCTATCCACAGGGGCTTCTTCTTCTACATTTCTTCTAGGAACTCCTGCTGTTTGGTCGACAATTTCATTAATCCCCCTGTGTTCCGATGTTTCTACAGGAACTCTGTCTTCCTTGTGAACCTCTAAGTGTTCTGCTTCAGTAGTGTCTGGGCCAATCTTGGTCATGTCAACAAATTTTAGTACCAAGGGAACATCCACTTCTTCCATTAACCGTTTAGGTGAGTGAAATCCCCTCGCCCCTCTGGGCATCAGGGACTGGAACGAAGAATAGATAACAGGCCCATCATCTTCATTTCCAGTTTGGACCGGGACTTCATGCATTACCACCTCAACCAGAGTCGATGCTGGTTCTTATGGAGCAGCATCGATTCCGTGGCTCAATTCCCTTCTTTCATCTTGCCCTTTGGTTACAATTTATTCTTCATGGGTCGATATTGGTTTTTGTGGAATAGTATCGACCGCCTGGTTCATTCCTTATTTACCCTCCTTTTCCTCAGGACTCACCTTTGTTTTCACAGTTGGTACCGATTCTTGAGGTCCAACATCGATTTTGCAGGATGACTCCTCCTGTTCTAGCTGAATTGGGGGTGGTTCTTGTGTAACACCCCCAACTGTATCAATATCCATATATTTCTGGGCAGGTGATGTTGTTTCTTGTGAAATAGCATCACTTGCCATTCCTCTGTGCAAAGTTTCATTCCTTTGTTCTTCATTGAAAAAGGTTGACGACTGTATAACGGTATCAATTTCCTGCATGATGTCCATAATTCCTTCCTCTGGGTTCTTCAAGTGAGGCTGGTTCTTGTGGTACAACCTTGTCTGTGTCACCAACTACTTCCTCCATACTCATCTCTTCTTCCTCGGGTTCCTCCTAATCAAATTCCGTTTCCATTTCCTTGGGTTCCTCTTGATCAATTTCTTCTGAATATTCTTCTTCTGCCTAACTAGCCAGAGAGGCTAGTGCTTCTTCTCTAGTAGAAATAATAGCTGCTACCGCTTCTTCTGAGGATCTGCAGAGTTCCACCCAGGAAACCTGCAACCTGCCTATTGCATGCACGACCAATAATCGCACCAATTCGTGTTTAGAAAGTACTGCCATCATCCAGCGAGAGCGTCGAGCAGACTGTGCCATATGCTGCAATTGTTTCAATAGGAAGAATGACATATTTAGGGCATGCACCTGATTCTGTGGAAATCGGAGGTGTGTTAGAATTTTAAAGTGATACTTAAACAGAGCTGAGGCCTGACCCTCGCAGGCAATGTATTTTATTACGAAACCTGCAACTTTGTTCTAAGGATATGACACAGTTCTGCACTTGTATCCTCTGCCTAATTGAACGATACTTTCTCCTGCCTGCAAGAACAATTCGGGAAATTCTGGGAGAAAAAATTTCCGAGCAAACCATTGTTGCCCCTCATGTCTCAGCCCGCTAACCTCTACAATTACCTCCTCTGTAATAGAAACTTCCAGACCTCTAACCCATGAACAATTATCCTCTAAATTGAGTGTGAATTCCATTGTGATACCTCCATCAAATCCCTGCAATCTGTCAAAGTAGATATCCCAACCTGCGTCGATAAAGACTTGCCAAACCTCTGGGTTGCTGCGAAATAAAATTGTGGTTTCAGGCTCATGCCGCACAGCTAGCCCACCCATACTATAGAGACTTGTAGTAGCACTTCTTGTAGCAACAGACTGTTGGGAAAGGTGGTGGGTACCAAATTCAGAGGAACAACATAGTGAAAATGGAAAGATGGTAAAGGTAAATATAGTTGGTAACTCTCGAAAACTGAGAAAAATCATGAAAGAGTATGGTAAGTGTGGTAAAATAGAAGTAATAATTGTTCGTACAGGGTGGATGAGACATCTTACGAATCCAAATACGATTTAAATGATGATACCACATATTGATGGGAATCGTAAGGTGTACCATGAACGAAATGTCATACTTAACTTATGAGGCAATTATTACACCATCCTTGGCATGACGACACCTCCCCCAACTTAAATTTTTTCCGTCCGCGGAATTAAAATCTTCACATGGGATATCTAATTAAATCAGTAAAAGTCACGTGGAGGCGTACCTGACGACCTACCTAGATGATGTGACGGTTGGTAGGATGATAGCACAGTAATGATGTGGATGGTGTAATAGCATCGGTGTAACAACATCTGGTGTAAAAACAACGAAGTAACAACATCAGAGTAATAGCATCCAGTGTAGCAGCATCAGAGTAACAACATCAGTGTAAAAACATCTGTGTAACAACATCCATGTAACAACATCGGAGTAACAACATCCGATGTAACAAAATCAGAGTAAAAACATCGGTGTAACAACATAGGAGTAACAACGTCTGGTGTAACAACATCAGAGTAACAACATCGGTGTAACAGCATCAGAGTAGTAGCAACCGAGTAACAACATCATGAGAAGCAACAACCGAGTAACAACAGTGCGAGTAACAACATCTGTTGTAGTAGCATTGATCAAGGAGTAACAACATCTAGTAACATCACTTGGTGTAATAGCATCATGAGTAGTAGCAACCGAGTAGCAGTGACATGAGTAGCAGCAACAAGAAAATTCCTTGATTTTCACTCCTTAGTCGTAGCTCCTGCAAAAATACAAGAAAATAGAACAAAATTCTTTATATATATATATATATTTACAACTAGGGTGCAGAGGAAGGATTATTTGCACTGATAACCTTCAAACCAGATTTCTCAGAGAGTTGTTTAATAAAAGCATCGTTAGAGGCCAGCCAGTGGTATAGTCTCAGGCGATGTCCATTGATTGTAAAGGAATTACGTGTATCGTCAATTGTGACTAGCCTGATTGTTCCATTATCAAATAAAACGTCCACCTCATAAGGTCCCATCTAACGAGTGCAAATATTTCCCTTAAAATATTTAAAACGAGAGGCATAATGTAGTGCCCAATCTCCACTTTGAAACACCTTATTTTTAATAAACTTATCATGCCATTTCATTCTCTGCTGCTGGATAACAGTCGTTAGCTGGACAACCATTGAACGTATTTCATCAAGTTCATCAAGCTAAGCCAATCGGTGTTTCTAGGCATCTGATAGATGTAAACCAACTTCCAGAGTTGTTCTGAGTGTGCTTATTTCAAATTCTATTGGAAACAACGGGGATTTCCCATAAACCAGCTTGAATGGTGAAAACTCGGTTGTATTCTGCCATGTTGTTCTGTACGCCCAAAGAGCCTCTGGAAGCTTCTGAGCCCAATCCCAATGATGGTATGCCATAGTTTTTGTCAAAATGTTTTCTAATGTCTTGTTTGTGCTTTCTACTTGTCCATTTGCTTGGGGATGGTATGGAGATGTCACTCTGTGCTTGACCCCATATTTTTGCATGAGCTTTGCTATCTTGTGTGATGTGAATTGTGCTCCTCCATTTGAAACAACCTCTCTTAGAGTACCGTAACGAGCAGAAAATTCTTCTAATAGAAAATCTGAGACTACCTGCTCTGTTGCTTTCACAACAGCTTTGGCTTCCACCCACTTAGTCACGTAATCAATATAGACCAAGATGTGGTCTTTCTTCTGGTAGGGTGGGTTAAAGGGTTCAACGAAGTCAATAGCCCATTTCTCAAAAGGCTTGAGGACTACCTATGCCTCCAAAGGCATTTCATCAGCTTTACCGAGCTACCCCATACGTTGGCAACTATCACACCTCCTAACATAATTCTTAGCATCACGAAAAATGGAAGGCCAATAATATCCCATTTGTAGTACCTTATGCCCTGTTCTTTTGTCTGCAAAATTCCCTCCACAAGGGCCATCATGGGCAGCTTTCAATACTTCATAAATATCATCTTCAGGCACACAACGCTGGATCTTCTTATCTGCTCCTATATGAAAAAGGTACCCTGCCATCCAAGAATATCGGGCACTATGATGAATAATCTTTCATTGTTCCCTATATGACAAATGAGGAGGCAGTTTCCCTGTAGCAAGATAGTCAGCAATACTTGCATACCACGAAGGTTTAGTAGAAACTGCAAAAAAATGTTCATCGAGAAAACTGTCTTCTATTGGTGTGCATTCATCATTGTTATCTATTATAGATATGAAATCAGCTACTACATTATCTTTTCCTGGCTTATCTACTATTGTAATATCAAATTATTGAAGCAATAGTAACCATCTTGTAATACGGCCAGGAGTAATAGGTTTATTCATCAAATACCTGATTGTTGTGTGATCAGTATGGACAATAGTAGAGTACCCGGTGATGTAGTGTCGGGACTTATTGATAGCGTAAATGACAACTAAGAATTATTTTTATGTCACTTTATAGTTTAGTTCAACAGGAATTAAATTCTTGCTGACGTAATAAATTGCATATGGTGTTTTGCCTACCTGCTATCCTAAAACAACCCCTACTGCTGTCTGAGAAGCATCAGTATGTATGTGAAACGGTAATGCCCAATCAGGTCCTCAGAGGATTGGGGCTGTGCACACCAGCCCCTTAATTTTCGTGAAGGTTGTTCCGCAATCTTCAGTCCACAAAAATTCTGCATCTTTTGTTAGCAATTGAAATAGTGGGTGTGCTATTTTAGCAAAATTTTCTATAAAGCGCCTATAATAACCAGCACAGCTGATAAAGCTAAATCCCTGTGTGGGTGTTTTGGGTACTAGGAAATGTAATATTACCTCTACTTTAGCCAGATCAACTTGAATTCCATCGGCTGAGAGCAAATGTCCCAATACTACTCCTTCTTCCCTCATCATATGGCATTTGACTGTACTCAACGATACATGGGTTTGTCTACATCTTTTGAGTACCTTCTCCAAATTTTCCATTCCTTCTTCAAATGAGTTCCCATATGGAGTAAAATTATCCATATAGATTTCGACACTATCATCGACCAAATCAGAAAAAAATTCCCAATATTTCCCTCTGGAAGGTAGCAGGAGCATTACACAGGCCAAATGGAAGGACCCTATATACAAAGGTTCCCCATGGGCATGTGAAAGTTGTCTTGTCCTGGTCTTCCAAGGCTATCTGGATCTGGTTATATCCACTGAATCTGTCTAGGAAGGAAAATAACTTCTTTCCAGCCAAGGTGTCCAGGACTTGGTCAATGAATGGCAAACGAAAATGATCTTTTTGTGTTACCGTATTTAGTTCCCTGTAATCTACATAGATCCGCCATTTACCATTATTTTTGGGAACGATAACTAGCGGGGATACCCATTGGCTATCTGAGATGGGATAAATGAATCCTACATCCAACAATTTTTGTAATTCTTCTTTAACAATGTTTTTGATAGCATGATTCATCCTTCGTTGAGGCTGTCTTACAGGGCGGAAATCTTCCTTAATGTAAATATGATGAGTGCATAGGTTGGCAGGGATACCCTTCATGTCTGTATAATCCCAGGCAAAAGCTTCCTGATGATCTTGAAGGACTTTCAAAAGCTGTTTGGTTTGAGATTCAGACAAGTTCAGGTTGATATTAAGTTTTTTCCCTGGTTCAATCTTGATTGGAGTACTATCCTGGAATGGGGTTACAGGAATGTCCTCAATGTCATATTCTGGTTCAATGTTTTCCTGTGTCTCATAGCTCACAACAGATTCTAGAATATGTCGAGTTCGATCGAGAACAGAACTGGAATCATTAATGAAGGCATTAATGGCATCGTGTTTAGTTTCTGTTTTAAATTGAAGGGCCTTGCCAATAGTGAAAACTGGTCTAACATCTTCATTTTAAGGTTCAGGCTCTTCTGCAGGTAGAGGTTTCTAACTGGGTAAGGATTTTTCAGATGGGCTTGGTTCCACAGGAGAATAGAGCTTGAGATTCTTCGTAACTGTCCCATTTGATATGATCATGTGTCCAGACCGACATCCTATTTAGGTATCTACAGTTGCCAACTAGAGCCTTCCTAGGATCAATGGGTGCCCACCTACTGAAGATCGAGTCTGCAATATAAGGAGGTAATGCCATGAGTCTACTGAAATGATCACATCCTCTAATTTCCCTACTGGTTTAATTGTGGATCTGTCTACAAGTTCCAGGATAGTAGGGGTTGGTTTAATGTTTCCAAGTCCTAATGTGTTCATTGTTTCAGCAGTGATAATGTTAATGGCCGCTCCCAAATTCACCAGTACATTTGGGATTTCAATCCCATTAATTTGTACTATTAGAATCGGGTTCCCAGGGTCTCTGTATTTTACAGGCATGATCTTTCCTAACGTGATATCAGATAGTCTGCCCATTACATGAATAGTTAATGGATCTTTAGGTTTCCTCCCTGGTTTCTTTGAGCAGTATTCTTTCAGATTTTTTGCATAAATAGGTACATCCCTCATAGCTTGTAAAAGGGGTATTTTAACAAAAAGATTCTGCAGTTCCCCTAGGAAGTCAAATTCTGCTTGAGGGTTTGGTTTGCTCAAGGTTAATCTTTCTGGATATGGGGGAGATATTAAATGACCTTGATTGGGAAAAACTTGGGGAGGTGTTACGTTTTGATCTGAATTCTCCCTCATTGTTCTTTGTTCTGGTTCTGTATCTTCATCTTCAAATTGTTCTGTAATAATGGGTGGAGTAGTTGAATTTACTACTTGGCCAGACCATAGATTTATCTCATTAATTCATGCAGTATAAATGCTGTAGGATGGAAGGTTCAAAGTGTCTATTTGTTGAACCGCTTTATTATTCGAATTTGGGTTGGGCTGGATAGGAAGCTGGGGTCTAATGGCTGGGTTTCCTGGGGGCACATTGGAATGGAATTGAAGTTGTTGTTGAGGCATAGGCTGAGGAAACTGTCTAGTGGGAGGGGGTCCACACAAAGTATGATTCCATGAAGGATTTGAACCGGCTTGAGGAACCCATTGTTGCCAAGGGGGGTACTGATATTGAGGCCACATGGCTGAAAATGGTGCAGATTAGGGACCCATACTAAAATTATGAAAGTACTGGGATGGGTCCTGAAACATACCTGGATTCACCCCCGGTGGTCGAGGTTGCCATGGCTTCTTCTGCCCCATAAAATATAGCTGGTCCACCGTGCTTTCCTCGCTTGCTCCTTGGAAAACCGCTTTCAGCTTGGGCAAGGAAGGACATGCACTAGTCGCGTGAGTCTATTCGCAGATCGCGCAGGCTTCCACCGTGTTCAGTGAGCATTCCTTCAAAGGGTGTTTCTTTCTGCACTGAGAGCAGAATATGACCATGGTTTTTTCCAATTCCATCTTCTTCTATTTTGCTTGTAGAGTGTCCATTTGGGTTGATAGCGTGCTCAGGATATCGATCCTCAGATTATCCAATAGATTCTGAATCTCTGCTTTTGTGACCCCTCCACCAGAGGTCTTCAATGATTGAATACCCTGTCCACTTCTTGCAACCCCCATGAACATTTGATATAGTAGTCACAGATAGTTTCGAAGTTTTCTTTCGAAATATCCCCTTTTCCCACTATATTCAGGAGTTGCAGAGAGTCTTCCCTGAGTGCTCTGAGAAGAATGATCTTTAGAATGTCCTTATCCAAGTCACTATGTCCAGACCTCTACAATATATATTTAAATCATTCTACACAGTCCTCCATATTTTCATCCTCCTTCTGTGCAAATTTAAATATTTCCTCCTTAATGTCACGGGACTTACAGTAATCTTGGTAGTTTTCCAAGAAATATTTTTTCATTTCTTTCCATGAGGTAATCGTGCTTCCCCCTAAACCCGTGAACCATCTCAGGGCTATCCCTTTTAAGGTAGCAGGAAATATTTTTGATTTTTGAGCATCAATCATATAGTCATATCCTCAACAAACAATATCAAATTCAAAGAGGAACGTATCGGGGTCTTCAGAGGAGAGCCCATGAAAACTAGGGAAGGTTGTCAAAGGGATGGGTCTCATTGGTGCCTCACCTGTAACATTTCCAATGGGAAAATCAATAGAGAAACTTACACGTGCCATAAATATCCTCCAATACTCACTTGGATTTTCGACTGGTTCTGTAGCCAGTATCTGGAGTGATTCAACCGAAGATGGTCGCATTGCACTCCCTCGGTCCCTTGGTGAATCAAAGTCCTTCAAAAGTTCCTTTACCGGATTAGAATCACTGAACTGCGCAACATAAATTTTTACAGCTGTGCTACCTTGGTCTCTTGGGGATGAAAACCATTTTTGAGGTTCTTTTTCCCAGTTAGAGTTTCTCAATTCTTCTGATCCCTTACTTGCCACTTCTTCCACTTCTGCTATATAAATAACACCTTTTGGTACCGTGGATGGCACTGGTTGTTCCACAGACTGCCCTTCGGACTTCGTCTGAACCCTAACCCTAAAAACAACAAGGGATGATGCCTTAGGTCTATATTTTTCAATAATTTCCTGAATATACGTCTTGCTTCCTAGATCCTTCCCTTTCTGCGGGGGTCTACCTTTGCCCCTCTTGTTTGGATCTTTGTTCATACAAGTTGTGGAAAGGGTTCATCAAAGCAAATCAATCAATCGATCAGGACCTAAAGTATCACAGTAAATTCCTCCCCGGGACGAGAGAAAATATTCACAAAAAAAGAAACAACAGGAAAAGGAAAAAAATAAATCGAAGTTCAGGACCTAGATCAGAGTAATAATATACCTTCCCGAGGACGATAAATTGGCCCTTGAAGGAAACAACAGAAAAAAAAAATAGAAAAACTGGACTACGCCTAGGACTTAAGGCAAGGTTTTACAAAACACCTTCCCTAAGATGAGGGTTTAATTCTACAAAAAGAAAAATAATACAAGAAACAGGAAAGAAAGAAAGCAAAAGAAAACACAAAGCACTTACGCTCAGGACTTGAATCTGGGCAATAGATTCCCACCTCAAGATGAGAGATTGACTCTGAGATTTGTTGCAGATCTTATTCTGGCACCTGTTAGCCTTCCCCAGCAACGACACCAAAATGTTGGTGTCCGGATATGAACAAAATTCAATCCTTTTTCCACATAAATTATCAACCTGAGGGCGTTAGTTATTTCAAGACTAATGACAAAGTATATGCAGATACAAGCGCATGCTTCGCTGTAGATCATAGGTTTAATCTATAACACACATACCACTGTAACATCAATGAAATAAACTGTAGAAATAAAAGGCATCCACAGCAATTAATGCGACTATAACAACAAACAAATAATCACACCAAACAAAACACTGCAAAGAAAATAAAGAAGAACGCAACACCTGATCATAAGAGTGGGCCCAACTCTTTGATCAGGGCTGTGGAAACTCAAGAATTACCGGAGAAACAACAAGTTGTTGTACCTTTAATTAATGATAAAAATATTGATTACAAAGTCTGTATGTCCATGGTTCTCCCCTGATTCACAACGCATAGGCATCTTTATACAATTTTCCTGAAACCCCCGATTCCTCTCAACAACTCCATTGTTACAAAAATACATCTTGTTACAACGAAAACTGGGTTGCCTAGCAAGAAACCATAAGAAGGCCTAAGATAGCGCTGATATACCCATGGCTGTCACGCTGTAGAAACAAATAAGGAAGACGCTGGAGATGATGGGCTGTGCCTTGACTCATGGCCGCACCGCTCCTGTTATAGCCAGATCTGAAGAAATATTGGAGTTAATATGTAGAAAGGTAAAATCTCCATGAAAAATACATCATTAATCAAATATCCCATAGAATAAAGGAAGAAGGGTTTTACCTCATGCTTTTAAGATAAATAATGGCAAAAATAGATAAAAATATAGGGTAAAATGGGAGAGGAAAGTATAGAAATCTAGTACCCAACAATGATGATAAGGGAATAAGATTTCCCTCCTTCTTGAGCTTACCCAAGTTTCCCAGTGTTGTACCTTTGTCTTCAAGTGCTCCAAACCCTCCTAGATCTAAGTTTGGAGCAACAAGTTGTGAGGTCTTCCCCACAAAATCTTAATCAAGGCGTCCCAGGTGGTTTGCCACTAGATAAAGATATTTCAGGGACCATTATCATAAGCATAATAGATGAGATCCTCATGTCGTTGCTTCCACTATGCAATTTCAACTTTTTTTCATGTGTGGAAGTCTCATGAATTTTGGAGACCCCTCATAGTGGTGTAAGAGTGCCTCTGATTGGAACATTTGTTCCATTCTCTTCTAATAGTGTATCATCAGCTTTGTGATCCCTCCTTTTTTCTGTCTCATTGTCTTTTAGCATAGACACATGTTGCTCATGTTGTCCATTTGGAAGATCCTTAGGAAGTCCTTGCAAATATGCAAGAGCCCATCTAGTGGAAGCCATTACTTCATCTCCTTCTCCTAATGAAAATAGGTCTCCTCCTGCTATCACAACGTTGTAGGATCTTCTCTGCTCTTTCTCTCCCTTCTCCTCATAAATGGAGAATGCCTTATCATTAAGAGACCCTTTTCCTTGATCTCTTATTGAAGAAGGAACCCTCATGTTTTCTCCTTGAGAAAAGAGACCTTGTTGTAGTGGGGCTTTTGCCTTTGGAAAATTATGCAGCAGATCTTCAACCCCCTCAAAAATGTTTAGAACTGGAGTTGTTTTTATGGAATCTTCCAACTTATGCAAAGATTCAGATTTCTTGGGCTTGATTTTCTTTCCACAAGAAGTCTCAGAATGTCTTACATCAAATATTTTCACTAGTCTCCTAGTGAAATTTGCATAAGAAGAGATATTTACCCTTTTCAAGGAAGTAGATTCAAATAGCCACCAAGCATAAGCCTTTCCTTGAAGGTACAACATTGCTACTCTCAAGGCTTCTTCTTCTGAAACTTGATTCAGCTGGAAGTATGTGTCAAGCTTTCTTACCCAATACTTGGTTGAGTCCTTAGGTGATCCATCAAAAGTAGGTAGAGAGAATCTACCCAAAGCATGTTGCATGCACCCTCTCCTTCTACTGTAGCTGTTGGATCTTTCTTCTTTAAGTTGACTGAACTCTGGGAAACTGAGATGCTCTTTGAATATATCTGATAGAGACTCATATTCTTGGAGATAATCACTAATATATTCCTCCTTTTCCTTCTTTATTTTACAAGAAAGCAGGCATGCTCCAACATTGCAGATCAGGTTATGTGGCCGAATTCTCACACACATAGTAAGAAGTACTGGGGATTTATTAATGTAAAAATCCTCCTAAGGGATCTACATTTCTTTCCCTCTTCATTCCCCGGATTTCTTCTTTTAGTTCATACATAGATTGAGAAAGAGTTTTAGAGAACTCTTCTCCTTGCAATCTTTCAGATAATGGGATCTTACCATTTTCTTCTATGTCTTTAGTGTAATCCTACTTCTTCATCAGTATTTTATTTCCATGAAAATACATATTTTCTTCTCAAGAAAAGTAAATCATAGGTTGTGCCAAGATGATTTCTCTGATACCACTGTAATATCCCCAAATTGGGACTGTCAGCAATGCATGTCTGAAAAATGAATTTTTCAGAAATGGATGCTACAGAATTTGAAATCAACCCTTGTATCCCTAATATATGATAATATAATACCCAATTCCAAGAGGAGATCAAAAACAAATCAAACTAGGTAAGGTAAACATACCTCCCACACCTAGTATGGCTTGAAAATTGCCCAAGGAAGGGACTGCAGCGATATTAAACAACCCTGCTTTAGAAATAAGGATGTTTCAGCAAAATGTAAGCAGGTGGCCAATATGGAGGCTCAGAAGTAAATCATATTTACAATGTGGCCCATACAATGTACAAGAGAAAGATAGAAGACTTTTGTGAAGAAAACCCTCTAAAAGAGGTGCTGCAACAATGTATTTCACTACAAAAGGCTTGACAACGTTATTTTATGAGCATACAGTAGCTGTAGGTTACAACTTAGATCTAGAACAGATCTGTGTACAAAATATTATATCTATATCAGATCTGTACACTATATTGTCTCTATTTTACACACCCCTTGGGGTTTTCAGCAAAACATGAAGCATATGGAGTAGATCTGAGATCTTATGCAACAGATATGTAGATTCCTTCAAAATTTATGAAGCATATATAGGAGTATTCAGATCATATCTGAATATGACATGGAATAGATCGGAAATCTATGGATCACCACAGTGAAGGGCATATTCCCATCACTAGAGATCACTCCTCAAAGTTTGCGAAAACTCCCTGCAACTTTCCTTTTGCAGATAACGCAGTCCTGGAAGATAAACTATGTTGTATAATTGATGATAATTTTGGCCTAATGCCAAGGTATGGATCTGAATCTCCAATGATCCAATACACTCTTGCTAGGGGGATAGAAGGCTTTCCCACTGAAAAGAGGCACTAGAATGGCTTAGATCTAAATATATCTAGCCTCCACTTGCTATAGCTTACAAAGAAAACCAAACCCTCAACAGGATCTACATTTTAGTTGGAAGTAGAAGCTTGGCCAAATGCCTGATAGTGGATAAGAAATGCAAGATTCCCTCAAGACCTACTCAAAGAAGGAGGTGGGATTCCCGATCAGGAACACCCAGTGCTAAACAACACTATTCTCTGCTAAACAACCAAGAGAATGAGAAATTTCTAAATAGACATGTTCTTCCAAAAAAATATGTTCAACAACCTTCTTTGGTTGTTCTCCTCTTCCTTTTATAGGATAAAAATCTTGAAAAACCCTAAACCATCTCAAAGTTTTAGCTCCTTTCACATGTGTAGCCTCCAACTAGAACTGCGCTGTGCATCTAGGAGGTTCATTTCATCTGGTCAGCACTGTGGTTTGGTCCTGTTGACCCAGTCAAATGTCTCAATCCCTTTCACAAATGAGGGAGTTTTATTAAGGCAACCCAGATTTAGCCTTGTTCACATGGTGCATTGATTTATTTTGCTATTTTAGGATTTTATTGATTCTCCTTTACAATTTTATTCATGCAACAAGAAAATTGAAACAAAATTGTATATTCCCATTAGCTTTGGCTAATTGGGAATATTGCAGAACAAAATGAGGTCCCTCCCTCAAACAAATATGGAGGAGGAGCAGCCTCTCTTGGAGCCTCTCAAGGTAGCCCCGCCAATCCTTCATACACAAAAATAACAAAGAAAAAAGTTGGCAGATCTCTCCTGCTCCTTAGAGGATGAGACCTACGAGGGTCCCATGAAGAGGGCGGGAAGGAAATCTCACAAATATTTCAGGGAAGAAGAGGTAGAACTACTAAAAACGCAAGAAATCTTGTCCACAATAGAAATGTCAATTGAGAGAAATACTAGAGCAAGGCCTCCCAAGGGAGGCTTCCCCAACCCCTCTCCCGGTAAATAATGTGGATATTCCCTTGGAATTGTAGAGGCTTGGGGAACCAACTAAAAATCGAAGCTGTCAAAGATTTGACGAAAATAGACCCCCTCAGATATCCTCATGCTCCAAGACACTAAAATCGAAGGGCAAGCCCTTCTTGAAATCAGTAAGTCAAAGTGGAAGAAAAATGTAGGAAAAGAAGTAAGCTCGAGGGGAACTTCAGGAGGTGTAGCAACTCTTTGGTCCGATGAACACTTCCAACTGCTTAACTCCCATGAGACCTAGCACTAGATCTTCACTGAGCTAAAGCACCTCACAAGTAAGTTAACTATCGCCTTATTCAATCTTTATATTCCTGTTCTTTATGTTGAAAAAAGAGAGTGCTGGAACTCCCTCTTCGCCTTTCTAGAGCTTCTCTCCCCTAATAACATCATTTTGGCTGGAGATATCAACATTGTCATGAAACCAAAAGAAAAAAGAGGAGGCAACAACAATAGAGACCAACTGCTGCTTCTGGTGGAAGAGATAATGAAACTATGGGACCTTCTTGATTTCAATCCGGTGAGAGGTCTCTATTCTTGGACCAACAATAGAATAGGGGATGACCACATATATGCTTGTCTGGACAGATTTCTTGTTCAAAGTTCCATGCTAATGGAGAATTTTCTAATCTCAACCAAAATCCTTCCCAAACTCACCTCAGACCACAAGCCCATACAACTCCTCCTGGATGCCAAAGAAGAACTGGGTCCAGTCCCCTTTTGGTTCATCCCCCTCTGGATTAAAAAAGAAGGATTTTTTGACATTTTCCAAACAAACTGGGCCAAACCAATCAATGGGTCCCCAAGCTTTGTGTGGGAGCAAAAATTATAAGCCACTAAAAAGGCCTTGAAAGAGTGGATAAGAAAACCTTCGAAAACCCCAACTAACCAGAGAATAGAAGCAGTGAAATCGCTGGAAACTCTACAAATGGGAATTGAAGACATGAATATCACCCCTGAGGTCCTAAAAAAAGAGGTACAAGTCCAAATATCTACCCATAATTCCTTTTTAATGGAAGAAGAATTTTGGAGAATCAAATCCTGAAGATTTTGGCTCAAGGTTGGAGATTAGAACACTTCCTTCTTCCATCACCAATAAAAAGCTTGTTTCTCCCAAAACCATATCACCGAGATCACAAATACATATGGACATATCTGCAAAAGGTTCGATCAAATTAACTCAACATCATAAAATTACTTCAAAAACCTGTATGGGCTTGGGAATGAAGGCAACAAAGAAGATACTAAAGACTTCCTCTCAAACATCCCCCACCTTGTCAATTAAGAAGACAACCAAGCTCTCACAAAGCCCTTCTTAGGAGAAGAAATAATTAAAGTAATTTGGGCAATGGAATCAGATAAGGCCCCAGGGCCTGACGGCTTCTCAATCCACTTCTACAAAATATGATAGGGCATTCTCAAAGCTAACTTGATGAAAATGATAAAAGGATTATTCAGCAAAGCAACGGTTGGGGGAGGCATTAATTCAACCTTCTTTGCCTTAATCCCAAAAGAAGTCAATCCTGAAACCTTTGGAAGATTCAGACCCATTTCTCTTTGCAACGCCTCCTACAAAATCTTGGCCAAACTCCTTGAAAATAGAATTAAACCTCTGCTGGGGAAACTAATCTCCAGTCCTCAAGGGGGGTTTTTCAAAGGCAGGCATATCTTGGATAATGTTATCCAAGTGCAGGAAGCAATTCACTCCAGCAAGAAATGGAAAGAGAAGGGGATGTTGATCAAACTAGATATGGCCAATGCCTTTGATAGGTTCAACCTCACCTTCCTCCTCAAAGTCCTTTGATCCTTCAACTTCTCCTCTCAGTTTGTCAACCTAATCAAAGCCTGCTTTGAAAAACCCTAGATATCTCCACTGGTCAATGGGCACCCTGCATCTTACTTCTAAGCTCAACGAGGCCTAAGGCAAGGATGCCCCCTCTCCCCTTTCTTATATATCCTGATGGAAGACACCCTTAGTAGGAAAATTGTAGCAGAGATGAATTCTGGTGCTCTTCCCGACATTCGAACCTCAAATGGCTTGAATCCTATAAATCATTCCCTTTTTGTAGATGACTCCTTTCTTCTTGGTGGTGCCTCAACCAAAATTTCTAAATCCTTTGACTCTATTCTCAAATGCTATTGAAGAGCCTTTGGAGCTCTTATAAATGACAGGAAAATCTCTATCTATGGCTAGAACGTGGATCAACATAAAGTCAACAGCATCGCCCAGCTCCTTGGCTTCGAGGCTTCGCCCATTGGGATAACATAAAATACCTTGGCCTACCTCTTACATTTGGTGTCAATAAAAAATCTCTGTGGCAGGGAATAATCAGCAAGATCAAAGAAAATATAGTCTCCTGGGGAGGTCACTGGCTTACCAAGGGAGGGAAAACAATCCTTATCAAAATTGTGCTATTCGCCCTTCCCATCTATCAAGCTTCCTTCTTACTCGCTCCAAAAAACATTATGGATAAAATCTCCAGGCTTATGAGAGAATTCCTCTGGCAGGGAGGAAAAGGAAATCAACGCAAAATCCATCTAGAAAATTGGGATCTTGTGAAGCGACCAACAGATGACGGAGGCCTCCAGATTAGAGATCTTTCCCTTGCCAATCTAGCACGGGGCTGCAAGCTCCTTTGGAAATTATACGTTGATCCTACAAATCTAGTCAGCGTAATGCTCAGATCCAAATATGCACATGGAGTCCCACTCAGAATTTTGAAAGTTGGAAATACAACCCCTGGCACGCAGACCTGGAATCTCTGTCGAAAGAGCATAAGCCTATTCAAAGACAATCTCTACTGAATTCCAGGCAACAGAAATAAAATCTATTTGTGGGACGATCACATCATGAATCGCGCCGCTCTCAATAGCCATGACGATATCAGAGAACTGTACTGTTGGCTCCTCAATGCAGAAATCTGCATGCTAAGTGACACATATGTCTGGGATAAAAAAGGTAATTGGCAAGCCTAGACCCTCCCAAACATGCCGGAGCACCTGCGCCATCAACTATCAACACTCAAAAATCACCTCACTGATGACGCGCCTATCCACAAAGATATCCCTAATATATGGGGATGGGGAAGCTCCGGAATTTACACTACTACCTCAAGATATACAACACTGCAACCAAAAAAAGATAGGATTTGATCCCCAAATATATGGAAGTAGGTTTGGGACCCATCCGGTCTCCCCAAAGTCAATTTTTTCTTCTAGAATCTCATGCACAACAAGGTGATGACTGGTGATAATTTGGAAAAAAGAAACATAACTAAACCTTATAGATGTGTGTTGTGCAGAAATGACAGTGAGACTACCACTCATCTATTCATTAACTGCCCCTTTGCAAAGGAGGTTTGGGATATTACTCTCCACGGTTTGCAGGCTAGTCCTCCCAAGCAAATATCTGTGGCTGAGATCTTCACTTCATGGTTCCAAAGCTATCCTTACAGTGTCCCCAGCAAATCTATATGGCACTAAGTCTGGCTCTCCATCCCAAAATTTGTGTGTTGGAAAATTTGGCTTGCCCAAAATGAACAGACATTCAACGACACTCCTTGTCATCTAGAAAAGGTAGCTGCAAAAGCCAAATCTCTCCTCCTTGAATCTGTGCTCCAGTAACCTCACAAAGCTGACACTTCTCTCCTTCCCATAGAAAATAATTGGGTGAACTCCCTCAGCCCCCAATCCAAGGAAAAACCTTTGGTTCCCCCCCCCCCCCCACAACCCAAATTGGAGATTAAGAGATCCGGATGACAACTTTCAGGAATGGTGGAGGAAGCAAATAAAAGCAATAATATTCTTTGATGGTGCATCTAAAGGAAATACTGGGGCTACAGGTGCAGGCGGCATCATATACTCTCCGGACGATACAAGAAAAGATAGCTTCTGTTGGGGACTTGGTCAAGGCACAAACAACCAGGCAGAAATAATTGGTCTCATAAAAGCCTGCCATATTGTTCAAGATAGAGGCATCAAAGTTTTCCAAGCATTCAGGGATTCAGAAATTCTAATTAAAAATCTCAACTCGGAGGATTAGTTTAACAACGTTGTCCATAATAAGTCTCTGCGAAGATTAAAGATCATGCTGCTCAACTTCACTTCCTTCCAATTCTTCCACATCCTCAGAAGCTCGAACAGTGAAGCGGATTCCATGGCAAACAAAGGATGCCTCCTCTCTCCAGGAGATCTCAGAATTAACGATGAAATCCCTCTCCACACAAGCATCCCTTAACCTATGAATTCTTTGAAGTCAAGATGCATTGCAATGTTGTGTAACGATGGTTGATTAGGCTTTGGCCCAACCAAATCCTTTAAAGAATAAAATATACCCGTTTCAGTTTAAAATAAAATAAAATTATAGTGTTAAATTAATATATATATATATATATATATATATATATATATATATATATATATATATATATATATATATATATATATATATATATATATATGGATGGCTTATTATATGAGCATGGAGAGTCATTATAATGGGATGCGAGGAGTTAGAGGAGTCATTTAATGGAGAGGGAGGAGGGAGTTATAAGATGCTGAGGTGCCGAGATGGAGGAGAGGCTGAGGGCCCGAGAAGTGAGGAGGGAGGCCATGTGGGAGATTTTCTTCATTTTCCAATATGAAACTTTTTAATGAGTCTCGAGATCAAAATAAAACTATAAATGCTATATATAATGTGTCTATAATGTGTTTCGGGATTTCAGAAGTTTTTAAAATTTGAAATTTAAATAAATTTATGAGATTCGAGAACTTTTATTAAATTTTTTTAATGGTTTTAACTATGATTTTGTAGGATTGTTAGTAATAAAATAATAATTAATTTAAAATTAATAAAAAAGTGAGTATTTACTTATTAATATTAAAATTAGTTATTTTACAAAAATCACAATAATATATATTTTGTATATTTTAGTTTAGGTGACAAAAAATATTAAAATTTTGGATAAGCGTCATTTGCAAATTGTGAGTTCAAATGAGACGAAATTAGAGTCAATGGAAAGCTAGCGAAAAATTGCACTCAATGAAGAAATCATAATTCAAATACATAGAAAATGAAAACATCGTCAAAATGTCGCACAATTAACTAAAAGAAAATATTAAAGGACGATATGACCAAAATTTACATATATGGTCCCCATTATTATTATGAAGATAATAAATTAAAATGGGGGGTTGTGATTTTACCACAACACACCATTACACCATTTAACTAAAATCACTCTATTTTCATAAATGTAAATATTATTCCATCTTTTAAATCCTTTTATACATCCAAATATATCAACACTTCACAATCACTACACATCCACTGATTACACCATTGCTTATTGTTAATTTGCAAAAAAATAAAAATAAATTATATTTTCATGTTTTTGAGGCCAATTTTCTTATTTGACTCTATGTTATTCCAATGAGTTTGATTTACACACATAATTTTTTTTAAAAAAACATGAAAAGTTTCCAAAATCCTTTAGTGTCTATCAACCACATGTTATGCAATTGGAATCAAAAGCACATGTAATGCACACTCCCTTATATTATTGTGCTACACCAGGTTGTTAGCCTACTTGTTTTGAGATTTCTTAATGTGATAGAACCTTGTTAGTGTTATTCATATATGTACGAGGTATGTGTATGCTAGCTACATACCCACACCTTGCACAACTATGTTAGTATTCTATGGCCTATTATGTTAGATGATTGATTAATGTTTAAGCTTGATTAATGATTCCACTGTGATTAACTTAAGCTTGATTAATGGTTAATTAAATAATTAATCTTTAATCCTAATTTATAAATGATTAATGATTTAGATTTTATTATGATTAATTTAATATTTTAATTACTTAAGATTATTATGAGTCCATTTATGACCATGCTTAAAATTTATATTGTTATATATTTCATTAATAAGGGGTGGGTGAATGACTTAACCACCCAAGGTATTAATTAGGGGGAAAAAGGGTGGGTGGAAGAGATAAGGTAGGGGTGGCTTGAGAGTTAGGTGATATTAATGGGAGGGGGGAATCCATGAAAGATAAGTGTGGGAGAGGAACTTTTGGGGAGGATTTTGGGTGGGGAAATCATTTTGTCATGGAGAGCGGAAGGGAAACAAGGGAAAGGAGGGCTAAGAAATGGGGGGGGGGGGGGTGTGTGGGATGGAGTTTTGGATAGTGAAATGGATTTTGAGTGGAACATCGGGAAGGTGTTGGCATTGAGAACTCAAACACACTATGTTAACACCACATTTAACTCAATGAAGTGTTGACTTGTTAATCCAATTTCTCTTGCACAGTAGAACAATGGGATACCTTTTTTTGTCAATCGTTATTTTGAATAATTAAATTTATTTAATAATATTTACTACACTCTTTTTCACATGAGAGCATCTCAATTTAGATCAGAATCATTTACTCCTATATTTTTGTGAGCAACCACGTGAATTTGGTAAACCTGTAACCTTTGTCGACATTGAGCATATGAAATATATATGGAATACTTGGCTCCAGAACATACATTCATAACAAATTATCACACACACACACACACACACACACACACACACACATGCATATTTGTGTTTCAAACATGTACTAGATACAACTTGCATAGTTACAGAGTTTATGCTTGCCAATAATTTTCTCTCACAAATCTAATTAGTTGGTACTCCTTTAATTTAAGCCACCTTTATGTATAGAACTCTCGTCTGACAACAAGCCTTAGTTGCAGAGTGCAATCGTTAGTAAATATATACATATATTAAAGGTACACCAATGAGACACATGTCTTGAATTATTGAGTCATGGTATGTTTTTATCAATATTCATAGTCGAGTTTTTTATACATTTCACACTATTTTATATATGTGTCATCGAGTCCCGCACTTAGAGGTCACCGTTTCCCAATGATTCCAAGTCGTTCATCAACTCGAATAGGACTCTTTCATAGACACTTTCTATGTTATGTGACACCTTGTATGTATAGGTGTATGTGCCATACAATGTATGATGATGTGGAGGTGTATTGCGTTGATACTGCCATGTTTTATTGTGTGACTCCGTTAGAAGTTCATGTACTTAAGGTTAATAATGGAAAAATAAGAGCAAGGTCATGGGACACATATTTCAAGATGAATGTTGATAAAAACACTATAGTGGGCATCATTTTCGATTATTAATGGCTAAGGAAATTGACAAAGGCATTGGCAAAGGAAAAGAGGCATTAATTGGCATTTTATTTATGAAAATAAAGGAAAATAGGAGAAAAGGAAGGCGAAGAGACACATATTTGCATGCGAGGGAAATTAGAAGGAAAATGAAGAAAATATACACCTCAATGATAAAAAGGCTTCCGAGGATTAGTTCACAAACTTTTTTCATTTTTGTTTTGGAATTTTTGAGAAAGAGAGAGAGAGCACCAAGAGGAGAAAACAAGCAAGGAGAAGGTTGGATCGAAAACTTCAAGGGGAAGATATTGTGGGTAACAGGTTGCATGTGTGATTTCCTAGTTGATGTGTGAATTCATGGCACATGCATTTTTTAATTTGGTTCATTTGTTGTCATTGGCATGGTTTTTACCTAGTTTTGACAGTGGCTTTAACCTTTCGTTTCCATTTCTTGGATAACCATGGTGTGATGGGATTCATTTATAGTTGAGATTTGGTTTTCCGGAAGATTTTGGATCCGAGTGAGGTGGTCTCGGGAAAATTCCCAAGGGTTGGGGGTGGAGATAGTTTTCTCTGGGAAGCCCTCGACAAGTGGGTGGAGACTAGAAAATTCCTCAAGGGATGGTGAAGGAATTCTGAGGCATCCAAGCTTGTTTAGGCTTTGTGATCTCTTGTTCAGTTTTTGCGAGGTTACAATAGTTTGAGGGTGGACGTGGTTAAACTATAGATTCCCTTAGTTGTTTATGTCTCGATTTATACCATTAAATACCACATTCATGATTGGAATATGGCACAAGGGTGATTGGATGAAAGAAAGATTTGGTTTAGCCCAATATATGGTCAAGTGGCACATGGAAGTCCCTGACTTGGTTGGATTTTGCATAAATTAATAATAGCTATTTTTCTTTGGAGATTTATGAGCATTTATACTTTTTATTATGTGGCTTTATGGATCTTCTATCATGGCCCTTATTCTGATTATATGTTGGTTATCAAAATGGTTCTAAAACATGTTATGGCTATTGCTCTTGTTATGTTTTGATTAGGTGATAAATGGTTGATGAATGCATGGGCTAACAAGTGTTATTGCAACTATTAAGAGAGGGAATTATACCCTCCTTATGATTCTTAGATGAGGTTCTAACTCTTAAGAAAAAATATTCATTCATGACCTGTAACTCACATGTTCACTATATGATTGACGAAATGATTATCTTGGTTATGTCTGGTTCAATCAACTTCTTTCTCAAATTTTGTATGTTTAGAATTATCATTATGTCATCTATTATTCTAATAAGTCTCAAGAAGTTATGAGCAATGGTCTGGAGGTTGGACTAGAATTGTGGCTAAGATCTCAGGACCACACCCTTTGAACTGGACAAGTTGGGTCATAACCACACTTAGGTAGTGTTGTGCATGCGATTGGAGACCTTCAACCGCACCCAAGTTTTTTCATGCATGCAGTTGGGAAGAGAAAATCTAACTTAGGGTTTGGTGACTTGGGGTGATTTTTCAACCTTTGAGTGACCTGACCCTGTAGGATGTTAATTTATGGTCAGTAAGTGTCAATTGTAGACCCCACTTCCTTAACTAGAGATAGGAGGTTGGGTTAGGTCATAGTGTTACTCCACTTCATATTTACCCAGAAGGCTTATAAAATCAGGTAAATTTGGGGAGGGGGTGTTACAGATTGGTATTAGAGCATCATTCAAATACTTGGACCGGATGGGTTAGATGCATGTTCTTATGCATGCATTTCCATGGTTATGGTTATCATGCATGAGGTCATTGTATGCAGTTAGTGTTATCATGCATGATGTCGACATGTTGATATGAATATATATATATATATATATATATATATATATATATATATATATATATATATATATATATATATATATATATATATATATATATATGTATGTATCGTACTAATATGGACTAATTTTTAAGATGATATAGCCTCCCCTGAACTTCACTAACCTACATTTGATTATGTTTATATTGGGTTTGTCTCACATGGTAAATTTGCAAGAAGAAGAAGATCGGAGATGAATAGAAGAATGTGTAGAAATTTTGAATAAATGTTAAATTATTCACCGAGATTATCCTAATCATACACTATTTGAGCTTCATGCATAATACATAACCTCTTCTACTATTGATCATCAATTTGTGGAAATTAAACAATCGCATGCGCACATTAAAACCATAAACAATCACACATATAAACACAGTATTTATGGGAAAGCTTAAAGCTAAAAACCCCCAACTATCTGTATATTATAATGATAGATATCATGTAACAATCATTGTACAAAATCCTCACAAGCTCTCAGTACAATCTACAATTGTTACACACTACACAAGCTCAGATCATACAAAACACATGCTCCAATCTGCTCCACCTGTTAGCCAGCCTCTACTGCGCAATCCAATATGGATAATTCCCAGATCTAGGTTCAAATCCCACTGGTATGTATTGCGCAATCCTCATTGGCTTCTCAATCAATGTGTGTGCAAATCTCATGCACCAGTATAGTCACAACTGATAGTCACACTTGCTCTTTCACTTACCTCTTCACTGGTCTCCATTGAAACTATCCATGCACTACAGTTAACTGATGTATTCTTTAGCTGATTTATGAGTTAATAATTAGTGAATTAATTAATAACTAATTCACACCACTCTCACTAATTGTATCAATCAGTTAAACTAGATACAACTAGCTCAACTAAGTTACACTGAACACAACTCCATTAACTGTCTCATCAACTCCACCAAACTCTATCACATGAGTTCTAAATGAAGTCAACCATGCAATAGCTCCACTAAACCCTAAGAATATCGTAATTCCTTTTGTCAGCTGCATGTGCCACATCCAGGAATCAAACTGAAGTGCTCCAAGAGGATAAGATAATGTTTAGAGTCCAAATATTATTAAGAGCTAATAATATTCAACATATCTATTTTTAGACTGGCAATCTAAAAATAGATTCTGCCCAGTATTTCTAAAAATAGAAGTCCATCTATTTTTCCCGACTTGACCAACCATCCACAAATAGCATCCTACAACTCATAGAACATGATCCATATGTCTAAAAATAGACATAGTCTAAAAATAGACTTTGTGCCAAAAATACCCTGTGGGCCCACTTAGTGAAGGCGAATCCTTTCCACTAAGCTCATCATCTTGTTGCAATCTCAACACTCCCTCTCAAAAAGATATGGATTATCTGCAACCCCTATCCTGCCTCTGTGGTATTCGAATTTGCTCCTGGTGAGTGCCTTCGTCAAGATATCAGCATCCTGATCCTCCGTGGGAATGTATGAAAGTAACATGATTCTCTGCTGCACACAATCTCTGATATGATGGTACCTGATGTCGATGTGTTTGGATCTATCATGAAATACTCGATTAGCCGAGAGTTTAATACAACTCTGATTATCACAATAAATCACAGTAGGCTCTAAGTGTGAACCGAACAACCTGACCAGGATCTTCCTCATCCATATATCCTCGCATGCAGCCAAACTCGCTGCCATATACTCGGCCTTTCATGAACCTGCCACGATCTCTCGCTTCCCGATGTACTTTACCCCTGCGTTGTCGACCTCGACATCGAAAATCCCTCCGCATGTGCTCTTTCCGTCCGTTGGGCTCCTCGCTCAATTCGCATCCGCGACACATAGCTTCACCTCATCCGACCGTCTCTGCATCATAATCCATATCCCGATGTGCCTCCGAGATAACGCAATACATGCTCCCCTCAATACATGCTCCCCGCCTTCCAAAAGAGCTTGGTAGGCTTAACCATAGCTTGTGAAAGCTAGTTAACTACATAGCATATATCGAGTTGTGTATTGACCGTATACATAAGCGACCCCACCAACTATCGATGTCAGTGGCATCCACTACCTCCGCTCAAGTAGCATCCTCCATCCCCTCCAACCACCAGAAGAGGAGTATCAACAGGCTTGCAGCCATGCATGTTGAACTTCTCCAGTATCTCCCGGGCATACTTACCCTGAGAAACAAACAGTCCATCACTGCGCTGCCAAATTTCCAATCCCAAGAAATAATGAAGGAGACCCAAGTCCTTCATCTCAAACTCTTTTGCAAGATCCTCCTTGCATGAGAATATCAACAGCTCATCACCTGTCAAAATAAAATCATCTACATAAAGTACAATGATCAACAACTTACCCTCCACCACAATTTGGTATAGGTTAGGATTTGCCTCACTCTTGGAGAATCCAAGTCCGGTGAAATAACTGTCTATCCGTGTGTACCAAGCACGAGGTGCTTGTTTCAACCCATACAGTGCTCTCTTGAGCCTGCACACATGCGAATCGCTGCTGAAGATCTCGAAACCTTCGGGCTACTCTATGTACACCTCCTCCTTAATGACTCCATTGAAGAACACAATATTCACATCCATATGATGAATGTGCCACCCCATCTGCGCTGAGAGAGAAAGAATCGTCCGTATGGAAGAATACCTTGCCACAGGTGCAAATTTCTCCTCATAATCGATCCCCTCTATCTGTGAGAAGCCTCGGGCAACAAATCTTGCCTTGTACTTCTCCACACTCCCGTTAGTTGCCTGCTTCACTTTGTAGATCCATCTCGAACCCACCACTGATTTCCCCTCCGGCCTCGGGACAATCTCCCATGCACTTTTTCTGACAATCGAATCATACTCTTCGACCATGGTATCTACCCATGCGGGATCCTCCACAGCTTCCTCGAAAGAGGATGGCTCTATCACAATACACTTGCTCATAAGAGCCATGTATCCAGTATACCAATCAGGTGATTGTCTCTGTCTGCGCTGTGATGTAGGTGCTCCTACAACGTTCTCTGCATCTTGAGCCAGTCGCTCAGCTTCTATAGTGCACTTCCGCCCTCTGATGGTTGGCGTTGCATGAGTGGTTTCTTCCACTCAGTGAACCTCATCTTGTGGCTGATCCACATCCTGAGACTCATCCTTAGGAACTAATAGCTCCTCATCTGCATGCAAGTGTAGCTCCCTCTCAAGCGAACACTTCATGGCTTTCTCCTCATGAAAATTGATATCCTGTCGCACAACAGTCTTGCGACTATATGGAAAATACACACGATAGTTGTGGGGCGTATCAGTGTACCCCAAAAATATCCCAACCTCTGTGGTCGGCTCTAACGTCTTCCTGGCATCCTTCGTCACATGAATGTAAACAGGTGAACCAAAAATCCTCATATGGGAAATATCAGGCTTCTTACCAGAAAACGCCTCCTCGGGTGTACTCATGCCAAGTATCCTGTGAGGACAACGGTTCTACACATATACTGCAGTATTGCATGCCTCCGCCCACAAGTGAATGGGTAGGCCCTGATCATGCAACATCGCCCGTGCAATACCCACGATCGTTCTGTTCTTCCGCTCAGCAACCCCATTCTGCTGTGGGTTATGAGGTGCTATGAGCTCTCTTCGAATTCCTTCTGCGCTGCAAAAGTCCTTGAATTCGCCAGAGATGAATTCACCACCATTGTCGCTCCTAAGAGCCTTCACCTGCTTCCTCGATTCTTTCTCAACCAGTGCCTTGAACTCACAGAACTTTGAGTATGTCTCGCTCTTCTTCTGCATGAATAAGATCCAGCACTTACGAGAAAAATCATCAAAAAATATCACATAATACCTGTGCTTTGCTGTCGAAGCTACTGAGAAAGGTCCACACACGTCTGTGTGAATTCTCTCAAGGATCGTCGTGTCGCGACTATCCTTCTCGTGAAAGGTGGCTTTCACAAATTTTCCCAAGGTACACCCCTTGCACTGATCTGACTACGCAAGAGTGCCTTTAGGAAGCCCAGTAGAAATCTGCTGCAGTATCTTCAAAGATCCATGGTGAAGGTGGCCGAACCTCTGGTGCCACAACTCACCATCATCCCAGCTCACCACTCCTTCTGCCTTGCCTGCCATTGCTGCGTAGCCATCTACTTGCAATTGATAAAGGTTCTTAACTCGAACCCCTATCCTCCGGGTCTCACCAGTTGCCTTACTGCGCAGGAAAGCCTTTCCCTCGCTAAAGACAACATCATATCTCTTTTCTTCTAACATCGCCACAGAGATTAGATTCTTCTTCAATCCTGGAACATGCATCACTTCCTTCAATACGAAGGGTTTACCAGACTCCCTCTCAAAGGAAATGGTACCGATACCGGTCGCACTGTATCTGCCATCATCGCCCATCTCGATGTGCACTCCAAGATCTTTCTCATCCAGATTAGTAAACAAATCTCAAACTCCTATCATGTGAAAATACGCACCACTGTCTAGAAACCACACTGATCCCACCACACTTGAGACCAAGCATGCGATCAGCGAAAAATCTAGCTCAAACTGTGAGGCTAAGGCCTCTCCAGCTGCAGATCCATCAACCTGCTTATTTTTCTTCTTCTGCGGACAATTTGTGGCATAATGTCCGTGTTGGTGACAGTGAAAGCACTTCACCATGGACATGTTCTGATTCTTGCCTTTCACACCTGAATGGGAAGCTTTCTTGCTCTTCCCCTTCTTTGCTTTGGTAGCCAAAGCGCAATTCTCTTCATCAGAGTTCTTTGATGAAGATTTGTCCCTGGTACTCCGCCTTATCTCCTCTTGCACAAGATTCAACCAAAGTCGCTCCCATCCTGGCAATTTCTCCCGACCATTGACAGATTCCTGATAGGAATGCCAACTCTTCGAAAGCCCAAGGAGAGCCAAGATCACCAAGTCCTCATCATCAACAGTCACCCCTACACTTCCTAGCTCATCCCTGCATTGGATGAACTTTGTGAGGTACTTGGGCATATTGTCGCCTTTCTCCATCTTTATGTTTCTAAGTTTATCCTTGAGCGCCAACTTCCTCAGGTCGCTCTTGCTTTGGAATAAATCTGTCAAGGCTTTCCACATCAAGAATGGAGAATCCTTACCATGCAGGTTGGACACTATGTGATCCTTCACGCCCTCCAATAGAATCCTTCGACACTTTGCTGTCTTCTTTTGCCAAGCCTCAATTACGACAGCATCGCTAGAAGTAGGCTTTGGGACTTCAACATCTATGAACTCCTGCAACCCATTGTCATCCAGCACCGCTTCCATCCTGTCCTTCCATGCAATATAATTCGAGCTGCCCTCAAGGGCATACTCCAATCGAAATCCGTTGAAATATATCTCAACTTTGACACCAAGAAAACACTGCTGCAAATTCAAATTCCACCAGCACAAAACTCAACCGCTTCAATGTTTTGCAATTGCTCCAATGATCAATACTACTCTGATACCATGTAGAAATTTTGAATAAATTTTAAATTATTCACCGAGATTATCCTGATCACACACTATTTGAGCTTCATGCATAATACATAACCTCTTCTACTATTGATCATCAATTTGCGGAAATTAAACAATCGCATGCACACATTAAAACCATAAACAATCACACATATAAACATAGTATTTATGGGAAAGCTTAAAGCTGAAAACCCCCAACTATCTGTATATTATAATGATAGAGATCATGTAACAATAATTGTACAAACTCCTCACAAGCTCTTAGTACAATCTCCAATTGTTACACACTACACAAGCTCAGATCATACAAAACACATGCTCCAATCTGCTCCACCTGTTAGCCTGCCTCTACTGTGCAATCCAAGATGAATAATTGCACATCCTGAGTTCAAATCCCTTTGGTATGTACTGCGCAATCCTCATTGGCATCTCCATCAATGTGTGGTGCAAACTCATGCACCAGTATAGTCACAACTGATAGTCACACTGCTCTTTCACCTACCTCTTCATTGGTCTCCACTGAAACTGTCCATGCACTGAAGTTAACTGATGTATTCTTTAGTTGATTAATGAGTTAATAATTAGTGAATTAATTAATAATTAATTCACACCACTCTCACTAATTGTATCAATCATTTAGACTAGATACAACTAGCTCAACTAAGTTAAACTGAACACAACTCCATTAACTGTCTCATCAACTCCACCAAACTCTGTCACATGAGTTCTAACTGAAGTCAACCATGCAATAGCTCCACTAAACCCTAAGAATAGCATAATTCCTTCTGTCAGCTACATGTGCCACATCCAGGCATCAAACTGAAGTGCTCCAAGAGGATAAGATAATGTTTAGAGTCCAAATATTATTAAGAGCTAATAATATTCGACATATCCATTTTTAGACTGGCAATCTAAAAATAGATTCCGCCCAGTATGTATAAAAATAGAAGTCCATCTATTTTTTCCGTCTTGACCAACCATCCACAAATAGCATCCTACAACTCATAGAACATGATCTATATGTCTAAAAATAGACATAGTCTAAAAATAGACTTTGCGCCAAAAATACCCTGCGGGCCCACTTAGTGAAGGCGACTGCTTTCCACTAAAATCATCATCTTGTTGCAATCTCAACAGAATGGTGGATTACAGTTCACGTGAATCTCTTTATAGATCAGATGAGAAGACAAGAGATGAGTACTCTCTTGACATAACATATACGTTGATAAGTTTAAAGGCAAAGATCAGAAGTTCCAAGGTGGATAGTGACAAAATAATTCAGTCACAGGAAAGGATTACCAGGGCTCATGAAAATAAAGAAGAGGTCATTTCAGTGATCCTCTAGAGTTTGTAAGATTTGTAAAGACAATGATAGCCACAAATCAGTTATGGAAAAAATCACAAGACTAATGGGCAATATGGCACCAGGTCTCATGGTAGCCACATGTCGGACAAGGATGACACAGTTAGAAATGGTAGATGAATGGATACACCTGACATGAGGGGTAGTAATTATGGGTTCTACTCTAGTTCTACTTCAGATAGACATCATGGTCTTAATCATTATCATCCTTACATGAGGAGTTAGATGGGATACTTTCCAGATGAGTTCAATAAGGACAAGCCTCCTACATTCGACTGAGAGCCAAAGAAACTAGAAGATGTAGAAGCCTGGTTTCTTGGGATGAAGAAGTTCTTCAAGCTGTATGAATATACAAAGAACATGAAGGTCAGGACAACTATTTTCAGTCCCAAAGGGAAAGAAAAAATTTGGTGGGAGGATGTGAAGCGTGTCAGAGGAATTAGGACAGAGGAGTTGAGTTTGCATGAATTCAAGAGACTTTTCCAAAAGAAGTATTTGTCATAGAGATACTGTGATAGTAAGGCTAAGGAATTCTACGAGTTGAAGATGGGATCTATGATGGATGAAGAGTACACGATAAATTTTATGGAGCTATTAATATATGTGCCTTATCTTAAGGATGAGAAGATGAAAGTTCAAATATTCATCAATGGAATGCTATTAACATTCAACGATTAGATTGAGTACGATGATCCTCGGTCATTGGAGGAAGTCATCAGGAAGTTGAAGCACTGTTATGAGCAGTTGAAGCACAATAATGAGCCCAATTGTGATTGGAAATGTAATGAAAATTCTAAAGGAAAATGGCCTCCGAAGTGGGAAATACCTAAGGAGGCAGGTGAGAAAGAGATTTTGGCTCCGTAAAAGAAGTTCAACACAGTTGAGAAGGGACATGGATCTCATCCTAGAGAGAAACATAATAAAGGTAGTGGAAGGGAACCGTTGCAGTGTTGGAATATATGTGGCAAAGATCATCACAAGAAGGATTTTTTGTTGTATCATGGTAGAAGACCTTATATCTACAGTGCTTAGGAGGTGCAGATAGTTGAGGATGTAGGATAGATCATTTCTTGGATTTACACAAGATTTAATAACAAGCAGGTGGATCACCACACATCCATTATTAAGATGGAAGGAAATCTATATGATCAAGTTGTTTCCATTTTCATTGATCCTGGATCTAATTATAGTTATGTTAATTTTGACCTGGTGGATAAGTGTGGCATGAGTAAAGAAGTGCATGTACAGTCTTGGTTGGTGCAGTTGGCTACATGTACTAAGAAAGAGTTCATAATTGGGTTAGAGCTTGTGCATTTGAGATGAATGGTATGCCTACACCAACACTTCTAAATGTGGTTCCTTTGGGTTCGTACAATATGATTTTGAGTATGGATTGGTCATACCTTCATAGGACTAGGGTAGAATTCTATGAGAAGGAAATAGAGTGTTTGGATGATGATGGAGAAAAGAGAATCTTGAGGGTAAGAAGAAGTCTACATTAGTGAGAATGGTTACAACTATGCATGCCAAACACAGTTGTAGCAAATGATGTGTCTTGTTTGTGTGCTTGTCTCTAGTGAAAAAGGGAAGGATGTTGAGGATGTTGAAGTCTTGAAGAGGTATCCATTTTTACATTAGTTTTAGGATGTATTCCCAATAAAGATTTTAGAATTACTGCCTCACAGGGAAATGGAATTTTCTAATGAGTTTGATACTAGGAGCAACACCAACATCAAAGGCACCTTATAGGATGAGCACTCTAGAGTGCGTGGAGTTGAAGTTGTAGCTTAAGGAAATGCTTGAAAAGGGATACATTATGCCAAGTGTGTCGCGTTGGGGTGCACCATCGTTGTTTGTGAAGAATAAGGATGGTACTCTCAGGTTGTGTATTTATTATAGGAAGTTGAACAAGGTGACTATCAAGAACAAGTATCCTTTGCCTCAAATTTATGACTTGTTCAATCAGTTAAAGGAAACAAAAATGTTCTCAAATATTGACTTGAGATCATGATATCATCAGGTACACATCAAAGAAGATGACATCTACAAGACAACATTCCGTACTAGGTATGTGCATTATGAGTTTGTTGTGGTTCCTTTTATTTTGACTAATGCTCCAAATATTTTCATGTGTTTGATGAATAGTATGTTGCATCCTTATTTGGAAAAGTTTGTGATAGTGTTCATTAACGATATATTGATATATTATAAGAATGAGGAAGAGCATGCAAAACATTTGGAAGCAGTATTGAAATTGTTGAGATAACATCATTTGAATGCCAAGCTTAGTAAATGCAGTTTCTTTCAGAAAAAATTAATTATTTGTGACTTTTTGTTTCAAAGGAAGGCATAGCAGTGGACCCACAGAATATTAAAGTTATCATGGAGTGGGAATCCCCTAGGACTTTGGATGAAGTATAATAATTCATAGGATTAACATTTTATTACAAGATGTTTATCAGGAACTTCTCATGGATTACCTATCTTATTACATAATTACATATAAAAGGAAAGAAGTTTAAATGAAAATAGGAACGTGCAACCAATTTTGAACAGTTGAAGAAGTTTATTACAAATACTCCAGTCATGAAGATTGTAGATCCAAATAAATTTTTCGTGGCATGTACAAATACTTGCAAGAGAGGACTTGGTGTAGTCCTAATGTAGGAAGGTGTAGTCCTGATGCAGGAAGGATAGGTGGTATGCTATGAGTCGTGGAAGTTGAATGAGCATGAAAAAAACTATCTGACTCATGATCTTGAGTTAGTAGCTATTATTCATGCCTTGAAGATGTGGAGACATTATCTTCTTGGAAAAAGATTTATTCTGATGAGTGATCAAAATGGGCCAAGATACTTGTTTAATAAACCTAATATAAATGCCATGAAAGCTTGATGGTTGGATACTCTCAGCGAGTTTGACTTCAAGATCAGGTACGTTAAGGGTAAGGCGAACAAGGTTGCAGGTTCTCTTAGCAGGAGAGTGCAGGTGAATCACATAGCAAATATGAGTTCATATGGGACAAATTTACAAGATTTGATCTTGTAGGCAGGGCAACATGATGAAAGGTACAAACAACTTAAGTACAGGTGACCAGGATATGAATTATCATCTCAAGACAGATGGTTTGATGAGATTTAGGGACATGATTTAAGTGTCAGACAACAATGAACCCAAAAATCTTATCTTGAGGGATTTAATGTAAATCCATATTTAGGTCACCTGAGATATTATAAGACTTTGAAACTGTGAATAAGTTTTACTATTGGAAAAATCTGAAGAAAGAGGTGGCTGAGTTCATCGCAAGGTGCTTGGACTATCAACAGGTGAAGGTAGAGTGTTAGCATCTAGCTGGTTTGCTACAGCTTAATTCAATTCCTGAATGGAAACGGGAGGTCATTTCCATTGATTTCATCACAGTTTTTCCGAAGACATCTAGATAATATGATTCCATCATGGTTGTGGTTAACAGGTTGACCAAGGTTTTTCACTTCATTCCAACAAAGTATACTAGTTCAAGTAGTGAGGTAGCTCAAGTATTTATCCAGGAGATAGTGTGATTGCATGGTGTTCCCAAGAAGATTGTATTTGACAAAGATGCCAAGTTCACTTTCAAGTTTTGGAAGGGGTTGTTTGGAGGATTGGGAACAAAGTTAGATTTCAGTACAAATTATCATCCAAAACATATCAATAGACATAGAGGGTCAACATAATTCTTGAGGACATGTTTAAGATATATGTCATGCATCAAAAACGAAAGTTAGAAGAGTACCTTCCACTAGTTGAGTTTGATTATAACAAAGGGTATTAAAAGTCATTGAGGGTGAGTCCTTTTGAGGATCTTTATGGGAAGAGTTGTAATACTCCTATCAGCTGGAGTGATCTAGTGAACTAGGTGTTGATTGGACCAAAGATGTTGGTAGATATGGAACAAGAAATGCAGGTTATAAAGAAGAATATAAAGGAACATAGGACATGCATAAGAGTTATGCAGATCAACACAGGAAATTTAAGGAGTTTTAGGTTAGGGATCTTGTGTAATTTCACATCAAGCCTTGAGGATTGGATAATGTGCCCAGTTGGCACCTCTGTATTGCGATCCTTTCGAGATCCTTGAGAGGATTGGACCAGTAACCTACCGACTTGCACTACCTACGACATTAAAATTCCATGATGTTTTCCATGTTTCTTTACTTAAAATATATGTGAAAGATGATAATCATGTGATTGACTGGTCTTTATTGTAAATGGAACCCAAAGGAGAATTCTAGCTGAAACCTTAGTGCATATTGTAGCAGAAACAACTCATTCTATGGAACAAAGCAATCGAGCAAGTTGAAGTTTAGTGGAAGCACTTTGGGCCTGATGAAGCTACATGGGAGATGGTGGATCAGATGCATGCTATGTATCCTTCATTATTTGTTGGGTCAAGAAAATGAGTTTTAGTATATGTTTAAGTATACATGTGTATGGTTGTAGGTACTGCAATGAGTTGTGCTATAAATCTCCAATAAGCGATATCATTTTCATGTTTGTCATGTTGGTCATGGTTTTCAACAGTTTTTTATTGTAAATAATGCATCGAGATATATTATAAAGCTCCATGGGTAGGCGGTTTATGTATAAAATCTAACAATGGGATTCAATCTGATTTTATAATGTACTAAACAAGATACTGAATCCTTCTACAATTTTTAGAGACAAAACATGATCGCACAATCACATAAAAAGTAAGAGAAAGAAATAATAAATCGCACAATATAGGATGTATCTAGCGAAAGCACACTGCCTAAAACCCCGCTATCTATATATTGTATAAATTCAATGATCATGAAACAATACAATGCTTTCTCTCTCAAGAGAAACTCCTGTACTCTTCTAATTGTCTCACTTTGATCTAGGAAAAATCAGACAAATACTTAGCCAATTCTCTGCCTTTTCTAAGCCTACCTTGCTCACACATTCCTTGAGGAATTAAATCCCTATTAAATAGGAAAATCACTTGCCTTGATTGTGTAATCCTTCCTAGGCCTCCAACTGACCTGTACAATTTTCTAACTATACAACTGATAGTTATCATCCATTTAACCTCAATCTCAACTGGGCCTTCCTTAGAACTAAAATGCAACAATTATTTATATCAAATTATCATTTAAGTTATTGATCACTACTTGTGAATTAAATCATATTTAATTCACTTGACCTCTCACTAGCTCATCACTTATTTAGAACTAGTTAAATTGATTTTAACTCAATTTCTTGAGTTAACTAATTACAATTTTAAATAAATGTAACTGGACCCCCTTAAATCATGGGAGAACTCTACATGCATCCTCTTAGACCCTCAACTCGAATTTTCTAAGCTAACTCATTCATTTTGACTTAGTTAACTAATTCAAGTTTTCATGAGATGAAATTACAATTTCCCTTGTGTTTAGATTTTGGGATAATAATGTTACTATCAAACTTATGTTGATTTACTATCAATTAAGAGGATGGAGCTAGGGTTCCGAAGAAAATGATTTTCTAACAGTGTTGGAGTCGAGGAGGGTTAATAGTTGTTGCAACACGTCTGAGAGGTATCCTGGTGGCGTCTTCAGGGGGTGAGATTCCCTCCTACTGAAATTTAACGACAGGAGAGTATAGTGTTAAGAAGACAGGTTTGCAGGGAGGGGCTGACCCTAATTCAGGCCCTATGCTGGGGGTCCAATGGAAGACAAAAAATAGAGGCCAATGCCTCATATGAGCCACAAAGAAGCCTCGCTTCATTATTATTCCTGATAAATTAGATCAATACCATAGTTATATGAAATATCATGCCTTAATCTACAAATTTATAGGTATTTGGCCAACTGAGAAAGACTTAATCAAATGGATTAAGCTAAAATAACAGTTGAACGACCACATTGATATTGAATTTGGGGCTAGGGGATTATTTACAGTTATTTTTACTAATTTCATGGATAAATAAAGGATTTTTGAAGCCATACCATATTTCTACTATAATGCTGGTTTATTACTTCGGCAATGGGAGGAATGTTATAACCTCGATCAAGAACAGTTTCTGTCGGCACCAGTATGGGTGAGTCTCTTCACTCTACCCATTGATTTCTAGAATTCAAAAATACTAGAAGGCATTGGTAACTCTCTTGGCATATTTGTGAAGATAACTGAAACTACACATTGACGTAGGTATACTTCTTTTGCCCGTATTTGTGTTTATATGAATATAACTGAGCCACTTCCAGAATCGATAGAATTGGAATATGAGGGAGAGCTATGGCAACAAATTTTTATTATGAAAATATTCCATTTAGATGTAGACAGTGTGATGAATATGCACATTTATTTAAAACACACCCTCTTAACAACCCAGATCAAATGGAAGGAAAGCAACCGGAGGGAGGAGGAAGACCCATGGAGAAGGATGATGGGTTTAAGACTGTAGCTAGCAAAAGACGAAACAACAAACTGCATGTAAATCAATAAAACACTCCCTCTAAGCAATAAAAATCAAAATAGGTATGAAATCTTGCAAGAAACAAGAGACAGTCTTTGAGAAGTTGAACAACCCCCAGATGAAGGTCCTGGAAATATAAGCCAAAAACATACTAAGGCGAAATGAAAAGCTCTGATAGAGCCGAGTGACAAAGACGACCAAACTTAGATGGTGGATCAAGTGGATATGGAGGTCGATATAGCGAAAGATGATTTAAGTACAGAAGAAATGGTTCTAGAAAAATTGTTGCAAGAATGGCGAAATCTAGATGATAGATTTATTCCTGAAGATCAAAAGACAATATATAAAGAAATTTTCAAACAATACACAAATTCCCAAGAACGTAGACAAGAAGAAATGGAGAATAAGCCTAGTATTGCAAAAGGAAATAGTTAGGAAACCAGCGCCCAACCTAAAGTAGGAAAAAAGAAAGGCAGGAAGACTTTACAAGAATCTATTCAGATAGTTGGGGAAATGTTACTAAACTCAGGCAGGTAATACCGCTTTCAATGGTATTCCAACAACTCGATAAAGTTCCCCAATGATAGTCATCTGCTAGAATGTGAGGGGCCTTAAAAGTAAAGGAAAGTAGCGATATCTACAGGAAATATTGAAGCCATAGAGACCACAAGTGGTACTCCTTCAGGAAACTAAAGTCTCGGGAAAAAATTAGAGGAAACTCTAAATTTTTTGAAACCTAGATATGAAGTAATGGCTATAGACTCGCGAGGAAGCGCTGGTGGTATAGTGATTCTTTGGAATCCTGCAGATATTATGGTGGAAGGGTGGATAACTCTATCTCATATAATAACAAGGCACTTTAGACAAATCAAGACGAAAGATTGGATCCTAGTTTCTACTGTGTATGGTCCTCATATCCCAGGAGAGAAGTTATCTTTCAAGGATAGTATAAGAATGTTGAAAAATATTCATAATGAGAAATACTGGTTGTTGGGAGGGGATTTCAGCATGATCACAAGTGTATAAGAAGAAAAAGGAGGAATATGGAGATATGACGCTGAGATGGAGCTGTTTAGAGATATGATAATGGACTTGCAATTAGTAGATATATCAATAGTGAATGGTAAACATACTTGGAAAAATAGGTGAGGAGGGACAGATAAGATAACGTCTCGGCTGGATAGATTTCTAGAATAAGAAGTGTAGAAATTTGAATAATAGATCACTTATTCACCGAGATTATCCTGATTACACACTATTTGAGCTTCATGCATAATACATAACCTCTTCTACCATTGATCATCAATTTGCGGAATTAGAAGCAGTCACATGCGCACATTAAAACATAATCAAGCACACATATAACACAGATGTAATGGGGAAAGTTTACAGCTGAAAACCCCCAACTATCTGTATATTATAATGATAGAGCACATGTAACAATACATAGCACAAAGCTTCTCACAGCTCTCAGCACTATCTCACATGCTACAGACAAACTAGCTCAGATATGAACAAGTCACAAGTTCAAATCTCCTCCACCTGTCTGCCTACCTCTACTGCACAATCCAAGATGAATAATGATGAGATCCAAGTTTGAATGCCACTGGCTTGTACTACGCAATCCTCATTGGCAATCTCAATCAATGTGTGTGAAAATCTCATGCACAGCTATAGTCACAACCGATGATAGAGACTCACCCTTTCACCCACCTCTAACACTCGGTCTTGCCCTAACTGTCTATGCACTGCCCCTGATCGATGTATCTTTTAGTTGATTTATGAAAGATAATTAGTGAATTAATTAATAACACCACACCACTCATCACTAGTGTATTTATCGCTAGACTAAATACAACTAGGTTCAACTAAGTTAAAACCGAACACAATCCACTGCACTGCCTCATCAACTTCCACCAAACTCCGCTACATGAGTTCTAACTGAAGTCAACCATGTGCCGCTTCAAATAACCCTAGGAAAAGCGGTGAATTCTTCCGTCGCCACTCGCATGTGCCACATCTTTAGCCCGAACTGAAGTGATCCGAGAGGAAAAGATAATGTTTATAGTCCAAATATTATTAAGGGTTAATAATATTTGACTGACCTATTTTTAGACAGGCAGTCTAAAAATAGACTTCGACCTGTATGTCTAAAAATAGCTGTCCATCTATTTTTACCAACTTAACCAATCATCCAAGAATAGCATCCCGCAACTCCTAGACCATGCTGCATATGTCTAAAAATAGACATAGTCTAAAAATAGACTTTTCGACAAAAATCACATGTGTGGTCCCCACCTAGTTTAGGTGATCACTTTCCAACTAGGATCAGGAAAGATGTTTCAGGAGGCCTCCTTCACTGTTTCTTGTTTCTATTTTCAACACTCTCTCTCAACAAGAAAGGACTGTCTTTGCATGCGACATGAAACTCCATGCATTCGGCTTGCAACCTTCACAAGCGCCATGCAACTCCATGCATCTCGCTCTCGCAAACTCGAAACTCAATAGGCTCCAAACAACTCAATCGACGATGCATCATCATCAATAAAGTCTTCAACTTCCGCCGCCCAACCGCACATGTCATCGTGAACCACCGCGCCGTTGAACTCTGCACCCATGCACTCTCGCACTTGTTGTCAACTCGATTCGCGCTCCAAGAACCGACACTCGTCACTTTGATCCGCCCGCATCAATCCAATCGATCATGCCACCGCCGTCGTGGGCACTGTGAGCGGTTCAATTCAAGAGATCCACACCATCCAGTGAATCCCCGCCTTTAAATATCCTCTTGGGATTATTCATGCATGTCTCCCCACCTCTCACCTAGTGGTATAGCTGCATGCACTCCCTCTGCCCATCTGGCACGAAATTTCTCTGCATGAGTTGTTTCTTCCACTCCATGATCCTCATCTTGTGGCTTCTCCACATCCCGAGGTTCACTCTTACCTGCAGGCAAATCCTGCTCCCTCTCAAGCTTCAATTGCATGTATTTCTTGCACTTCCGAATAGTAGGAAGCTCCGTAGACATCCCATCTACTTCAAGTCTGTAGAGATTCTTTGCTCGAATCCCAACCTTCTTGACTTGTCCTGTTGCCTTGTGCCGAAGGAAACATTTTCCTTCACTGAAGACAACTTCATACCTTTTATCCTCTAACATTGCGACTGAGATCAAATTATTCTTTAAACCTGGAACATGCACTACATCTTGTAAAAGAATGAGTTTACTTGACTCCCTCTGAAAGGTTATGGTACCAATGCCAGTCGCATTGGATCATCCATTTTCGCCTAACTCAACATGCAACTGGAGATCTTTCTCCACCAAGTCATTGAAAATATTCACATCTCCCGTCATGTGAAAGGAAGCGCCACTATCTAAATACCACCCCAATCCCAATGCACTAGACACCATCCCTGCGATCAATGAGTAGTCCAGCTCAAATTACGAGGCAAGATCTTCACCAACTACAGCTCCAGCAGCCTGCTTGTTCTTCTTCTTCTGTGGACAATTGTGGTGAAATGTCCATGCTCGTGACAGTGAAAACACTTCGCTTTGGACATGTCATGCTCTTTACCATCCGCACCGGATTGAGAAGAATTCTTCTTTCCCTTCCCCTTCCTTGATTTGTTAGCCAAAGCGCAATCTTCTTCATCAGATGCCTTTGATGAAGATCCATCCCTGGTACTCCGCCTTATCTCCTCTTGCACAAGATCCGACCAAAGTCGCTCCCATCCTAGCAATTTTTCCTAACCATTGATAGAGTCCTGATAGGAGTGCCAACTCTTCAGAAGCCCAAGGAGAGCCAAGCTCACCAATTCCTCATCATCCACACTAACTCCTACACTCCCAAGCTCATCCCTACAGTGGACAAACTTTGTCAAGTATACCGGAATAGTGTCATTCTTCTCCATCTATATTTTCCTGAGTTTATCCTTGAGTGCCAACTTCCTCTGGTCGCTCTTGCTTTGGAATAAATCTGTCAAGGCTTTCCACATCAAAAATGGAGAAGCCTTACCATGCAGGCTGGATACAATGTGATCCTTCACGCCCTCCAACAGAATCCTTCGACACTTCGCTGTCTTCTTTTGCCAAGCCTCAACTTGAGCAACATTAGTAGGCTTTGGGACTTTAGCATCTATGAACTCCTTCAGCCCATTGTCATCTAACACCACCTCCATCCTATCTCTCCATGCAATATAATTCGAGCTGCCTTCAAGAGCATACTCCAATCGCAATCCTTGATAAGACATTTTGACTTCGACACTAAGAAAACAATGCTGCAAATTCGAATTCCACCAGCTCAAAACTCAACCGCTTCTGATCTGTGAGAACAAAGCATTTCTAGCACAGAGATCGACTGTAGGGGCATTTACTGGATATATCACCTTTCAAAGAAAGGATGGATCCAGAGGCTACCTGGCCCTCTTACAGACTCTGTCTACCGAAATAAAATGTAATCACTGTAATAGATCCGATGATCAATTCTCGCTCCGATACCATGTAGAAATTTGAATAATAGATCACTTATTCATCGAGATTATCCTGATTACACACTATTTTAGCTTCATACATAATACATAACCTCTTATACCATTGATCATCAATTTGCGGAATTAGAAGCAGTCGCATGCGCACATTAAAACATAATCAAACACACATATAACACAGTATGTAATGGGGAAAGCTTACAGCTGAAAACCCCCAACTATCTGTTTATTATAATGATAGAGAACATGTAACAATACATAGCACAAAGCTTCTCACAAGCTCTCAGCACTATCTCACATGCTACACACAAACTAGCTCAGATATGAACAAGTCACAAGTTCAAATCTCCTCCACTTGTTTGCCTGCCTATACTACGCAATCCAATATGGAAAAGAATGAGATCCAAGTTCGAATCCCCTTGGCTTATACTACGCAATTATCATTGGAAATCTCAATCAATGTGTGTGCAAATCTCATGCACAGCTATAGTCACAACTGATAGTAGACTCACCCTTTCACCCACCTCTAACACTGGTCTTCACTGAACTGTTCATGCACTACATTTAACTGATGTATTCTTTAGTTGATTTATGAGTGAGTAATTAGTGAATTAATTAATAATTAATTCACACCACTCATCACTAGTGTATTTATCAGTTAGACTAAATACAAATAGTTCAACTAAGTTAAACCGAACACAACTCCACCAACTGTCTCATCAACTCCACCAAACTCTTCCATATGAGTTCTAACTGAAGTCAACCATGCAATAGCTCAACTAACCCCTAGGAAAAGTGTAATTCCTTTTTTCAGCTGCATGTGCCACATCCGTAGCTCGAACTGAAGTGCTCCAAGAGGATAAGATAATGTTTATAGTCCAAATATTATTAAGGGCTAATAATATTCGACTGATCTATTTTTAGACTGGTAGTCTAAAAATAGACTCCGCCCAATGTCTAAAAATAGAGGTCCATCTATTTTTACCAACTTGACCAATCATCCATAAATAGCATCCTACAACTCATAGACCATGATCCATATGTCTAAAAATAGACATAGTCGAAAAATAGACTTTGCAACAAAAATCACCTGTGTGGCCCCCCACCTAGTTTTGGTGATCACTTTCCAACTAGGATCAGGAAAGATGTTTCAGGATGCCTCCTTCACTGTTTCTTGTTGCCATCTTCAACAAGAAGACCCCATCAGTACTGATGTCTTTTATGAAGCCTTTTATGTCTAGAGGTGGACATGAAACATAGGAATAAGAAGAGGCCTTTTATATTTGAAGCGTTTTGGTTAAGAGATCGTACTTTCATTGACAAAGCCAAGAGTTTGTGGGAAGTGTTAGTGTTAGTATTTACATCCTATCAATAATGATCAATGGGGTCTTATCATGTACTGTTAGGGTCTCATAGTCGAATTTTATAGTTTCAAATAAGTTTTCAAATAAAATTTGATCATTGGTTGTTTTCTATGTCAACGCTTCTCCCTCCATTCACTCATGTTCATCATCATTTCATGAGTCATGTCCACCATTATCATCTAGAGTCTTAGGTTAGTCACCATGTTTTCACCTAGGTCAGTGTTTAGGTGTCTTTCATTTCGCCACCATAAATGTCTAAATTTTATCATAAGAAGGAAAATAGGGTCAATTCATCATTGCCTAAAGGTTAAAGTGCTTCCAAAATAGTAAGTGAACATTCCTTACTTCTCCTTCAAGTGAATTTATTTAATAAAGAGTGGATTCCCTCTTTTACGGTTTTCAAACTAATTTTTAGATTTTTGAGATGTTTGGTTGCTTTCAGGTGGAAAACCCCTATTTTTATCACATAAAAATCTTAATTTTCCCAACACTCCACTACACTACCTAAATCCCTTAAAATTTCTCACACACCATCCTTAATCTTCTACACTCAAAATCTAGTCCCTACACCATCATCACTAACCTACGTTCTGTTTTTGGAAGCCTCCTAGACCTAGACCTGTAATTAAACTCCCTAGGCCTACTCCTACCTTACCTACCCCCCTCTCCACCTCCCATACCTCCATAACACCCTTTCCTACCTCACAAATATTTTCCATCCCATTTTCCCTCTCCTAAACCCTTCATCTTACTCCTTTCTGACCATCCCTTGTTTTGCACCACTAGGGTTTATGCCTCACAAAGCACGTATGGAGGAAGAGAGGAAGCTCTATAACAAGGGAGGTTAGATGTCAGAATCTCCTTCACAAAGCTAACAGGGATAATAAGATGATGAGGCACATGGCCCACCACTACTAAACTACAAGAAAGGTCTACAATATCAAATACAACCAAGTACAAAACAAGCTAAAAGAAACCCTAATCACCAAGAAGAAGAGGGGAAAAATCCATTTTCTAGCTGATGCATCATTGATTGCATAGAAAACCTAATTTGGACCATACACAAAAATTTCGAAAGTTTTGGAGAATTTTTTGGCATTTTTGGCATTTTGGCCAAATTTCACTAACTTTTTGCACAGTTTGACTGTAAAAAACGCAACTTGGGCCACGCTGCACTTTTTATGGAGGCCTTCAAATGATGAAAAATAAATTAGGATGGATAGGAATTAACTTCTAAATCACATTTTGACTCCTGGAAATAAAAAATCTTAGCTTTTGACAGGTGGAAAATCTAAAAAACATCATAAAAAACACTTTTCTGCCAGTGTTTTCAGCCACACGTTGCACTTTTTGACAAGTTTTAGAAAATGTGGGTTTTCAAGGGCTTAAATCCATCATTTTCACTGATTAAGGACATTTTGGATAACTAGACAGAAATATATATCCAATGAGCTATCACGAGCTTAATTTAGAGTTCATGAAGGCCTCCAAAAGTGACTTACAACTTCACACTATACTTTTCTTAGGGACACACTGTGCTTTTTGACCAGTCTTGGGAGAATTGATTTTTGTGGGCCTATACTTGATCATTTTTAGTGCTTGAGGGGTCCATTGTGTAGTAGACAGGGACGTATTTCCAATGAGCTATCATGAGATCAATTTGGAGTCCAGGAAGGCCTCCAAAAGTTGTCTTCAATCTCAAGTTGTGCTTTTCTCAGGGACACGCTGCACTTTTTACACTCACGCTGCTCTTTTTCCAGTTTGCTTGTTATCTTCATAATTTCGAGTTTTTCTCAGTTGGTTGAAAAATTTCATGAAATTTTAATTATGTAAATTTTTAAATAAAATGTAATTATGTCTATTATAGTTACTAAAGGTAGACACATCAAGTAAAGTTTTTATTTTTGGGTCAAGTGAATCAGTTTCACCAAAAAAAGGGAAAGTTTGTTGATCTCCCTAGTTATTAGGATTCTAGTTGAGGATTTTGGGGAACAACTCCAAAATTCATGGATTCGACCCCTGAGAGTGGGAGAATTTTTTTTTGGTCTATATATTTCATTTTCTTTTCGATTGGAAGGGTTGGATGTTGTGTAATTGAGCTTTGGAACACTAGTGTATTCAATGATTTTGGCAGGAAATAATAGGTAGAGTTTGCAGCTATTGTGGTGGGATTCATGTGGTATGTGTTTTAGTAGATTTTCTTCTTCTATTTTCATATGTTTGAAATTATTTTACCTTCCATATTCATTTCCATGTCTTATGTGATTGATTTCTAAGTTGATAAGAAAAATTCATTATTTTAATGCTATGTTTTGGAGAAATTATCACAATTATGTTCACTTTATTCTAATATAAACGAATTCATAATTCCTGAGCTTGTTTAGAAACCATATCAGTCTATCACACTCAGCAATATACCTTAAAGTGCTAAAGTGTGTGCCTATCCTGCCCCATCACATCTCTACAAGTCTGATTTTCAGTGCCCTGACCTAGTTTTTCCTAGACCTAATTTACCATCCAACACCAATTTCAAATAAATCAAACCCTAGAGCCTATTATAACTAGCCTAAAATCTCCATGATCCTGTAAATTTGCTATGATCTCTTTTGAGAGAGCCTTCTCAGCTTAATAGGTCTAGCTACTAGGTCAAAGCGGTCTGTGGTTACCTTTGCTGGTCTCCTTCTCAACCTTCAAAGATTTGGTGGAGTGATAACAAGAAGCAAGTCAAGTTAAAGGGAGGAATATGATGCATACCTTTCAACATAGACGTAAATATATAAAACAGAAAATGAAGAAATGGAACAAAAATGAATTTGGGAATATACACCAGGATAAGGAAAAATTATAGGGGAAATGAAACAAATACAACAACAGATGATACTATAAGGGAGATCATAGCCCCTGGTTATGGAGGAAGGTCACATCATCATAAAATTAGAAAAACATCATAAACAAGAGGAAATAATGTGGAAATAAAAATCTAGAATGTAGTGGTTAAGAGAAGGGGACAAAAATACTAGTTTCTTTCACAAAGAAATGATCCAAAGGTGACAACACAATCAAATTTTCTCTCTTAAAGACCCTACAGGAAATAGAGTAGTCCAGCACCAGGACATGGAGGATTTGCCAGTGGATCACTTTAGTGACATCCTAAAGGAGCCATATCACAAAAAAATGGAATAAATTGAGAGAATAAAGCAGTACATACCTCAGGTAGTCAACGAAGAGAAGAATTTGGCATTAATTCGGCAAATAACTCTGGAAGAAGTGGAAGAAGTTGTTAAGGGTTTAGGTAAAAAAAAGGCGCAGAGACTAGAAGGTTTTATAGCTGAATTATACCATGATCCATGGCCATTCATGGGTAAATATATCTTAGATATGATTTAGGAATCACAAAGAACTAGACAGGTATACCGTGCTTTTAATTCAACTTTTATTGCATTGATTCCGAAACAAGACCATTCTGATGTTCCTTCAGGATTCAATTATATATGGATTCAATGGATCCTATTCTTTATCTCCACTCCTATTTTCTCAATCCTGGTCAATCGTTCTCCTTCTCACGATTTCAATGCCTATCGGGATCTGAGACAGGGTGATCCTTTATCATCGTTTCTCTTTATCATTACTACGGAAGGTCTAGGAAGATATGGAAAAAATAAGGTCGCTTGAGGATTCTTAAAGGGATTGAATCTTTTATCAAAAAATTTAACTTGATTGGCTACTAATTAGACAACTCTATGTAACTATTTCAAACCATCTTGTGACTGAAGCTTAGCCTCTTCAGTCTGAGATGGGTCTCTTAAAGGGGTTTATGATATTAGATAATGATGAAACTAGATGGCTAACTCTATTTGAAAAATTACTTGATTTTGATGTATGTAGGTTGAAAAGAGTACAGGTCTGCAACCATTGGGCTTATGGAGTCAAAAAATTAATAGGTTCAGTGGTAATGTCTCTTGACATGGAAGTTGAGGTAGATAAGAGTTTTTAACAAATGTAAATCACTCATAGAACATAAGACAACATAATCATTTCATCAATACAAGATGTCAGAGCATAAACATATGAATTCTGAGTAATAAATATGAAATCTATTGCAAGTATTACACATAAGAATATAGATCAGAAAGGCACTAAAAAATCCATGAGAATCTCAGGTCTGTCAAGAAAAAGTTCTCTGTATTACTGATATCAGTCAAATTACATAAAGTTGCAGTAGTGCAAAAAATCTCCAACCCTTTACAATTTTGATAATCTGCCCTTTAATAGAACTTCTTACATGAGAGATGATATTCCTCTTGGCTAGATTCATAAAAATCTTCCTATGACACCTTGTATAATAGGAAAACATGTGCTTTAATCAGAAAATGACAAATACACTCTAAAACAGTCCTTTTCCTAATAGGACTCAAACTCCTATTTATTACATAAAACTACCTTATCTCTTAAACCATTTACATATCTGAAAACTAATGCTTCACATGTTTGAATGGGCTATGCCATAGCTCATCACTACTTGACATCTTAAATATCCTCCTCAACATATGGAAACAAACCCTATTTTTTAGGGAAACAAGACCCTATCTTCAATGAATGCTTCAGCTGATGAGTTGTCTCCATTTCATGGTCTTCAAGTCATGGATGATTGCTGGAAAGGTCCCTGGACATGTTTGATATGTCCACCTATCCAAAAATTCTCTTAAACTACTCAAAAAACTTCAAAGACAGCTCGCTACGAAAACATGACAATTTCATAACGTCCAAAAAATGACTTTTTCAATCAAAATTTATGCTTCTTTGTTATTTCATGGTGTCCATCATGACCTGAAAAATCATCACTACCTTTCTCCCCTCTTGAAAGCTACAAAAAGTGGTTTTAAAGGAAAAAATACAGCCACATAAATTTTCATAGCATTTTCCTGGCTTCAAGCCTAGGAAACACTACGAAACTGTGGAAAACTATGTAATTTCCAGATTTTGACCTTGTTTCAAAAAGGTACCTTCCAACTATATAAAATTGGTTTTAAACATGCCATTAACCTCTTAAAACATAATCAAACTCAATTTAAGAGCCTTGTGGTGTTTCCTCTTCATTAATGATGAGTTGAGCTATGGGTTCCTCAACTACAGTCATCTTTAAACCCTTCTTCTCCAACTCCTCATGGATCAATTCTAACTGCTCTTGGAGGTCTTTCACTTGGTACTTTAGTTTTTTGTTGCTATATTTCAAGTGCAGGTTCATTCTTCTAACATGCTTCACCTCTTTCCTCAATTGCATAGTCCATTTGATTAATTTTTGTGTATCATCTAAGGTCTTTGACACACTATCAACCTGCTCTTCCCAAATCTCTTTCATTTTCTCAAACTACACTTTTTGGACATTATGTTTCCTTTCCTCTTTCTTCAAGACTACTATTTCATGATTTTCTAACTTCAGTTTCTCCTAAAGAACCTCAAACTCTGTTTTTTCAATAATTTTCTCCTTTCCTTTCTTTTGCTTGATGACTGATTCTTCTTTTGCAGGTGATGAAAGGTCAATAATGCTTGGTAATGGTTGGGTAGTTTCAATGACCTTATGAACCTATTTACTACTTTCCAAGTGTTTTATAGCATGTCTTGGCATGGGTTTTCTAGTCTAAAACATAAAACCTACATCCTCACCTTCAAACTCTAACTTCTTTGCTGATTTAGCTTTCTTGAGCTTCTTTCCTCCCTCATCTATATCCTCAGCTTGCACTATGGGAGTCTCTTCAATATCAATAGCATGCATAATGTCTTCTAAATTTCCCTTAGCCACTGTTTGGATTCTTGTAACCCTTTTTCTGCCATGTGTACTCACATTTGGCTCTTGTTTTGCAGGTTTGCTCATAGTTGACTTTTGTTTTGTAGGTGAAACAGACGTAGCTATATCAAGTTTTTGTAATTTCTCTGTTTCCATGTTTACTACTTCACTTTGCTCTGCCCTTATGGGTTCACTATGTTCTGACACTGAAGGTGATGTTATACCTCTAGGTTTAGGAGTTCTTTTAGGGGTGATGGCATCCACTTCAAAACCACTGACAAATAGAAAAGAAGACCAGTGTCTGCTTAGTATTTTTAACTCATCTAAAACCATCAACATTATTAAACCATGATGAAAAAGTGAGGTTTCACTTCCTTTAGATTTAGCTTGAATGTTATCTGCCATTTTTTCTAAGCTTCTGTATAAAGAAAAATGCAGATCAAGAGATTTCTTACCAAAAAAATGTAGCAGAAGCTTGAAGTGGTAAGAATAGACCTTATGATACCTCCCTTCATAGGTGAAGTATTTTTGAATGATAAGCAGTAGCTTTGAGAAATTATATTTCATGTAGCTCCTTTGAATGGAATTTGTAAGTTCAGCCTCACTATGTTTTGGCTTGATAAATTATTTACATTCCTGCATGTTGAATTTGAAACCTTTGAACCATTGTTCTTATCCTCTTGGAATTCCTGTTATTGCTGCAATAGTCTCTAGTGTTATAGTGAGGTTCAACATTCCCACTTTTTCAGTTGTCCCATTGAAATTTAGGGAAAACTCTTTAGAAACCTGTACATGGAATCCTTGCAATCTTTGGAAAAACTGTAAACACCTCGTTCTTCTGAAAACTTCTGAAGCTATTGGGTCTTCATTTATCAGGTTCATGTCTGGTGGCTAATATCTAAGATAGTGACCACCTTTGTTGGTCTTCCTCTTTGCAACCATGGTAATTTTATGTCTTCTCTGCCTTTCTTGATCAATGATACCTGCAAAATTTTGAAAATACTAGCCACATCTTGGGCTCAGTGAAATAGCTCTCCAGATCTTAATAACATGAAAAGAGGGAGCAGAGAATGACAAATGACTCAATTGGGAAATATTTTAAAGTTCGATGGCAACTCATGGAAAAATCATGACTCATATATACTTGAAATGGTAATAATGACTTCAGCCATGACCATTGTACCTTTTTTGATCCCTAATTGACTCGAATGGCATCTATCCCAACCCTTTCAATCATTGACTGACACCTAGCAGTTGTTTTGAAAAGACAGACAAGAATACTTACTTTCGTAGCGTACTTAGTGTATTTCTGGGCAGTTTCACTATGAAAGTATTAGTAATTTCGTAGCGAAAAGTGCGTTTTTTCTGTGTAATTCGCTATGAAAGTAGGGATTCTTGGCTAAAATAACCTTTTCAGAGTATGCTTGGGAAATGAAATATGTCATGAAATAATGACTGATGTGACATGAAAATACTTGAATGGGGGTGGGTTTGGACCTTAAGATAAGATAATAAGAAAATTTTGAAATTTTACTTAACCAAGTAATGAAAAATGAATTCTATGACCATACCTTTGACATATGAACCTCTAGGATTATGTCAAATGATGTTTCTCTTTTTTCTGAGTGATAAAAGAATCTATGGGGAGTCAACCTTACTCTATGTCACTAGCAGGTTTTTGATGATATTATGTTATTTCCCCCCCTGATCGGGGTGCCATGTGGGTAGGAGCATGGTGCAACATGGCGATCATACGCAACTGCCAAACCGTAGTAGCATATGACATGTGCTGATAGAGGAGGGAAGTGCCACCCACAAATATTGATGATCACATTTAAGGAACCTGCCAAACCACAAGGCATGTCAAAAGGGTCTAGGGGAAAGCGCCTGTGGGGGAGGATGTAGGTGCTCGTCAAAAAAAATATCTCAGTCGGTTCTTAGAGTATGACAGAAAGGGGATCGCAGAACACTGGGAAGAAGATAAGGGATCAGGCGCGAGCTCTGGCAACCTCAGCATGTCATCTGCATGGGTATGTATTCAATTTTCTCCCTATTAATTTTACCTCCGAAATGAAGATAACTATTGTTCTGTATGTATTGGGTCCTTCGTCCTTGTTTAGAAAGAATGCTTATCAGTTTCCCAATAACTAGGAGTTGATTAAGAGGATAGGACTGATACAATTAACATGCTTGATCTCTAGGTCTTTATGGAGTTGTGTAATTTGGTTCTAGTCAAATCGCAAGAATCCTCCTCTCTGCAATTCGAGGGCGGGTTTATGTTTTATGTTCTGGGCATGTAAAATATAGAGGAGGTAGCGATGCAATGCCATGACCCTCATCAGTTTAAGGCTCATGTTTACTCTGCATGTCTATATTACATTTATTTATACCTGTCTGTAGCCCCTGCATGTTATAGTGAAGACCTTGCATGTTACATTGAAGAGTTTGCATGTCCTTTTCCCACCCCTGGCTATTGTCCTCTCGGCTTTGATAGCCTTTTTATATCCCTTACGCTCCTCCCAACTATGAAATCTTGTTTCATATTCCTCCTACACACTTTTTTCCTATGCATGACCCTATAGTAACTACTACTGGAATTTCACATATTTGCTTCTGTAATAATTTTGATGGTATTAAGAATTTATGGGGAATTGAGCATATGTCCTTCGATGATAAATTTGTGGGTAGAGGTTTGGTAACGAATGGTTATACTGGCTCTGACAGTCGAGCTGTTAAGAATAACACCATAAACATAAATATTGGGTTAGTAGGGGATGTCCTCTGTTCTTTGGTCTGGAGGTGTAAGGGAGTCACTTCGACAAGTATGGGGGTTCTTTTGAGTCTGGCCAGAAACATAAGTTTCGGGTTGTTAGGGAAAGATTTATTTTTTGTAGTTGGGGTTTGTAAGGAATTTATAGTTAAGAGTAATGGGGTTCTTTCAAGTCTGGTCTCAATTTTTATGAACTGGGTTAATTTTGGGAAGGGTAGGCATATTAATATTTGGAAGGCTGAGACCTATCTGGATGTAAGGAAAGGTCCAATTATGAAATCATATATTACTTATGGCCAGGTTGACAAACATCTGCTGGCTCCCAGCTAAAATTATATCATTGTTAATAATCTTTGTGATCTTCATATTGTTATGTTGTGTTCTTCTGCAGGTTTTCCTAGAAAATTTCACATGCAGGCCATCGCATGTTGGGTCAATATCCCAGTGTGGAGTTGGGTGAACACACATTTGATAGGAGACCGGGTTCAAGGAAAAATGGTTAAAGCTCAATCGGGTAGAAAGGAAGGTAAAGACAAAGGGAAGGCTAAAGTGGGTACAAAAAGAAGAGGACAGAAGTCCGGGAAAGAAATTATGGAGAACCTGTTTTAGGCCTATTCAGAAGGAACACCCAGCCAAGTCAAATCTTTGATTTCTGGGTGGGAAAAGGATGTCAGGACCAAAGTTGAAGAAGACCTTGCTAAGGAAGGTATGGATCCAATTATAGCGGATCCTGGTAATACCCGCAGCAATGTGTCTCTCTTTCAATAATATATTTGTATTTGCTCGACTCTAAAATGTCTATTGGATAAGGCAATTGTCACAGTTCAAGATATTGCAGGGATCTATAGGCAACCTTAATTTTGGTGGAAATCCACAGAGACATTCAAGAGATCCATTTACAACAGCACCACCAGAACGTCCGTATCGGATGTATTGATAGATAACTTCAGAATCTACACCAAGTTGACATGCCTGGGTCGAATGTCAAAGACCCGACACCCATTGAGTCTTTAGAAGATTGAATATTCCGAAATTCTGCTTTTTGTTGATATGCATATGACATATATAATTTAATTCTTTTATATGTTTATATATGTTAAGATAGACAATAGACCTCTAAATATAGCAAGAGACCGGTTTAAACTCTTTAAGTTTTGGATGGCCTATAACTCTTTAAGATGACCAATATACCTGGTTTCCTACGGGCAGGTTGAGGTCAATAGTATTATCTTTTGATGTAACCTAAAAATTTTTAATATTTAATGAATAATGAGGTACTAATAAGTTAAAAAAAATATTATGTTATTCTGCCAAGCAACCCTAAAAGAGTCAAAAGTTATATTATCCATTCTTAAGGAGTTCATGGCTGCGTCTGGAACCCTTATCAACAACGAAAAGTAAAATGTTTTCTTCTTTAATACCGCCTCTAAGTCTCAACGGTTTATGGCTTGCAATCTAGGGTTCAACATTGGATCCCTTCCCACGAAATATCTTGGTATGCCTCTTTTCCATAATTTTATCTGTGTATCCCATTCTAAGAATCTCAATAATCATATCTAAAATCGTCTTCAAAATTGGTCCTTCCAAGCTCTCAATGACCCAAGTCTAGTGGTTCTTGTAAAATCGATCCTCCAATATATCTCCATTTATCAATTATTAGGAATGGATGCCCCTAAATCTAGCTGTACTGAGATGACATATATATTTAAAAAGTTATTATGGCAAGGATCTCAACAAACCTGCAAATGGGCTCTATTATCCAGGAAAAATCTGACTAAAACTAAAAAGGAGGGTGAAATTGGTCTTAGGGACCCTTATCTACTCAATCAGGTAATGGGATAAAATATGTGGGGGGAGGTGGTTACAGGGAGGCAGAGACCTGTGGAAAATAATCTGGGAGCGAAAATATGACATGCCGCATAGTATTGTTGATAAACTGCAGGTACAGAACACCCCTAAAGGATCTGCAATCTGGAACCTAACTTTTTCAAATAAAAACCTAATCAGAGACCATTGTTTTTGGGAGATTAGGGGAGGAAATACAACTCGATTTTGGGAGGAATCTTGGCAACAGAGATAAAAATTGTTTAGTATACTCGACCTAGCAGAGATTTTTCTCTTTACAAACCAAGTAAATATCAAAACAGTTGATTACTTCTGGGAGGCAGAGAATGATCAGTATTGGTAGAAGTGGAAGCAGAAGCAACATTGGCAGAATGCTCCAGATATTGGACAATGGGGGAACCTTGAGAAAGAATTGCAATCCAAAAAATTACCTATTGTCACTGGGAATGAAATCTACGGTGGGGATACAGAACTAAAGGCATGTTTACAATTCAAGATGCTTACAACATTAAATATAATAATGTTCAACTTCCAAATGCAAAACTATGGCAAAGATTTTGGTCTAATAAGCATTGGCAGAAAATTGCATACTTTTTATGGGTTGTCGGTCATGGTAGAATTCTTACCTAGGATCAATTGCAGAGACAAGGGATGATGGAACCTTCTGCTTGTGTTATGTGTGGTGAAAATTCTGAAACCCTAGAACATTTTCTAAACAAATTCTCCATTGCTGACCATATGTGGCAAAACTTCTACATATTGTTTCAGCAAATAGATAGAGATAAAACAAGCATCCAACACACAATTGAAAATTGGAGACGAGGGGGATATCAGAGCCCTTTTGTCAATAGGGCCTGGTCAATGTCTATAGATTTCCTGCTGTGGGAAGTTTGGAAGGAAATAAATAGGTGAATGTTGGGAGACAAGGAACGACAAACCACCGAAATTTGGAAAATCATTGTTTAAAATATAAGAGAAAGTATACTAGCTGAACTCCAAATGACTGGACTGTCAATGGAAAAGAGGCAGGTATCCTGGCTTAGCTAAACCTCAAGCCCCAAATGCTAGCCCTGACCTCATGGAAAATCAAACCGATGGCATAAAATGTAATAGATAAGTATAGTCCGTCACAACAAGGCTTACTTAAGATGAATTATAATGGGGCTTCTAAAGGAAACCTAGGTCAGGCAGGGCCATGGGGGATTTTTCGAGATTCTTGGGGCTAACTAAGAATAATTTACGCTAAGGATTTGGGTTATGCCAGTAACAATGAAGCTGAATTGACTTCGGTTAAACAAGGACTCATAATTGCAAGCAAAGAACAGTACCATAGGATTGTGGTGGAAGGATATTCGGCCATGGTCACAGGCATACTCCAAAAGCTGCATAGAGGAGAACGTTGGGAGCACATCAGTAGAAGTTGGTGAATAGCTCGACTTATCCAGGAGATCAAGGAAATATTGCTAAGCATCAGTTTCATAATTCCATCTCATGTTAGGAAATAAGGCAATGAGGCAACAGATTTACTTGCAAATTGGAGATGTAATAACCAAGGCAGGATCCTGGATATCTCTTGGGATCAAACCATACAAGAGACTAGACTAGATACTCTATAAGAGATAGTGGAACAAGATAACAAAGAAAACCACAACCCCCAATCAAGGTGCCATGTGGGCAAGGGTGTGGCGCGACGTGGCGATTGTACACAATTTCCAAACCATAGTAGCATATGATGCGTGATGACAAAGGAGGGCAACTCCACCCATGGAGATTGATGATCGCATTTAAGGAACCTACCAAACAACAAGGCATGTTAGGAGGCATGTTAGAAGGATCTAGGGGAAAGCACTGATGCAGGAGGATGTGGGGGCCCATTAAAATATTCTCTCTGCCAGTTCTTGGAGTATGATAGAAAGGGGATTGCAGAACACTCGGAAGAAGACACAGGATTAGGCGCAAGCTATGGAAACCTTAGCGCATTTTCTGCGTGGGTATGTATTCAGTTTTCTCCCTAGTAATTTTACCTCTGTGATGAAGATAATTGTTGGTCTATATGTATTGGGTCCTTCATCCTTGATTAGAAATAAAGTTTATTGGTTTTCATATAAACAGGAGTTGATTAAGAGGAATGGGGTTGATACGATTAACATGCTTGATTTCTGGGTCTTTATGGAGTTGTGTAATCTGGTTTTGGTCAAATTGCAGGATTCTCCTTCTCTGCAATTCGAGGGCGGGTTTCTATTTTACGTTTTGGAAATGGAAACTACATAGGAGGTGGCGATGCAATGCCACGAACCTAATTATTTTAAGGCCCCTGTTTACTATACATGTCTATATTACATTTATTTATACTTGTCTCTAGCCCCTGCATGTTATAGTGAAGACCTTGCATGTTACATTAAAGACTTTGCATGTCCTTTTCCCACCCATGCCTATTGTCCTCTCAGCCCTCATGCTCCTCTTGACTATGAAATCTTGTTTCATATTCCTCCTACACACTTTTTTCCTCTGCATGGCCCTATAGTAACTACTACCAAAATTTCACATATTTACCTCTATAATGATTTTGAAAGTATTCAATAATTATGGAAAAGTGAGCGTATGTACTTCGATGATAAATTTGCGGGTAGAGGTTTGGTAATGAAGGGTTATAATAGCTTTGGAAGTCGGGATCTTAAGAATAACACCAAAAACATAAGTCTCAGGATGGTAGGGGATGTTCTCTGTTCTTTGTTTTGGAGGTGCAAGGGAGTCACTGCGACGAGTATGGGGGTTCTTTTGAGTCTGGCCAGAAACATAAGTTTCGGGATGTTAGGGAAAGCTTTATTTTTTGTAGTTGGGGTTTGTAAAAATTTACAGTTAAGATTAATGTGGTTCTTTCGAGTTTGGTCTCAATTTTTATGAACTGGTTTAATATTGGGAAGGGTAGGCATATTAATTTTTGGAAGGCTGCGACCTGTCTGGATGTAAGGGAGGCTCCAATTATGAAATCAGATATTACTAATGGCCAAGTTGACAGAAATCTGCTGGCTCCTAGTCAGAAATATATCATTATTAATAATATTTGTGATCTTCATATTGTTATGTTGTGTGCTTTTGTAGGTCTTCCTGTAAATTTTCACCCACAGGCCATCGCACGTCGCATCAGTATCCCGGTGTGGAGCTAGGTGAACACACATTTGCTGGGAGACTGGGTTTAAGGAAAAATTGTTAAAGCTCAGTCGGGTAGAAAGGAAGGTAAATAAAAAGGGAATTTTAAAGCGGGTACAAATAGAAGAGGACGAAAGTTTGGGAAAGAAATTATGGAAAACCTATTTTAGGCCTATTCAGAAGGAACACCCAGTCAAGTAAAATATTTGATTTCTAGGTGGGAAGACGATGTCAAGACCAAATTTGAAGAAGACCTTACAGAGGAAGATATGGATCCAATTCTAACGGATCCTGGTAATACCCGCAGTAGACTGTCTCTATTTCAACAGTCTATTTGTATTTACTGGACTCTGAAATGTCTATTAGCTAAGGTGATTGTCACAATTCAAGGGATTGCGGGGAACCCGCAGGCAGTCTCAATCCTGGACGAAATCCACATAGACATTCAAGAGAATAATTTACAGCAGCACCACCAGAATGTCCATCTAAGACGTGTTGATAGAAAACTTTAGAATCTACACCAGGTTGACATGTCTGGGTCGAGTGTCAAAGACCCAACACCCATTAAGTCTTTAGAAGACTAAATATTCTGAATTTATGGTTTTTGTTGATATGCATACTACAGATAGCATTTAATTTTTTATATGTTTATATATGTTAAGATAGACAATATACTTCTAAATATAAAAAGAGATTGGTTTAAACTCTTTAAGTTTTGGATGACCTATAACTCTTTAAGATGGCCAACAGACCTAGTTTTCTACGGGCAGGTTGAGGTCAACAATATTATATTTTGATGTAACCTGCATTTTTTTAATATTGAATGAATAAAGAGGTACTACTAAGTTTACAAAAAAGAAAGAAAAATAAATTACAATTTCTCTTCCAATTTAATTAAGGAAAAAATAAATAAGAAGGCTCGCTTTTGGGTGCCATTTCAACAGTTGTTGGTTATAGGTGTCATAGAACACTGAGGAAAATGTTCCCCCAAGGGAGAGGGGTTTGTAACAAACTCGGGTTAAAACTTCATGTAATAAAGGTTAATTAAGGAAAATTAAGACCAAGGTCATGAGACATGTATTCCAAGATTAATGTTGGGAAAAATAGTATAGTGGATATCACTTTAGGCTATTAGTGGCTAAGGAAATTGGAAAAGGCAAAGAGACATTAATTGGAATTTTATTTATGAAAATAAAGGAAAAAAAGAGAAAAGGAAGGTGAAGAAACACATATTTGCATGAGAGGGTAATTAGAAGGAAAATTAAGGAAAATGAAGAAAATATAGGCCTCAATGATAAATGGGTTTTTAGGATCATTTCACAACCTTTTGCCAATTTTTGTTTGGAATTTGTGTGAAAGAGAGAGGGAGAGCACTGAGAGGAGAAAGAAAGCAAGGAACATTAAAGGAATCAAGGATAAGGTTGGATCAACAACTTCAATGGGAATATTTTATAGGTAATAGGTTGCATGTGTGATTTCCTAGCTGATGTGTGGATACATGATACATGCATTTGTTTATTTGGTTCATTTTGTCAAAGGTGGCTGCTTTTCTTTATTTTGACATGGTTTTGAATCCTTGCCTTGACATTTCTTGGATAGCCATGTGTGATGGGATTGCATTTCTCATCGAGCTTCGATTGCCGCAAATTTTGGATTTGGGTGAGGTGGTATTTGTAGTACCCCAAGGATTGGGAGTGGAGATGGTTTTCTTTGGGAAGCCTTCGATCATTGGTGGAGATAGGAAAATTACTCAAAGGATGGTGAAGGAATTATAAGGTACTTCCTAAGCTTGTTTTGGCTTTGTGATCTCTTGACCGGTTTTGGAGAGATCACAGTAGTTGAGGGTGGAGGTGGTTTAACCTCTATATTCCCTAGATTTTTTATGTATTAGTTTATCCCATGAGATCCCAAATTCATGCTCGAAATAAGACATGGGGGTGATTGGATGAAATAAATATTTGCTTAAGCCCAATCTATGGTCGGGTGGTATGTGGAAGTACCTTAATTGGTTGGATTTTTAATATGTTAATAAGAGCTATTTTCCTACAGTGATTTATGAGAATTTATACTTGTTATTATGTGGTTTCATCGTTGTTCTATCATGGCTCTTATTCTAGCAATATATTTGTTATAAGCATGGATCTAAAAAATGTTCTAGCTATGATCTTTTTATGTTTTGATTAGGTGATGAATGGTGGATGAATGCGTGGACTAAAAAGTGTTATTGCATCTATTAAGAGAGGGAATTAGACCCTCTTTATGATTTTTTTGAAAAATGCAACAATAAATTCTCATTTTGATTTTTCCTTGATTAAATTGAGAAAATTCGAATTTCTACATCAGCAGCCAACCTGGATGCAATTAACTTGTGTGACATGGATTTCGTCACCCAGTTTACTCAGTAAATTCTAGTTGGAGGAGTTAGAGTTCAGTTAAGCATGTGTGATTGCTAATTTTTAGCAATTAAGTTTAGTTATCTCATGTTGTTTTCAGATAAACTAGTTCTAAATTTTGAAGGAACTAGTGGAGGGTTAGTTGTGCGGTGGGACATTATTCAAACTCAGTGATCATCCAAATAAATGATCAATAAACCAAAAATAGCTAGTGCATGCAGAGAATTCGAGTTTCCTGGGCTTGGTGGAGATTCCAAGGTAGTGTAACATCTGTTGTAGACCAGTCTTGAGTGTATAGGTGTTGCATGTGGTTAGATTATCAACCTAAGGAATTGCACAATCCATTTTGGAGAAATTCGTAAAGAACATGGGCCTAATTTTTCAAGGAAAAATGTAAGGAAATAAGAGCTCAAGTAAAGGCAGAAATTGACTAATTCTAGGTTAGAGCTTCTTAGTGAGTAGATAGATAGGTTATGCACTTGCATGTTGTGCTCAATTGAGCAAAGAAATTGTAATACATCTCTATTCATCATATTAATACAAGAAATCATTGGGGTTTTTAGCAAATTTCTTTCCCCAGGAAAAATACTTATTGCATGTGTGTGATTTCTTATTGCATGTCTAAAATTTTTTCTCTAAATTGTGAATTAATGTTTACAAAGCAGTAAAGTAGGTTTTTGTCTTGTGATTTTGATTAAAACTTCATGAACAGTTGCAAATCTACATCATAATTTCTACTTGGTATCAAAGAAGGATTCACATTAGAGCAGAAATTTTGAAGTTGTTTCTCAGGAGGTTCAAATTTGAAGATCAATGGAGCAGGATTTCTTTAGAGATGAGAAAATGGCCTTCAATGGAATAAGGCTAGAGTGTGCCTTGGAAGGCACCTCTAATTTGTTGCATGGAAGGATCATATGGAGGTGGTATTGGATGAAAATGGATTACTAGAATAGATCAAGACAAATTTTGCAAAACCACCGAAATATGATGCCCATAACCTTGCTTAGTGGAAGGAAGATGTGGCCAAGGTGAGGAGAATAATATTGGAGCGAGTACGAGATCACAACGTCTCAAATATAAATAGAACTAGTGGAGGGTTAGTTGTGCAGTGGGACTTTATTCAAACTCAGTGATCATCCAAATAAATGATCAATAAACCCAAAATAGCTAGTGCATGCAGAGAATTCGAGTTCCCTAGGCTTGGTGGAGATTCCAAGGCAGTGTAACATCCGTTGTATACCAGTCTTGAGTGTATAGGTGTTGCATGTAGTCAGATGATCAACCTAAGGAATTGTACGATCCATTTTCGAGAAATTTTTAAAGAACAGGGGCCTATTTTTTCAAGGAACAATGTAAGGAAATAAGAGCTCAAGTAAAGGAAGAAATTGACTAAGTCTAGGTCAGAGCTTCTTAGTGAGAAGAGAGATATGTTATGCACTTGCATGTTGTGCTCAATTGAGCAAAGAAATTGTAATACATGTCTATTCATTAGATTAATACAAGCAAGCATTGGGGTTTTTAGAAAATTTCTTTCCCCGGGACAAATACTTGTTGCATGTGTGTGATTTCTTATTGCATGTCTAAAATTTTTGTTCTAAATTGTGAATTAACGTTTACAGAGAAGTATAGTAGGTTTTTGTCTTGTGATTTTGATTAAAAATTCATGAGAAGTTGAAAATCTACATCATAATTTCTACTTGGTATCAGAGAAGGATTCACATTAGAGCAGAAATTTTGAAGTTGTTTCTCAGGATGTTCAAATTTGAAGATCAATGGAGCAGGATTTCTGTAGAGATGAGAAAATGGCCTTCAATGGAATAAGGCTAGAGTGTGCCTTGGAAGGCACCTCTAATTTTGTTGCATGGAAGGATCATATGGAGGTGGTATTGGATGAAAATGGATTGCTAGAATAGATCAGGACAAAGTTTCCAAAACCACCAAAATATGATGCCCATAATCTTACTCAGTGGAAGGAAGATGTGGCCAAGGTGAGGAGAATAATATTGGAGTGAGTATGAGATAAAAACGTCTCAAATATAAACGGAAAAGAAATTCCATTCGCAATGTGGAAAGAAATAACAAAATTGTTCGAGAATAATAGTGACCACAGGAAGCTAGTACTTAGGGATAAACTTCGAAGTATCAATATGTAGAAGAATGAAAATATTCCACAGTATCTGAGCATGTCCACACAATTTTATGATGAACATGGTGAGGTTGGTGTAAATTTTCTTTAAGAATACCTGGTAAGCCTAGCTCTTCTGGGCGTTCCCAAGAGCTGGCATAGCAATCAAGATTCGGCGAATGGGATGGAGAAACTATCGAATGGGAGTGTTTATGGTCTGATTTTTTATAGGAGGAAATAAGGTGGAATAACAGAGATGGAACTTCATCTAAGGGAAAGGATGAAGAAAAAATTACATTACATGGAAACGTAAATAAGGGAAAAGAGAAGAAATATCAATCCAAACCAGAATCCCCTCAAGGGGGCAAGAATAAATATTTTTCCAAAATTAAATGCTTCCATTGTCCTGAATTCAATCACTATGCCACGAAGTGTCCATAATAAAATGAAAGAAAGAATACCTCAGGAGGAGAAATAGCTGAAGCCTTGGATTCATAGTTCGAGCTTGATGCTACCCTCATTGCATGCATTACGAACATAATGATTGGAAGCATGTGTCACTTGGACCCAGGTGCATCGTTTCACATGGTAGGGTATAGAGATTTTTTCAGTGAACTGGAAGAGAAAAATTCGAAGATGCACATTGAGAAGGGGGACGGTGTAAGGTATAATGCAACCAAGGCTGGTACCCTCACCTTTTAGAGGGAGTCAAGACCCCCCCCTCAGGCTCAAGCATGTCATGTTCATTTTGGGCCTAAAGAAAAATATCATCTCTATTGCATTTTTGGAAGACCATGGTTATGATGTCATCTTTAGCAAAGGAAAGGAATTATTGAGACACATAGCCGTGGGACATGTGAATCAGATTGAGGTTCGTGTGAATAACCTGTACAAGTTGCATGTGGAACACTGTGCTGCATTAAGCACAAAGGTGAAGAAAGTGAAGAGCTGCGATGTGAGTGAAATTTGGCATAGAAAACTTAGCCATTTGCATCATGGCACCCTAAAGATTATGTAACAAATAACAACATGCCTTCCCAAAGGAGCACTTGAGCAACAAGCTGTATGAAAATGATGTACTTTTGGGAAGTACAAAAAATCCACATTCCATGATTGGGACAACAAAGCACATGTAGTCCTAGAAATGATCCACTCTGATGTATGTGGACATTTCTAAATAGCCTCCACTTCCAGACAAAAATATTTTTTCATTTTTATTGATGACTTCTCACAGATGTGTTGGATCTTCTTCATGTGAAAGAAATATGAGACATTCTCCAATTTCGTAGAATTCAAGGCACCATTTGAGAAAGAAACTAACAAGAAGGTGAAGTATATCAGGAGTGATAATGGAGGTGAGTACATGCCAAATGGATTTAAAAATTTATGTGTGAAAGAAGGCATTCAATGAGATTTGACAACACCCCACAACCCACAGTAGAATGGGGTGGCTGAGAGAAAGAATTGTAGCATTATGGGAGCAACGAGGTCAATGTTGCATGATCAAGGTCTACCTCTACATTTGCAGGCCGAGGCATGCAACACAACAGTTTATTTGTAGAATTGGAGTCCTCATCAAATTCTGGGAATGATTACACCATAGGAGGATTTCTCAAGGAGAAACCTAGATGTGTTGCACTTCAAGATATTTGGAGCCTTTATTTACTAATATGTCTCCAAATATTCAAGGAAAAAGCTAGATCCGACAAAAAAATTGGGGGTATTTTTTGGTTAGTAAAAAACTCCCCATAACTACAGTGTGTACTTGACATCCCTCAGAATGAAAATTATGCTAAGGGATGTAAAATTTTATGAGGAGAAAGCAATACTGTGCTCACTTTAGAGGGAGCTTCAAATCCCACCAGAAGAGGAGCTTTTAGCTCCAAAGTAGGATCCTCAAGGAGTTGTGGAGCAACCACAAATTGAGGAGAAGAGAGTGAATACCACCACTAAAGTAGAACCATCCAAAGATGGTAAGAAAAGAACCTCAGAAGCTAAGGGACTTGTGCAGAATGCGAGGGAGAATTTGGGCACTCCTTCAAATTTGTAGAGGTAGAGACGATAGAACAATACAATGGCTACATGGCTCTAATGATCGAGAGTTTGTAGAGACCTATATCCTATTTCATGGAAGTGAGAACAAACTCGTATGGGTTGATGCAATGCAGGAGGAATACAACTATTTAAAGAATGGCCTTTGGGGTTAAACAAGATGAATAGATGAATTAGTTGTGTTTGCAATGATCTTGAAGGTAATTAAGGCAACATACATAAGCATAAAAAATTACAAGGAAAAATTTGTGGCCAAGTGGTAATTTCAAGTTTAAGGGATTGACTATGAGGAGACCTTTTATCCTCTAGCAAGATACGCATATGTTAGATAAATTATTGCTCTGGCTGTGCAAATGGGGTGGAAGATACACCAAATGGATGTAAAAACAATGTTTCTCAATGGGGTTATTGAAGAGGAGTTACACATCAAGCAACTAGAAGGATTTGAGACTTTTGATTAAGAGTCTCATGTGTGCATACTCAAGTGAGTATTGTATGGTCTCAAACAAGCACCACGTGCTTGGTACAACAGGATCGATATCTATCTCATCAGTTTGGGATTCACCAAAAGTGAAGCGGCTGCAAACCTCTATCATATCTTGGTAGAAGGTAAATTTTTTATTATTTCCTTATATGTTGATGACTTAATTTTAACTGGTGGTTAACTACTGACCAGATCTTACAAGGATGACCTTGCAAGAGAATTTTAAATGAAGGAAATGGGTCTCATGCACCACATCCTTAGCCTGGAAGTATGGCAAGGTGATGGGGAAATGTTAGTCTCTCAAGACAAGTATGCAAATGAGATACTGTAGAGATTTGGCATGGAGAGTTGCAAACCTATGGAGACACCTCTAGTGACCAAGTGGGGGAAGGAGGATGCCACCTCAGGTGAGGAAGTGGATGCTACCATTTATCGGTAACTAGTGGGTTCACTGATGTAATTTGTGAAAATATGACGAGATATATGCTATGCAGTCAACCAAATGAGCCAAGCTATGGTTAGGACGAAAAAATTATTTTGTAATGTAGTTGATCATGTTCTACGATACCTCAGAGGCACTACCCAATTTATAATATGGTATCGACGGACAAAGGAAGTGAGGTTGTGTGGCTTCAAAAGTGCAGATTGGGTAGGAATTCCATAAGACCAAAAGAGTACACCAGGTGGAATTTTCTGTGTTAGGTCCACAGGTACAACAGGAAGTAAATATTTGTGGCGCTCAACTCGGAATAGGTAGAATATATGGTTGCAATTCAAGCAACATGTGAGGCGATCTAGATGAGAAAGATACTTATTGAATTGTTTTGTCAGATGATGGATCCAACTGTGATCCACTGTGATAATTAGATTTGCATTAATCTCTCTAAGAATCCTACTTTTCACAATCGATCCAAGCATATATATATGGTATCACCATTTGCGGGACTATGTGCAAAGGCCAATAATGTTGTTGTAGTACATTCCGACAGAGGAACAAGATGCTAAAATTTTGACGAGGCCATGTCAAGAGGGAAGTTTGAGTTTCATATGTGTAGGATAAGGGTGGTTGATAATCCCTTTCTTACTGAGAGGGAGTGTTTAAAAATACAACAAGAAATACTCAATTTGATTTTCCCTCGATTAAATTGAGAAAATTAAAATTTCCACATCAATAAACAACTTGGATGTAATTAAGTTGTGTGACATGGCTTGTGTCACCTATTTTAATCAGTAAATTCAAGTTGGAGGAGTTAGATTTTAGTTAAACATGTGTGAGTGCTAATTTTTAGCAATCAAGGTCAATTATCCTTTTAGTTAAACTAGTTCTAACTATTGAAGGGACTATTGGAGGGTCAATTGTGTAGTGGGACTTTAGTCAAACTCAATGATCATCCAACTAACCGATCAATCAACCCAAAGTAGCTAGTGCATGCAGAGAATTCAAGCTCCCTAGGCTTGGTGGAGATTCCATGGCAGTGTAACATTAGTTGTAGACCAGTCTTAAGTGTACAGGTGTTGCATGTACTCAGATGATCAACCTAAGGATTTCCACAATCCATTTTGGAGAAATTCCTAAAGAACGTGGGCCTAATTTTTCAAGGAAAAATGTAAGGAAATAAGAGCTCAAGTAAAGGCAGAAATTGAGTAATTCTAGGTTAGAGCTTCTAAGTGAGTAGATAGATAGGTTATGCACTTGCATGTTGTGCTCAATTGAGCAAAGAAATTGTAATACATCTCTATTCATCATATTAATACAAGCAATCATTGGGGTTTTTAGCAAATTTCTTTCCCCAGGAAAAATACTTATTGCATGTCTAAAATTTTTGCTCTAAATTGTGAATTAATGTTTACAAAGCAGTAAAGTAGGTTTTTGTCTTGTGATTTTGATTAAAACTTCATGAACAATTGCAAATCTACATCATAATTTCTACTTGGTATCAAAGAAAGATTCACATTAGAGCAGAAATTTTGAAGTTGTTTCTTAGGAGGTTCAAATTTGAAGATCAGTGGAGCAGGATTTCTTTAGAGATGAGAAAATGGCCTTCAATGGAATAAGGCTAGAGTGTGCCTTGGAAGGCACCTCTAATTTGTTGCATGGAAGGATCATATGGAGGTGGTATTGGATGAAAATGGATTACTAGAATAGATCAAGACAAATTTTGCAAAACCACCGAAATATGATGCCCATAACCTTGCTCAGTGGAAGGAAGATGTGGCCAAGGTGAGGAGAATAATATTGGAGCGAGTACGAGATCACAACATCTCAAATATAAATAGAACTAGTGGAGGGTCAGTTGTGCAGTGGGACTTTATTCAAACTCAGTGATCATCCAAATAAATGATCAATAAACCCAAAATAGGTAGTGCATGCAGAGAATTCGAGTTCCCTAGGCTTGGTGGAGATTCCAAGGTAGTGTAACATCCGTTGTAGACCAGTCTTGAGTGTATAGGTGTTGCATGTAGTCAGATGATCAACCTAAGGAATTTTACAATCCATTTTGGAGAAATTTTTAAAGAACAGGGGCCTAATTTTTCAAGGAACAATGTAAGGAAATAAGAGCTCAAGTAAAGGAAGAAATTGACTAAGTCTAGGTCAGAGCTTCTTAGTGAGAAGAGAGATAGGTTATGCACTTGCATGTTGTGCTCAATTGAGCAAAGAAATTGTAATACATCTCTATTCATAAGATTAATACAAGAAAGCTTTGGGGTTTTTAGAAAATTTCTTTCCCCGGGACAAATACTTGTTGCATGTGTGTGATTTCTTATTGCATGTCTAAAATTTTTGTTCTAAATTGTGAATTAACGTTTACAGAGAAGTATAGTAGGTTTTTGTCTTGTGATTTTGATTAAAAATTCATGAGCAGTTGAAAATCTACATCATAATTTCTACTTGGTATCAGAGAAGGATTCACATTAGAGCAGAAAGTTCGAAGTTGTTTCTCAGGAGGTTCAAATTTTAAGATCAATGGAGCAGGATTTCTGTAGAGATGAGAAAATAGCCTTCAATGGAATAAGGCTAGAGTGTGCCTTGGAAGGCACCTCTAATTTTGTTGCATGGAAGGATCATATGGAGGTGGTATTGGATGAAAATGGATTGCTAGAATAGATAAGGACAAAGTTTGAAAAACCACCAAAATATGATGCCCATAATCTTACTCAGTGGAAGGAAGATGTGGCCAAGGTGAGGAGAATAATATTGGAGTGAGTGTGAGATCACAACGTCTCAAATATAAACGGAAAAGAAATTCCATTCGCAATGTGGAAAGAAATAACAAAATTGTTCGAGAATAATAGTGACCACAGGAAGCTAGTACTTAGGGATAAACTTCGAAGTATCAATATGTAGAAGAATGGAAATATTCCACAGTATCTGAGCATGTCCACACAATGTCATGATGAACATGGTGAGGTTGGTGTAAATTTTCTTTAAGAATACCTGGTAAGCCTAGCTCTTCTGGGCATTACCAAGAGCTGGCATAGCAATCAAGATTCGGCGAATGGGATGGAGAAACTATCGAATGGGAGTGCTTATGGTCTGATTTTTTATAGGAGGAAATAAGGTGGAATAACAAAGATGGAACTTCATCTAAGGGAAAGGATGAAGAAAAAATTACATTACATGGAAACGTAAATAAGGGAAAAGAGAAGAAATATCAATCCAAACCAGAATCCCCTCAAGGGGGCAAGAATAAATATTTTTCCAAAATTAAATGCTTCCATTGCCCTGAATTCAATCACTATGCCATGAAGTGTCCATACTAAAATGAAAGAAAGAATACCTCAGAAGGAGAAATAGGTGAAGCCTTGGATTCATAGTTCGAGCTTGTTGCTACCCTCATTGCATGCATTACGAACATAATGATTGGAAGCATGTGTCACTTGGACCCAGGTGCATCGTTTCACATAGTAGGGTATAGAGATTTTTTCAGTGAACTGGAAGAGAAATATTCGAAGATGCACATTGAGAAGGGGGACGGTGTAAGGTATAATGGAACCAAGGCTGGTACACTCACCTTTTAGAGGGAGTCAGGACCACCCCCTCAGGCTCAAGCATGTCATGTTCATTTTGGGCCTAAAGAAAAATATCATCTCTATTGCATTTTTGGAAGACCATGGTTATGATGTCATCTTTAGCAAAGGAAAGGAATTATTGAGACACATAGCCGTGGGACATGTGAATCAGATTGAGGTTCGTGTGAATAACCTGTACAAGTTGCATGTGGAACACTGTGCTGCATTAAGCACAAAGGTGAAGAAAGTGAAGAGCTGCGATGTGAGTGAAATTTGGCATAGAAAACTTAGCCATTTGCATCATGGCACCCTAAAGATTATGTAACAAATAACAGCATGCCTTCCCAAAGGAGCACTTGAGAAACAAGCTGTATGAAAATGATGTACTTTTGGGAAGTACAAAAAATCCACATTCCATGATTGGGACAACAAAGCACATGTAGTCCTAGAAAGGATCCACTCTGATGTATGTGGACATTTCTAAATAGCCTCCACTTCCAGAAAAAAATATTTTTTCATTTTTATTGATGACTTCTCACAGATGTGTTGGATCTTCTTCATGTGAAAGAAATATGAGACATTCTCCAATTTCGTAGAATTCAAGGCACCATTTGAGAAAGAAACTAACAAGAAGGTGAAGGATATCAGGAGTGATAATGGAGGTGAGTACATGCCAAATGGATTTAAAAATTTATGTGTGAAGGAAGGCATTCAATGAGATTTGACAACACCCCACAACCCACAGTAGAATGGGGTGGTTGAGAGAAAGAATTGTAGCATTATGGAAGCAACGAGGTCAATGTTGCATGATCAAGGCCTACCTCTACATTTGCAGCCCGAGGCATGCAACCCAACAGTTTATTTGTAGAATTGGAGTCCTCATCAAATTCTGGGAATGATTACACCATAGGAGGATTTCTCAAGGAGAAACCTAGATGTGTTTCACTTCAAGATATTTGGAGCCTTTATTTACTAATATGTCTCCAAATATTCAAGGAAAAAGCTAGATCCGACAACAAAATTGGGGGTATTTTTTGGTTAGTAAAAAACTCCGCATAACTACAGTGTGTACTTGACATCCCTCAGAATGAAAATTATGCTAAGGGATGTAAAAATTTATGAGGAGAAAGCAATATCGTGCTCACTTTAGAGGGAGCTTCAAATCCCACCAGAAGAGGAGCTTTTAGCTCCAAAGGAGGATCCTCAAGGAGTTGTGGAGCAACCACAAATTGAGGAGAAGAGAGTGAATACCACCACTAAAGTAGAACCATCCAGAGATGGTAGGAAAAGAACCTCAAAAGCTGAGGGACTTGTGCAGAATGCGAGGGATAATGTGGGCACTCCTTCAAATTTGTAGAGGTAGAGACGATAGAACAATATAGTGGCTACATGGCTCTAATGACTGAGCTTGTAGAGACTGAGGCATCCTATTTCATGGAAGCAGTAGAACAACCTGTATGGGTTGATGCAATGGTGGAGGAATACAAATCCATTTTAAAGAACAGTGTTTGGGAAGTTGTACCAAGATGAATAGATGAATTAGTTGTGGGTTCGCAATGGATCTTGAAGGTAAATAAGGCAACATACATAAGCATAAAAAATTACAAGGAAAAATTTGTGGCCAAGTGGTAATTTCAAGTTTAAGGGATTGACTATGAGGAGACCTTTTATCCTCTAGCAAGATACGCATATGTTAGATAAATTATTGCTCTGGCTGTGCAAATGGGGTGGAAGATACACCAAATGAATGTAAAAACAATGTTTCTCAATGGGGTTATTGAAGAGGAGTTGCACATCAAGCAACTAGAAGGATTTGAGACTTTTGATTAAGAGTCTCATGTGTGCATACTCAAGTGAGTATTGTATGGTCTCAAACAAGCACCACGTGCTTGGTACACCAGGATCGATATCTATCTCATCAGTTTGGGATTCACCAAAAGTGAAGCGGCTGCAAACGTCTATCATATCTTGGTAGAAGGTAAATTTTTTATTATTTCCTTATATGTTGATGACTTAATTTTAATTGGTGGTTAACTACTGACCAGATCTTACAAGGATGACCTTGCAATAGAATTTTAAATGAAGGAAATGGGTCTCATGCACCACATCCTTAGCCTGGAAGTATGGCAAGGTGATGGGGAACTGTTAGTCTCTCAAGACAAGTATGCAAATGAGATACTGTAGAGATTTGGCATGGAGAGTTGCAAACCTATGGAGACACCTCTAGTGACCAAGTGGGGGAAGGAGGATGCCACTTCAGGTGAGGAAGTGGATGCTACCATTTATCGGTAACTAGTGGGTTCACTGATGTAATTTGTGAAAATATGATGAGATATATGCTATGCAGTCAACCAGATGAGCCAAGCTATGGTTAGGGCGAAAAAATTATTTTGGAATGCAGTTGATCATGTTCTAAGATACCTCAGAGGCACTACCCAATTTAGAATATGGTATAGAGGGACAAAGGAAGTGAAGTTGTGTGGCTTCAAAAGTGCAGATTGGGTAGGAAGTCCATAAGACCAAAAGAGTACACCAGGTGGAATTTTTTGTGTTAGGTCCACAGGTACAACAGGGAGTAAATATTTGTGGCGCTCAACTCGGAATAGGTAGAATATATGGTTGCAATTCAAGCAACATGTGAGGCGATCTAGATGAGAAAGATACTTATTGAATTGTTTTGTCAGATGATGGATCCAACTGTGATCCACTGTGATAATTAGATTTGCATTAATCTCTCTAAGAATCCTACTTTTCACAATCGATCCAAGCATATATATATGGTATCACCTACTTTGGATCGTGTGCAAAGGCCAATAATGTTGTTGTAGTACATTCCGTCGAGGAACAAGATGCTAAAATTTCGATTTATAAATATATGTCAAGAGGAAGTTTGGAGTTTCATATAGGTAGGATAGGGGGTGCTGATAATCCCTTTCTTACTGAGAGGGAGTGTTTAAAAATACAACAAGAAATACTCAATTTGATTTTCCCTCGATTAAATTGAGAAAATTAAAATTTCCACATCAATAAACAACTTGGATGTAATTAAGTTGTGTGACATGGCTTGTGTCACCTATTTTAATCAGTAAATTCAAGTTGGAGGAGTTAGATTTTAGTTAAACATGTGTGAGTGCTAATTTTTAGCAATCAAGGTTAGTTATCCTAGGTTGTTTTTAGTTAAACTAGTTCTAACTATTGAAGGGACTATTGGAGGGTCAATTGTGTAGTGGGACTTTAGTCAAACTCAATGATCATCCAACTAACCGATCAATCAACCCAAAGTAGCTAGTGCATGCAGAGAATTCGAGCTCCCTAGGCTTGGTGGAGATTCCATGGCAGTGTAACATTAGTTGTAGACTAGTCTTAAGTGTACAGGTGTTGCATGTAGTCAGATGATCAACCTAAGGATTTCCACAATCCATTTTGGAGAAATTCCTAAAGAATTGGGGCCTAATTTCTCAAGGAACGTCACAAGGAAATAGGATCTCGAGTAGAGGAAGAAATTGGTTAAGTATGGGTCAGAGGTTCTCAGTGAGAAGAGAGATAGGCTATGCACTTACAGCTTTTGTTCATTTGAGCAAATAAATTGTAATACATCTCTATTGATCAGATTAATGCACACATGCATTGGGGTTTTTGGCAGATTGATTTCCCTATGAAATATACTTGTTGCATGCATGCGATTTCTTATTGGATGTCTAATTTTTTTGTTCTAAATTGTGAATTATTGTGTGCAGAGCAATTGAGTAGGTTTGTGTCTTGTGATTTTGATTAAAAGTTGATGAAAAGTTGCAAATCTACATCATAATATCTATAGATTCTTAGATGAGGTTCTAACTCAAGATCATATATACATTCATGACCTGTAACTCACATGTTCACTATATGTTTGACGAAATGATTGTCATGGTTAGACCTAGTTAGATCAAGTTCTTGTTCAAATTTTGTATATTTATCATTATCAATAAGTCATATATGATTCTGAGAGGTCTTAGGAACTTCTAGGAAGTGATCTAGAGGCTGGCCTAGAATTTTGGCTGAGATATCGAGACTGAACCCTCTGAACTAGACAAGTTGGGTCACAACAATACTCAGGAAATGTTTTCCATGTAGTTGGATGCCTTTAATCGCAACCAAGCCTTGTCATGCATGCAATTGGGAGTTAAGTGTTGGGAATAACGACCCTAGATTAGGGTTTAGTAACTTGGGGTGGTTTTTCAACCTCTAAGTAACCTGTGGGATGTTAATTTATGGTTAGTAAGTGTCATTTGCAGATCCAACTTCCTTAACTAGAGCTAGGAGGTTGGGTCAGGTCATAGTGGCACTATGATTCATATTTACTCTTAGGGCTTGTAAAAGCAAGTAAATGTGGTGAGTATATATATATATATATACACACACACACACACGACTCATATATTTTTATCATGGCGTTCCAATCTGATCGTCATAGATGAGAGGAGGGATCAACAATGAGCGGGGGTTCATACTCTCCTCGTTGACATCACCAATGGAAGGCCCCGATATAATTTATGTCATTGAATCATTGACAATTAGAATTTTTACAAGGGTTTCACCTCCCTCATTCATGTCACCAGGAGGAGATCCCTCCCAATATTTATTTTTCACCTTAAATCATCTTCATTTGATTGTTGCTATATATTATTCTGCCATGCTCTTCTACAGCCAATTATCGTGATGAAATGAATTTATCTAATGGTTATGGATTAAAGTGGTACCCCCCCACAAATGTTCACACTTCATGCCAATATGGACCATCCTTGTGTATGATCAACACAATACGAAGGTAGTCAGAGGCCACCACACTTACCACCATTTTGTATTTGGAACAGGGCCCAACCTTGACCTCCCAGCCTAGGATTTGTCGGCCTAACTCAGGGTCGACCTAGAATTTTACCAATGATATAGCTTTAGTCGTAAGAATAAGAATAGACCTAATGATACCTCCCTTCATAGGTGAAGTATTTCTGAATGATAAGCAGTAGCTTTGAGAAATTATATTTCATGTAGCTCCTTTGAATGGCATTTGTAAGTTCAACCTCACTATGTTTTGGCTTGATAAATTCTTTACATTCCTGCATGTTGAATTTAAAACCTTTGAACCATTGTTCTTCTCCTCTTGGAATTCCTGTTATTGCTGCAATAGTCTCTAGTGTTATAGTGAGGTTCAACATTCCCACTTTTGCAGTTGTCCCATTGAAATTTAGGGAAAACTCTTTAGAAACCTGTACATGGAATCCTTGCAATCTTTGGAAAAACTGTAAACACCTCGTTCTTCTGAAAACTTCTGAAGCTGTTGGGTCTTCATTTATCAGGTTCATGTCTGATGGCTAATATCTAAGATAATGACCACCTTTTTTGGTCTTCCTCTTTGCAACCATGGTAATTTTATCTCTTCTCTGCCTTGCTTGATCAATGATACCTGCAAAATTTTGAAAATACCAGCCACATCTTGGGCTCAGTGAAATAGCTCTCCAGATCTTAATAACATGAAAAGAGGGAGCAGAGAATGACAAATGACTCAATTGGGAAAGATTTTAAATTTCGATGGCAACTCATGGAAAAATCATGACTCATATATACTTGAAATGGTAATGATGACTTCAGCCATGACCATTGTACCTTTATTGATCCCTAATTGACTCGAATGGCATCTATCCTAACCCTTTCAATCATTGACTGACACCTAGCAGTTGTTTTGAAAAGACAGACAAGAATACTTACTTTCGTAGCGTACTTAGTGTATTTCTGGGCAGTTTCGCTACGAAAGTATTAGTAATTTCATAGCGAAAAGTGCGTTTTTTCTGTGTAATTCGCTACGAAAGTAGGGATTCTTGGCTAAAATAACCTTTTCAAAGTATGCTTGGGAAATGAAATATGTCATGAAATAATGACTGATGTGACATGAAAAGACTTGAATGGGGGTGGGTTTGGACCTTAGGATAAGATAATAAGAAAATTTTGAAATTTTACTTAACCAAGTAATGAAAAATGAATTCTATGACCATACCTTTGACATATGAACCTATAGGATTATGTCAAATGATGTTTCTCTTTTTTTTGAGTGATAAAAGAATCTATGGGGAGTCAACCTTACTCTATGTCACTAGTAGGTTTTTGATGATATTATGATATTTTCCCCCCTGATCGGGGTGCCATGTGGGTAGGAGCGTGGTGCAACATGGCGATCGTATGCAACTGCCAAACCGTAGTAGCATATGACATGTGATGATAGAGGAGGGAAGTGCCACCCACGAAGATTGATGATCACATTTAAGGAACCTGCCAAACAACAAGGCATGTCAAAAGGGTCTAGGGGAAAGCGCCTATGGGGGAGGATGTAGGTGCTCGTCAAAAAAAATATCTCAGTCGGTTCTTAGAGTATGACAGAAAGGGGATCACAGAACACTGGGAAGAAGATAAGGGATCAGGCACGAGCTCTGGCAACCTCAGCATGTCATCTGCATGGGTATGTATTCAATTTTCTCCCTAGTAATTTTACCTCTGAAATGAAGATAACTATTGTTCTGTATGTATTGGGTCCTTCGTCCTTGTTTAGAAATAATGCTTATCAGTTTCCCAATAACTAGGAGTTGATTAAGAGGATGGGACTAATACAATTAACATGCTTGATCTCTGGGTCTTTATGGAGTTGTGTAATTTGGTTCTAGTCAAATTGCAAGAATCCCCCTCTCTGCAATTCGAGGGCGGGTTTCTATTTTATGTTCTGGGCATGGAAAATACAGAGGAGGTAGCGATGGAATGCCACGTCCCTCATCAGTTTAAGGCCCCTGTTTACTCTGCATGTCTATATTACATTGATTCATACCTGTCTGTAGCTCCTGCATGTTATAGTGAAGACCTTGCATGTTACATTGAAGAGTATGCATGTCCTTTTCCCACCCCTGGCTGTTGTCCTCTCGTCTTTGATAGCTTGTTTATATCCCTTACGCTCCTCCCTACTATGAAAGATTTTTTCATATTCCTCCTACACACTTTTTTCCTATGCACAACCCTATAGTAACTACTACTGTAATTTCACATATTTACTTCTGTAATAATTTTGATGGTATTCGGAAATTATGGGGAATTGAGCATGTGTCCTTCGATGATAAATTTGTGGGTAGAGGTTTGGTAACGAATGGTTATATTGGCTCTAACAGTCGGGCTATTAAGAATAACACCATAAACATAAATATTGGGTTTGTAGGGGATGTCCTCTGTTCTTTGGTCTGGAGGTGTAAGGGAGTCACTTCGACAAGTATGGGGGTTCTTTTGAGTCTGGCCAGAAACATAAGTTTCGGGTTGTTAGGGAAAGATTTATTTTTTTTAGTTAGGGTTTGTAAGGAATTTATAGTTAAGAGTAATGGGGTTCTTTTGAGTCTGGTCTCAATTTTTATGAACTGGGTTAATTTTGGGAAGGGTAGGCATATTAATATTTGGAAGGCTGCGACCTATCTGGATGTAAGGGAGGGTCGAATTATGAAATAAGATATTACTTATGGCCAGGTTGACAAACATCTGCTGGCTCCCAGCCAAAATTATATAATTGTTAATAATCTTTATGATCTTCATATTGTTATGTTGTGTGCTTCTGCAGGTATTCCTAGCAATTTTCACATGCAGGCCATTGCACGTTGGGTCAATATCCCAGTGTGGAGCTGGGTGAACACACATTTGATAGGAGACCGGGTTCAAGGAAAAATGGTTAAAGCTCAATCGGGTAGAAAGGAAGGTAAAGACAAAGGGAAGGCTAAAGTGGGTACAAACAGAAGAGGACAGAAGTCTAGGAAAGAAATTATGGAGAACCTGTTTTAGGCCTATTCAGAAGGAACACCCAGCCAAGTCAAATCTTTTATTTCTGAGTGGGAAAAGGATGTCAGGACCAAATTTGAAGAAGACCTTGCTAAGGAAGATATGGATCCAATTATAGAGGATCATGGTAATACTCACAGCAAAGTGTCTCTCTTTCAACAATATATTTGTATTTTCTGGACTCTGAAATGTCTATTGGATAAGGCAATTGTCACAGTTCAAGAGATTGCGGGGATCTACAGGCAACCTCAATTTTGGCAGAAATCCACAGAGACATTCAAGAGATCCATTTACAACAGCACCACCAGAACGTCCGTATCGGATGTATTGATAGATAAATTTAGAATCTACACCAGGTTGACATGCCTGGGTCGAATGTCAAAGACCCGACACACATTGAGTCTTTAGAAGATTGAATATTCTGAAATTCTGCTTTTTGTTGATATGCATACGACATATAGCATTTACTTTTTTTATATGTTTATATATGTTAAGATAGACAATAGACCTCTAAATATAGCAAGAGACTGGTTTAAACTCTTTAAGTTTTGGATGGCCTATAACTCTTTAAGATGACCAATATAGCTGGTTTCCTATGGGCAGGTTGAGGTCAATAGTATTATATTTTGATGTAACCTAAAATTTTTTAATATTTAATGAATAATGAGGTACTACTAAGTTAAAAAAAAATATTATGCTATTCTTCCAAGCAACCCTAAAAGAGTCGAAGGTTATATTATCCATTCTTAAGGAGTTCATGGCTGCATCTGGAACCCTTATCAACAACGAAAAGTAAAATGTTTTCTTCTTTAATACCGCCCCTAAGTCTCAATGGTTTATGGCTTGCACTCTAGGGTTCAACATTGGATCCCTTCCCATGAAATATCTTGGTATGCCTCTTTTCCATAATTTTATCTGTGTATCCCATTCTAAGAATCTCAATAATCATATCCAAAATCGTCTTCAAAATTGGTCCTTCCAATCTCTCAATGACCCAAGTCTAGTAGTTCTTGTAAAATCGGTCCTCCAATCTATCTCCATTTATCAATTATTAGGAATGGATGCCCCTAAATCTAGCTGTACTGAGATGACATATATATTTAAAAAGTTATTATGGAAAGGATCTCAACAAAACTGCAAATGGGCTCTATTGTCCAGGAAAAATCTGACTAAAACTAAAAAGGAGGGTGAAATTGGTCTTAGGGACCCTTATCTACTCAATCAGGTAATGGGATAAAATATGTGGGGGAGGTGGTTACAGGGAGGCAGAGACCTGTGGAAAATAGTCTGGGAGCGAAAATATGACATGCTGCATAGTATTGTTGATAAACTGCAGGTACAGAACACCCCTGAAGGATCTGCAATTTGGAACCTAACTTTTTCAAATAAAAACCTAATCAGAGACCATTGTTTTTGGGAGATCAGGGGAGGAAATACAACCCGATTTTGGGAGGAATCTTGGCAACAAAGATAAAAATTGTTCAGTAGACTCGACCTAGCAGAGATTTTTCTCTTTACAAACCAAGTAAATATCAAAATAGTTGATTACTTCTGGGAGGCAGAGAATGATCAGTATTGGTAGAAGTGGAAGCAGAAGCAACATTGGCAGAATGCTCCAGAGACTGGACAATGGGGGAACCTTGAGAAATAATTTCAATCTAGAAAATTGCCTATTGTCACTGGGAATGACATCCTACGGTGGGGATACATAACTAAAGGCATGTTCACAATTCAAGATGCTTACAAAATTAAATATAATAATGTTCAACTTCCAAATGCAAAACTATGGCAAAGAGTTTGGTCTAATAAGCATTGGCAAAAAATTGAATACTTTTTATGGGTTGTCGGTCATGGTAGAATTCTTACATGGGATCAATTGCAGAGACAAGGGATGTTGGGACCCTCTGCTTGTGTTATGTGTGGTGAAAATTCTGAAACCCTGGAACATTTGCTAAACAAATTCTCCATTGCTGACCATATGTGGCAAAACTTCTACATATTGTTTCAGCAAATAGATAGAGATAAAACAAGCATCCAACACACAATTGAAAATTAGAGACGAGGGGGATATCAGAGCGCTTTTGTCAATAGGGCCTGGTCAATGTCTATAGATTTCCTGCCGTGGGAAGTTTGGAAGGAAAGAAATAGGTGAATGTTGGGAGATGAGGAACGACAAACCACCGAAATTTGGAAAACCATTGTTTAAAATATAAGAGAAAGTATACTAGCTGAAAAATGTACTCCAGATGACTGGACTGTCAATGGAAAAGAGGCAGGTATCCTGGCTTAGCTAAACCTCAAGCCCCAAATGCTAGCCCTGACCTCATGGAAAATCAAACCTATGGCATACAATGTAATAGATAAGTATAGTCCGTCACAACAAGGCTTACTTAAGATGAATTATAATGGGGCTTCTATAGGAAACCTAGGTCAAGCAGGGCTAGGGGGATTTTTTGAGATTCTTGGGGCCAACTAAGAATAATTTATGCTATGGATTTGGGTTATGCCAGTAAAAATGAAGTTGAACTGACTGCGGTTAAACAAGGACTCATAATTGCAAGCAAAGAACAATACCATAGGATTGTGGTGGAAGGATATTCGGCCATGGTCACAGGCATACTCCAATAGTTGCAGAGAGGAGCACGTTGGGAGCACGTTGGGAGCACATCAGTAGAAGTTGGTGAATAGCTCAACTTATCTAGGAGATCAAGGAAATATTGCTAAGCATCAGTTTCATAATTCCGTCTCATGTTAGGTGATCAGGCAATGAGGCAACAGATTTACTTGCAAATTGGAGATGTAATAACCAAGGCAGGATCCTGGATATCTCTTGGGATCAAACCATACAAGAAACTGGACTAGATACTCTATAAGAGATAGTGGAACAAGATAACAAAGAAAACCACAACCCCCGATCAAGGTGCCATGTGGGAAAGAGTGTGGCGTGACGTGGCGATTGTACGCAATCGCCAAACCATAGTAGCATATGATGCGTGATGACAAAGGAGGGTGACTCCACCCATGGAGATTGATGATCGCATTTAAGGAACCTACCAAACAACAAGGCGTGTTAGGAGGCATGTTAGAAGGATCTAGGGGAAAGCACCGATGCAGGAGGATGTGGGGGCCCATTAAAATATTCTCTCTGCCAGTTCTTGGAGTATGATAGAAAGGGGATTGCAGAACACTCGGAAGAAGACAGAGGATTAGGCGCAAGCTATGGAAACCTCAGCGCGTTTTCTGCGTGGGTATGTATTCAGTTTTCTCCCTAGTAATTTTACCTCTGTGATGAAGATAACTGTTGGTCTATATGTATTAGGTCCTTCATCCTTGATTAGAAATAATTTTTATTGGTTTTCATATAAACAGGAGTTGATTAAGAGGAATGGGGTTGATACGATTAACATGCTTGATTTCTGGGTCTTTATGGAGTTGTGTAATCTGGTTTTGGTCAAATTGCAGGATTCTCCTTCTCTGCAATTCGAGGACGGGTTTCTATTTTACGTTTTGGAAATGGAAACTACATAGGAGGTGGCGATGCAATGCCACGAACCTAATTATTTTAAGGCCCTTGTTTACTATACATGTCTATATTACATTTATTTATACTTGTCTCTAGCCCCTGCATGTTATAGTGAATACCTTGCATGTTACATTAAAGACTTTGCATGTCCTTTTCCCACCCATGCCTATTGTCCTCTCAGCCCTCATGCTCCTCTTGACTATGAAATCTTGTTTCATATTCCTCCTACACACTTTTTTCCTCTACATGGCCCTATAGTAACTACTACCAAAATTTCACATATTTACCTCTATAATGATTTTGACAGTATTCAATAATTATGGAAAATTGAGCGTATGTACTTCGATGATAAATTTGCGGGTAGAGGTTTGGTAATGAATGGTTATAATAGCTTTGGAAGTCGGGATCTTAAGAATAACACCAAAAACATAAGTCTCAGGATGGTAGGGGATGTTCTCTGTTCTTTGTTTTGGAGGTGAAAGGGAGTCACTGCGACGAGTATGGGGGTTCTTTTGAGTCTGGCCAGAAACATAAGTTTTGGGATGTTAGGGAAAGCTTTATTTTTTGTAGTTGGGGTTTGTAGAAATTTACAGTTAAGATTAATGTGGTTCTTTCGAGTTTGGTCTCAATTTTTATGAACTGGGTTAATATTGGGAAGGGTAGGCATATTAATTTTTGGAAGGTTGCGACCTGTCTGGATGTAAGGGAGGCTCCAATTATGAAATCAGATATTACTTATGGCCAGGTTAATAGAAATATACTGGCTCCCAGTTAGAAATATATCATTATTAATAATATTTGTGATCTTCATCTTGTTATGTTGTGTGATTTTGGAGGTCTTCTTGTAAATTTTCACCCACAGGCCATCGCACGTCGCGTCAGTATCCCGGTGTGGAGCTAGGTGAACACACATTTGCTGGGAGACTGGGTTTAAGGAAAAATTGTTAAAGCTCAGTCGGGTAGAAAGGAAGGTAAATAAAAAGGGAATTTTAAAGCGGGTACAAATAGAAGAGGACGAAAGTTTGGGAAATAAATTATGGAAAACCTATTTTAGGCCTATTCAGAAGGAATGCCCAGTCAAGTCAAATATTTGATTTCTGGGTGGGAAGAGGATGTCAGGACCAAATTTGAAGAAGACCTTACAGAGGAAGATATGGATCCAATTCTAACGGATCCTGGTAATACCCGCAGTAGACTGTCTCTCTTTCAACAGTCTATTCGTATTTACTGGACTCTGAAATTTCTATTAGCTAAGGCAATTGTCACAGTTCAAGGGATTGCAGGGAACCCGTAGGCAGTCTCAATCCTGGATGAAATCCACATAGATATTCAAGAGAATCATTTACAGCAGCACCACCAGAACGTCCATCTCAGACGTGTTGATAGAAAACTTCAGAATCTACACCAGGTTGACATGTCCGGGTCGAGTGTCAAAGACCCAAAACCCATTGAGTCTTTAGAAGACTAAATATTCTGAATTTATGGTTTTTTTTTATATGCATACTACAGATAGCATTTACTTTTTTTATATGTTTATATATGTTAAGATAGACAATATACCTCTAAATATAAAAAGATATTGGTTTAAACTCTTTAAGTTTTGGATGACCTATAACTCTTTAAGATGGCCAACAGACCTAGTTTCCTACGGGCAGGTTGAGGTCAAAAATATTATATTTTGATGTAACCTGCATTTTTTTAATATTGAATGAATAAAGAGGTACTACTAAGTTTACAAAAAAGAAAGAAAAATAAATTACAATTTCTCTTCCAATTTAATAAAGGGAAAATTAAATAAGAAGGCTCGCTTTTGGGTGCCATTTCAACAGTTGCTGGTTATAGGTGTCATAGAACACCGAGGAAAATGTTTCGCCAAGGGAGAGGGGTTTGTAACAAACTCGAGTTAAAATTTCATGTAATAAAGGTTAATTAAGGAAAATTAAGACCAAGGTCATGAGACATGTATTCCAAGATTAATGTTGGGAAAAATAGTATAGTGGATATCACTTTAGGCTATTAGTGGCTAAGGAAATTGGAAAAGGCAAAGAGACATTAATTGGAATTTTATTTATGAAAATAAAGGAAAAAAAGAGAAAAGGAAGGTGAAGAAACACATATTTGCATGAGAGGGAAATTAGAAGGAAAATTAAGGAAAATGAAGAAAATAGAGGCCTCAATGATAAATGGGTTTTTAGGATCATTTCACAACCTTTTGCCAATTTTTCTTTGGAATTTGTGAGAAAGAGAGAGGGAGAGCACTGAGAGGAGAAAGAAAGCAAGGAACATCAAAGGAATCAAGGATAAGGTTGGATCAACAACTTCAATGGGAATATTTTATAGGTAATAGGTTGCATGTGTGATTTCCTAGCTGATGTGTGGATACATGATACATGCATTTGTTTATTTGGTTCATTTTTTGTCAATGGCATGGGCTTTTCTTGATTTTGACAGTGGTTTCAACCTTGCCTTGCCATTTCTTGGATAGCCATGGTGTGATGGGATTCATTTCTCGTTGAGCTTTAGATTGCCAGCAAATTTTGGATTTGGGTGAGGTGGTATTAGGAAAAGTCCCAAGGATTGGGAGTGGAGATGGTTTTCTTTGGGAAGCCTTTGATCGGTCGGTGGAGATAGGAAAATTACTCAAAAGATGGTGAAGGAATTATAAGGCATCTAAGCTTGTTTTGGCTTTGTGATCTCTTGACCGGTTTTGGAGAGATCACAATAGTTGAGGGTGGAGGTGGTTTAACCTCTATATTCCCTAGATTTTTTATGTATTAGTTTATCCCATGAGATCCCAAATTCATGCTCGAAATAAGACATGGGGGTGATTGGATGAAATAAATATTTGCTTAAGCCCAATCTATGGTCGGGTGGTATGTGGAAGTACCTGAATTGGTTGGATTTTTAATATGTTAATAAGAGCTATTTTCCTACGGTGATTTATGAGAATTTATACTTGTTATTATGTGGCTTCATCGTTGTTCTATCATGGCTCTTATTCTAGCAATATATTTGTTATAAGCATGGATCTAAAAAATGTTCTAGCTATGATCTTGTTATGTTTTGATTAGGTGATGAATGGTGGATGAATACGTGAACTAAAAAGTGTTATTGCATCTATTAAGAGAGGGAATTAGACCCTCTTTATGATTTTTTTGAAAAATGCAACAATAAATTCTCATTTTGATTTTTCCTTGATTAAATTGAGAAAATTCGAATTTCTACATCAGCAGACAACTTGGATGCAATTAACTTGTGTGACATGGATTTCGTCACCTAGTTTACTCAGTAAATTCTAGTTGGAGGAGTTAGAGTTCAGTTAAGCATGTGTGATTTCTAATTTTTAGCAATTAAGTTTAGTTATCTCATGTTGTTTTCAGATAAACTAGTTCTAAATTTTGAAGGAACTAGTGGAGGGTTAGTTGTGCAGTGGGACATTATTCAAACTCAGTGATCATCCAAATAAATGATCAATAAACCCAAAATAGCTAGTGCATGCAGAGAATTCGAGTTCCCTAGGATTGGTGGAGATTCCAAGGTAGTGTAACATCTGTTGTAGACCAGTCTTGAGTGTATAGGTGTTGCATGCGGTTAGATTATCAACCTAAGGAATTGCACAATCCATTTTGGAGAAATTCGTAAAGAACATGGGCCTAATTTTTCAAGGAAAAATGTAAGGAAATAAGAGCTCAAGTAAAGGCAGAAATTGACTAATTCTAGGTTAGAGCTTCTTAGTGAGTAGATAGATAGGTTATGCACTTGCATGTTGTGCTCAATTGAGCAAAGAAATTGTAATACATCTCTATTCATCATATTAATACAAGCAATCATTGGGGTTTTTAGCAAATTTCTTTCCCCAGGAAAAATACTTATTGCATGTGTGTGATTTCTTATTGCATGTCTAAAATTTTTGCTCTAAATTGTGAATTAATGTTACAAAGCCGTAAAGTAGGTTTTTGTCTTGTGATTTTGATTAAAAATTCATGAACAGTTGCAAATCTACATCATAATTTCTACTTGGTATCAAAGAAGGATTCAAATTAGAGCAGAAATTTTGAAGTTGTTTCTCAGGAGGTTCAAATTTGAAGATCAGTGGAGCAGGATTTCTGTAGAGATGAGAAAATGGCCTTCAATGGAATAAGACTAGAGTGTGCCTTGGAAGGCACCTCTAATTTTTTGCATGGAAGGATCATATGGAGGTGGTATTGGATGAAAATGGATTACTAGAATAGATCAAGACAAATTTTGCAAAACCACCGAAATATGACGCCCATAACCTTGCTCAGTGGAAGGAAGATGTGGCCAAGGTGAGGAGAATAATATTGGAGCGAGTACGAGATCACAACGTCTCAAATATAAATATAACTAGTGGAGGGTCAGTTGTGCAGTGGGACTTTATTCAAACTCAGTGATCATCCAAATAAATGATCAATAAACCCAAAATAACTAGTGCATGCAGAGAATTCGAGTTCCCTAGGCTTGGTGGAGATTCCAAGGTAGTGTAACATCCGTTGTAGACCAGTCTTGAGTGTATAGGTGTTGCATGTAGTCAGATGATCAACCTAAGGAATTTTACAATCCATTTTGGAGAAATTTTTAAAGAACAGGGGCCTAATTTTTCAAGGAACAATGTAAGGAAATAAGAGCTCAAGTAAAGGAAGAAATTGACTAAGTCTAGGTCAGAGATTCTTAGTGAGAAGAGAGATAGGTTATGCACTTGCATGTTGTGCTCAATTGAGCAAAGAAATTGTAATACATCTCTATTCATCAGATTTATACAAGCAAGCATTGGGGTTTTTAGAAAATTTCTTTCCCCAGGACAAATACTTGTTGCATGTGTGTGATTTCTTATTGCATGTCTAAAATTTTTGTTCTAAATTGTGAATTAACGTTTACAGAGAAGTATAGTAGGTTTTTGTCTTGTGATTTTGATTAAAAATTCATGAGCAGTTGAAAATCTACATCATAATTTCTACTTGGTATCAGAGAAGGATTCACATTAGAGCAGAAATTTCGAAGTTGTTTCTTAGGAGGTTCAAATTTGAAGATCAATGGAGCAGGATTTCTGTAGAGATGAGAAAATGGCCTTCAATGGAATAAGGCTAGAGTGTGCCTTGGAAGGCACCTCTAATTTTTTTGCATGGAAGGATCATATGGAGGTGGTATTGGATGAAAATGGATTGCTAGAATAGATCAGGACAAAGTTTGCAAAACCACCAAAATATGATGCCCATAGTCTTACTCAGTGGAAGGAAGATGTGGCCAAGGTGAGGAGAATAATATTGGAGTGAGTATGAGATCACAACGTCTCAAATATAAACGGAAAAAAAATTCCATTCGCAATGTGGAAAGAAATAACAAAATTGTTCGAGAATAATAGTGACCACAGGAAGCTAGTACTTAGAGATAAACTTCGAAGTATCAATATGTAGAAGAATGAAAATATTCCACAGTATCTGAGCATGTCCACACAATTTCATGATGAACATGGTGAGGTTGGTGTAAATTTTCTTTAAGAATACCTGGTAAGCCTAGCTCTTCTGGGCGTTCCCAAGAGCTGGCATAGCACTCAAGTTTCGGTGAATGGGATGGAGAAACTATCGAATGGGAGTGTTTATGGTCTGATTTTTTATAGGAGGAAATAAGGTGGAATAACAGAGATGGAACTTCATTTAAGGGAAAGGATGAAGAAAAAATTACATTACATGGAAACGTAAATAAGGGAAAAGAGAAGAAATATCAATCCAAACCAGAATCCCCTCAAGGGGGCAAGAATAAATATTTTTCCAAAATTAAATGCTTCCATTGTCCTGAATTCAATCACTATGCCACGAAGTGTCCATACTAAAATGAAAGAAATAATACCTCAGGAGGAGAAATAGGTGAAGCCTTGGATTCATAGTTCGAGCTTGATGCTACCCTCATTGCATTCATTCCAAACATAATGATTGGAAGCATGTGTCACTTGGACCCAGGTGCATCATTTCACATGGTAGGGTATAGAGATTTTTTCAGTGAACTGGAAGAGAAAGATTCGAAGATGCACATTGAGAAGGGGGACAGTGTAAGGTATAATGCAACCAAGGCTGGTACACTCACCTTTCAGAGGGAGTCAGGACCCCCCCCTCAGGCTCAAGCATGTCATGTTCATTCTGGGCCTAAAGAAAAATATCATCTCTATTGCATTTTTGGAAGACCATGGTTATGATGTCATCTTTAGCAAAGGAAAGGAATTATTGAGACACATAGCTGTGGGACATGTGAATCAGATCGAGGTTCGTGTGAATAACCTGTACAAGTTACATGTGGAACACTGTGCTGCATTAAGCACAAAGGTGAAGAAAGTGCAGAGCTGCGATGTGAGTGAAATTTGGCATAGAAAACTTAGCCATTTGCATCATGGCACCCTAAATATTATGTAACAAATAACAACATGCCTTCCCAAAGGAGCACTTGAGCAACAAGCTGTATGAAAATGATGTACTTTTGGGAAGTACAAAAAATCCACATTCCATGATTGGGACAACAAAGCACATGTATTCCTAGAAAGGATCCACTCTGATGTATGTGGACATTTCTAAATAGCCTCCACTTCCAGGCAAAAATATTTTTTCATTTTTATTGATGAATTCTCACAGATGTGTTGGATCTTCTTCATGTGAAAGAAATATGAGTCATTCTCCAATTTCGTAGAATTGAAGGCACCATTTGAGAAAGAAACTAACAAGAAGGTGAAGGATATCAAGAGTGATAATGGAGGTGAGTACATGCCAAATGGATTTAAAAATTTATGTGTGAAAGAAGGCATTCAATGAGATTTGACAACACCCCACAACCCACAGTAGAATGGGGTGGCTGAGAGAAAGAATTGTAGCATTGTGGGAGCAACGAGGTCAGTGTTGCATGATCAAGACCTACCTCTACATTTGCAGGCCGAGGCATGCAACACAACCGTTTATTTGTAGAATTGGAGTCCTCATCAAATTCTGGGAATGATTACACCATAGGAGGATTTCTCAGGGAGAAACCTAGATGTGTTGCACTTCAAGATTTTTGGAGCCTTTATTTACTAATATGTCTCCAAATATTCAAAGAAAAAGCTAGACCCGACAACAAAATTGGGGGTATTTTTTGGTTAGTAAAAAACTCCCCATAACTACAGTGTGTACTTGACATCCCTCAGAATGAAAATTATACTAAGGGATGTAAAAGTTTATGAGGAGAAAGCAATACTGTGCTCACTTTAGAGGGAGCTTCAAATCCCACTAGAAGAGGAGCTTTTAGCTCCAAAGGAGGATCCTCAAGGAGTTGTGGAGCAACCACAAATTGAGGAGAAGAGAGTGAATACCACCACTAAAGTAGAACCATCCAGAAATGGTAGGAAAAGAACCTCAGAAGCTAAGGGACTTGTGCAGAATGCGAGGGAGAATGTGGGCACTCCTTCAAATTTGTAGAGGTAGAGATGATAGAACAATACAGTGGCTACATGGCTCTAATGACTGAGCTTGTAGAGACTGAGGCATCCTATTTCATGGAAGTAGTAGAACAACCTGTATGGGTTGATGCAATGGTGGAGGAATACAAATCCATTTTAAAGAACAATGTTTGGGAAGTTGTACCAATATGAATAGATGAATTAGTTGTGGGTTTGCAATGGATCTTGAAGGTAAATAAGGCAACATACATAAGCATAAAAAATTACAAGGAAAAATTTGTGGCCAAGTGGTAATTTCAAGTTTAAGGGATTAACTATGGGGAGACCTTTTCTCCTCTAGCAAGGTACGCATATGTTAGATAAATTATTGCTCTGGCTGCGCAAATGGGGTGGAAGATACACCAAATGGATGTAAAAACAATGTTTCTCAATGGGGTTATTGAGGAGGAGTTGCACATCAAGAAACTAGAAGGATTTGAGACTTTTGATTAAGAGTCTCATGTGTGCATACTCAAGCGAGTATTGTATGGTCTCAAACAAGCACCACGTGCTTGGTACACCAGGATCGATAGCTATCTCATCAGTTTGGGATTCACCAAAAGTGAAGCGGCTGCAAACCTCTATCATATCTTGGTAGAAGTTAATTTTTTTATTATTTCCTTATATGTTGATGACTTAATTTTAACTGGTGGTTAACTACTGACCAGATCTTACAAGGATGACCTTGCAAGATAATTTTAATGAAGGAAATGGGTCTCATGCACCACATCCTTAGCCTGGAAGTATGGAAAGGTGATGGGGAACTATTAGTCTCTCAAGACAAGTATGAAAATGAGATATTGTAGAGATTTGGCATGGAGAGTTGCAAACCCATGGAGACACCTCTAGTGACCAAGTGGGGGAAGGAGGATGCCACTTCAGGTGAGGAAGTGGATGCTACCATTTATCGGTAGCTAGTGGGTTCACTGATGTAATTTGTGAAAATATGAAGAGATATATGCTATGCAATCAACCAGATGAGCCAAGCTATGGTTAGGGCGAAAAAATTATTTTGGAATGCAGGTGATCATGTTCTACGATACCTCAGAGGCACTACCCAATTTAGAATATGGTATAGAGGGACAAAGGAAGTGAAGTTGTGTGGCTTCAAAAGTGCAGATTGGGCAGGAAGTCCATAAGACCAAAAGAGTACACCAGGTGGAATTTTCTGTGTTAGGTCCACAGGTACAACAGGAAGTAAATATTTGTGGCGCTCAACTCGGAATAAGTAGAATATATGGTTGCAATTCAAGCAGCATGTGAGGCGATCTAGATGAGAAATATACTTATTGAATTGTTTTGTCAGATGATGGATCCAACTGTGATGCACTGTGATAATTAGATTTGCATTAATCTCTCTAAGAATCCTACTTTTCACGATCGATCCAAGCATATATATATGGTATCACCATTTGCGGGACTGTATGCAAAGGCCAATAATGTTGTTGTAGTACATTCTGATAGAGGAATAGGATGCTAAAATTTTGACAAATGCCATGTCAAGAGGGAAGTTTGAGTTTCACATGTGTAGGATAGGGGTGGTTGATAATCCCTTTCTTACTGAGAGGGAGTGTTTAAAAATACAACAAGAAATACTCAATTTGATTTTCCCTCGATTAAATTGAGAAAATTAAAATTTCCACATCAATAAACAACTTGGATGTAATTAAGTTGTGTGACATGGCTTGTGTCACCTATTTTAATCAGTAAATTCAAGTTGGAGGAGTTAGATTTTAGTTAAACATGTGTGAGTGCTAATTTTTAGTAATCAAGATCAGTTATCCTAGGTTGTTTTTAGTTAAACTAGTTCTAACTATTGAAGGGACTATTGGAGGGTCAATTGTGTAGTGGGACTTTAGTCAAACTCAATGGTCATCCAACTAACCGATCAATCAACCCAAAGTAGCTAGTGCATGCAGAGAATTCGAGCTCCCTAGGCTTGGTGGAGATTCCATGGCAGTGTAACATTAGTTGTAGACTAGTATTAAGTGTACAGGTGTTGCATGTAGTCAGATGATCAACTTAAGGATTTGCGCAATCCATTTTGAAGAAATTCCTAAAGAATCGGGGCCTAATTTCTCAAGGAACATCACAAGGAAATAGGAGCCCGAGTAGAGGAAGAAATTGGTTAAGTATGGGTCAGAGGTTCTCAGTGAGAAGAGAGATAGGCTATGCACTTGCAGCTTTTGTTCATTTGAGCAAAGAAATTGTAATACATCTCTATTCATCAGATTAATGCACACATGCATTGGGGTTTTTAGCAGATTGATTTCCCTATGAAATATACTTGTTGCATGCATGCGATTTCTTATTGGATGTCTAATTTTTTTGTTCTAAATTGTGAATTATTGTGTGCAGAGCAATGGAGTAGGTTTGTGTCTTGTGATTTTGATTAAAAGTTGATGAAAAGTTGCAAATCTACATGATAATATCTATAGATTCTTAGATGAGGTTCTAACTCAAGATCATATATACATTCATGACCTGTAACTCACATGTTCACTATATGTTTGACGAAATGACTGTCATGGTTAGACATAGTTAGATCAAGTTCTTGTTCAAATTTGGTATTTTTTATCATTATCAATAAGTCATATATGATTTTGAGAGGTCTTAGGAACTTCTAGGAAGTGATCTAGAGGTTGGCCTAGAATTGTGGCTGAGATATGGAGACTGAACCCTCTGAACTAGACACGTTGGGTCACAACAATACTCAGGAAATGTTTTCCATGTAGTTGGATGCCTTTAATCGCAACCAAGCCTTGTCATGCATGCAATTGGGAGTTAAGTGTTGGGAATAATGACCCTAGCTCAGGGTTTAGTAACTTGGGGTTGTTGTTCAACCTCCAAGTAACCTGTGGTATGTTAATTTATGGTCAGTAAGTGTCATTTGCAGATCCAACTTCCTTAACTAGAGCTAGGAGGTTGGGTCAGGTCATAGTGGCACTATGATTCATATTTACTCTTAGGGCTTGTAAAAGAAAGTAAATGTGGGGAGTGTATATATATATATACACATACACACACACACACACACACATGACTCATATCTGTTTATCATGGCATTCCAATCTGATGGTCATCGATGAGAGGAGGGATCAACAATGAGCAGGGGTTCATACTCTCCTCGTTGACATCACCAAGGGAAGGCCCCGATATAATTTATGTCATTGAATCATTGAAAATTAGAATTTTTACAAGGGTTTAACCTCCCTCATTCATGTCACCAGGAGGAGATCCCTCCCAATATTTATTTTTCACCTTAAATCATCTTCATTTGATTGTTGCTATATATTATTCTGCCATGCTCTTCCACAACCAATGATCGTGATGAAATGAATTTATCTAATGGTTATGGATTAAATCGGTACCCCCCCACAAATGTTCGCACTTCATGCCAATATGGACCATCCTTGTGTATGAGCAACACAATACGAAGGTAGTCAGAGTCCACCACACTTACCACCATTTGTTATTTGGAATAGGGCCCAACCTTGACCGCCCGACCTAGGATTTGTCGGCCTAACTCAGGGTCGACCTAGAATTTCACCAATGATATAGCTTTAGTCCTAACAACCCTAACCCCCCCGACCATGTGACTAGGAGGGCCCATCACTAGCTCATGTTGCACCATTAAGACTCATTGCAAGGTTCTAGGGTGTTAGCACTCGAAGACTCATACAAACGACCATGGGGTCGGCTTGGCCTCCAACCTAAGGTGCTAAAGTTGTAACATGATGACAAATAATGACTTTGGTGTTTCCATTTGACATATAATACATCAATTTGGAATTTTCCTTAACACGAAATTCATATATTTGTGGATTGGAAATCCCTTAAGGTGAAAGTTCACATCCGCCCAAGACATAATCACTTTTTGGCTACTAACATATTGACATTGCGGTTATTGTGGACATTTTGATTTTGATGAGTGATAAGTCTCACTCCATGTACATTTATATCTATACATTGTCAAATGTGAAGTCAATAATTCACACTCAACGGAACAAAGGCCTCACCAATCGATGCAAGTTTAATGTTGTTGTACCTATGTTGAGGCATAGAAGTCAGGAGACATACCCGGTTTCTCGTGCAAATGATTATATGTATATATATATATATATATATGTATGTATGTATGTATATGTATATATGTATGTATATATATGTATATATGTATATATGTATATGTATATATATATGTATATATATATATATACACACACACACATATATATATATATATATATATACATATATATACGTATATGTATATACATATATATATATATATATACATATATATACGTATATGTATATACATATATATATATATATACATATATACATATATATATATACACACACACACACACACACACATATGTATATATATATATATATATATATATATATATATATATATGTATGTATGTATATATATATATATACATATATATATATATATATATATATATATATATATATATGTATGTATGTATGTATGTACATACATACATATATACATATATATACATACATATATATATATATATGTATACATACATACATATATATTATATACATACATATATATATATATATATATATATATATATATATACATACATATATATATATATATATATATATATATATATATATATATATATATATATATATATGTGTGTGTGTGTGTGTGTGTGTGTGTGTACATATATATATACACACACACACACACACACACACATATATATATGTATATATGTATGTATATACATACATATATATATATATATATATATATATATATATATATATATATATATATATATGAACGTGTATATTTGTCATGAGTACAATTGAATGGAACTTTGGGTCAGGTAAGATTGCTTTCCCCAAACTATAATTTTGTCTCGACAATATGTATGGTATGCGCACTATGATTTCACTGTATAGTAGACTCATTAGTCTATGTGCATACATATGTATAGTACATGGAAAATTTTAGGGGCTAATATTCGTAGGTGGGCTAATTTTCCATGGTTTTTCCAAAAAAAAGATTCGCCAATTTCCATTTTTTTTATAAAAATGATTCGCCCAAATTTTACAATATAAAATTGTTTTACATTAAAAATCGCCAACATTATATAGACAATATATATAATATCATTATAAATTTGAATAATTTTACAAATAAATCAATAAACATTTTATATTTTTCATATTAGGGACTAGTGAGATTCGTCAATTTTTTAAACTTCAAGATAACTTTCCATCCTTAAAATTTTCCCTGGTATAGTATGTATATTGAGTTTGGTGGTTTATACCAGCAATAACAAAGCGCCGCTAATCATAATGTCAATAATGGCTGGGGACTATGCGTCACCAAACATGACGTTAATAATGACAGGAAGCCTACCTTTAAGGTGGTTTCTACTCTAGAGAGTGCACCTGCAAGACCAAAGAATGGCTAACATCTTGTGTTAAGAGGACACAATATGACATGTTAGGGAAATACCTTGTGGTTGCCTCTAGAAAGGACTTATAATGCATATTCAAGGAATTGTAATAACAAATGTTTACTAACTATAACTACAGTGATCTACTATCCTGCACTAACCTTTATTTAATTGGAATATATCTATTAAAATATGCATTGACGCACTGTAAAAGTGTGCTATTATTTTAATCCACAAAATACTCAGAACTTAAAGCAATTTAACAAGCCTGTAGGCTCTTCTCGTTGACATCACAAAGAACCCAAAATTTGGGTAACACTACTAAAGATTGGAAATAATATTTATGTGAAATATATGCACCGTCAAGGCCAAAAGGAATTTATTATCCATTGGAACTACTAATAGACATAAACAATGTTAGAAAGAGTTCTCCCTCATAATAAATTCAGTCACTACAACAATAAAGGTTTTCCATATGAGTTATATATATGAATCATAACCAGAACAAACACATGCTCCGTTTCAACACTGTTATCACCCAAAAATTCTCAAAACATCATTGTGTCAACTCTACTTTTGGTCATGATTTCAAGGAGGTCTAAAATTCATTTTAAGTCTGGGTAAAGGGTAGGTTATATTGCCAGTTCAAATATAGTCTTCTAGGTCCACTCCATGATCAATAAACTCTGAAATTTTACCTTGTTTTAGTCATGGTCTTAGATAGGTGATTAGGTCATTTCATGCTTTAAAGGGTAGCTAATAGGGTTAGATTCTCAAAATTCTCATTTTCATTTCCAAACAAAGTTTAACAACCTTATTCCATGGTTTAAATGTCCCATCATCCATTAAGAAGTCATTCCATTAGGTTTAGGGTCAAATTTTTACAATCATACATGAATCCACATTTTTTTAGCACAACTAGTTCAAAAAAGGTGATTTGCGCTACGAAAACGTTTTGTCGTAGTGCGCTACGAAACTGCTGAAACAACCTTCTTTCATGAAAAAACTTTGTTTTCTAGTTTTAATAGTCAACTTCCAAAGGGGTTCCTGAGCAACTGAAAACTTATTTTTGAAAAATGAAAGTTTTTTTTCTTCCTAACATATTAGCTACAAAAACCTCTCTCAGTTTCTTCAAATGCATTATGAGGTGGGAGAAATTGATCACTCAACTTGCGCTACGAAATTGTTGAAAGTCATTGACAGAAAAAACATTGTTTTCTGGTTTTAGTAGTCAACTTCATGATCAGTTTTTGGCCACCAGAAAACGTATTTTGGAATTCTGAAGGAGGTTTCTATTCATAAAATCTCCAGATACAATAAACTATCTCATTTTTCTCACAAGTGTTACCAGTTTGGAGATACAAGGCATTCTTTGAAGACATATTTTCAGAAATCAGAATTTTCCAGTTTTACACAGGTTGTTGAAAGACAATTTTTGGGTAGTAGGAGAGGTATTTCAAAAAAAAAAGAGAGGTTGTTGTTCAAGAAATCATGGTATCCAAAAGCCTCCTTCATTTTATCAAAATACATCATGGCTGAGAAGATAAAGACTCTGTCCCAAGACCTAATTTTCAGGGAAAAAACAGGAAATCTGTCCCCTGATTTTTAGGGCAGTTTTTGTCATGATCAGCATGAATACATCAAAGGTGGAGGCATCATCCAAATTCAACCATTTGTTGAATACACTTGAAAAATTATGTAATTTAATCTAGATAAGGTTTTTTTGAATAGATTTTAAAGAGTTTTAGTCCTATTTGTAATAGGACTCTATTTTAGGTTTGCAGCTGTCTTATGTAATAAATACCATGTTATATGGTTAGGATAGGTGTCATAGGTAGGAATTCGAGGTGTATAGTGGAGGATAAGCTTATCCTATATTTTAAATCATCTATAAATGATCAATAGGTCGAATTCTACAAAGGTTGAAGACTTTTTGGCAAAACTGCTGCTTTATGTAATAGACTGTGTTCAGTAATGCAGAGGGGGTTTTGTTCTTGGAAAACCTGAGATTCTTAGTGTACTTCCGTGAGTTTTATATTTTATCTTTGATATGTTTTACTTCCATAGTCTTAATGCTTATTACTCAGAATTCATGGAGGAACATGCTCTGACTTCCTTTAAGTGTTGAACTATGGTGAATTGAGTTTTCTGAATCCTACCTTTGAAAGGTTTTCTTCAATGTTTTAAATACTTATTACTCAGAATTCATGGTCGTTCATGCTCTAACTTCCTTTAAGTGTTAAGCTTTGATGAAACACTTTTAATACTTTCCTTTTCAATACCTTGATGTATCATTACTCAGAATTCATGAACCACATGCTCTGACTTCCTTTGACCCTCAAGTTATTGAGACTTTTCTGAATGTGTCACTCTTTCATTAAAGTATATACAAGCCTCAGTTTTATAAGAAGAGTTATTTTTTATCTTTATCTTTGTCATTGATTCCATATCCCAATGGTAGAAAGTCTCCATCTTTCAACCTATAAACATAAAAAATCATAAACCATAGGGTTAGGCATCTATCTACATCTTTAATCAATATCATTAATCCTTGAGTGAGCCCTCTCAGGCTGAGGAGGCTAAGCCTCAACTAAAATATTGGTTTGAGATAGTTACACTGAGATTGACTTGATGAGCAGCCTATTAGGGTCCTATTTTGGTGATAACAAACACTTCTGTAACAACCACAACAACATATTAGTCATGCATATAAGCAATAGATCATAGAAATTCCTCACTCATTATCACCACCATTTCAAGGCAGAAATGTTACATACATTTAGTAATACTGAAAACATATGAGGAAAACTTATCTTTATCGATTTTGGGCAACTGAGTATGGGACAATGGATCTCCACCCAACTGTAGATAGTTGTAGCTAGTACTCACTTGAAAATATCACGCCCAAGCTAGATTCTAGAGTCCGAGGGGTATATTATTTATGGATTTAATCACAACTACTAGTTGAACCAGGAACTCAATGATTCTATGACCTACTTCCTCCAAATGATTTGCAATAAAGTAGTGCTCAGAGACACTGTGGTTCCACCCAAATTTAGGGACTCCAGAACCAAAGCCATATCAAATATGCAATTGTGAGCCTTCAAAAACCTTCCCAAACTTTCTAAAGGAGTATTTCCTCCACCCTAACCCCCAAGAATTTATGCGAAATACCATCTCCACCCTCTAGGTCATGGGGATTCGAGAGGAAAATTCCTCCTCACTTGAAATATTTTCTTTCATACTCTTTCCAACCGAAAAATTGATTCTCCAATGGAATGCTGTTGTGCACAAATTGAATTTTTGTTGTCTTTGTTCAAAAAATCGAACCCAGTCATTTTACTTCAAAAATTTCAGACTCTACCCTTCTCTTTGTGTTGTTCATATGAAAATCCAACTCCTCGATGCCTCTACTTCAACAAATTGATTTCCTTTCCCGTTGTCACTATCTGTTCTCTACAGTTCAAATTATCCTCGATGCCTCTATTCCAACAAATTGAACCATACTTTCATTTCCTTATGTGTTTTCCTAGCCAGAAAATTGGTTTGTATTTTCCTTTGGATACATTCAGATAACCTCCATGACACACAACCTTGTCATCCAATAAAATTTGTGCCACCTTCCTGGCTATTATTAGGTTGTTAAATGCCATTTTTAATTTTTTTCTAGTGAATGGGCAACACATTACACTAGTTGGCAACCTCTCCTTTTTTTTTTTTTGATTTTATGTCCCTGTTTCTTGCCCAATCTTGTAAAATCACAATTGATAAGAAAATACAAATTGTCCCTTTTGCTAGCTTTCAGTTGTTATATACCAGCTCCAAATTTTCAGATGTAAGGAGCACATTTAAAATTTTCCCCAACAAGTAACCTCCATAGCTCTAGATTTTGTGTCCCATTACTTGCATATATATGGTTTGGACTATCACACACTACAAATGTGGTTTGGACTTGGGCTCAGAGGGATAGGGAACCTATTGAGGTTTCATGGGCTTGGAAGCCATATAGGTTGTTCCTAATTTTGAGGGTGGCATGTTAAGTTGGGTGATCCTAAGAGAAGCACCGAAAAAATTCCACAATAACTAAGTATTCCAAATATTTACTATGTAGTTTAATATGTGCTGAATTTATAAAAGAAAAAATATGTTGTTGAATCTAACAAATGAATAATGATAGTGTAGTTTTATTTTGTTGTGTCTAAAAATGTAATTAGATGAAATAAAATTATTTCATACAAGTTGATAGCCTTGAGAAAGGATCTTACATGTGGTATTAAATCCCATATTTGAAATTTGGACATTAAAACCCACCTTCACACACCAATACCCCTATTCCAACTATGTGTATAGGTAGAAAATCCTTACCTATAAGAAAAATTTAATGGGTTAGTTAAAAACTACAAATCAAGAACTCTCAAATAAGGGAGATTAGTTAGACGACCTCCTTGAACATCATAACCTAATGGATTTCTGGATAATATTAGACTCATAATTTCTATGTATAGGAAATCATTAGACAAATATTCAATTTGAATAAGATAGAGTGGTAGCTTTTTCGGATTCTGCATCTATGATTTCATGGGAAATACTTGTGTTGAAATATTACGTGGCATAATTATTAGAGATTATCCAGATATTTCAAATATTCCTAAGGACAAGAAGGTAAAAATATTGAAGCTATATCATGAAAGTTTGCCTATTTCACACAAATGGAAGACAATTCAAAATCCAAATAAGCAGGGAATAAAACTAAATTGTAACAATTGCATTAACATGATTAGGTAAATGAAAAACTAATTGACATGATTCAATGATGAAAACATGTAATATTCTTGACTTTCAGTAGGAAAATGATATGATTGCGAAATTTTTAAATTTTTAATACTAGAAATAAAATTCACTTCAATGATGCACAACCACCATATTGCAAGGAAAGGTTAAAAGCAATCACATAAGCTACATAAGGCTTCAAAATACCTTGTTATAATAAACCAGTAAATGCCTTAATTGATAGGGCATAAAGTCGACTAGAAAAACAAAATGTGAACACAAACAAACTTGGGGTTAAGTATGGTGTGTAACAACCCCTTGCCAATTTTCCATGTAAATAAAATAAGACCAAGGTCATGGGACACATATTCTAAGATGAATGGTGGGTAAAACATTATAGTGGGAATCACTTGTGGTTTATTAATGACTATGGAATTTGGCAAAGGTAAAGAGGCGACTAATGACATTTAATTAAGGAAATAAAGGAAAATAAGAGAAAAGGAAGACAAAGAGACACAAATATGCATGCTAGGGAAATTAGAGAGAAATTAGAGGAAAATGAAAGAAATATGAAAAAGGAAAGGAAGTGTATACAAATCAATGATAAAATGGCATCAGAGTAACAATTCACTTTGGTCAGTTCGGTTTTGGTTCTCTCCTTCCACACTCTTGCACACTTAGAGAAATTTTGGAGCATCCTAGCATTAACTTGGACTTGGAGAAAGCAAGCAAAGGAAAAGAAATGAATTGGTGGGAAACGAATAATAAGACATGATAAACGACTATAACAGGGATACATTGCAGGTAACATGTTGCATGTGTGATTTCCTTATTTTTATTTGGATGCATGGTATATGCATGTGGTTCTTTGGTTATTTATTGTCATTGGCATGGTATTTTCCTGGACTGACAGTGGCTTCAACCTTTCCTTGCCATTTCCTAGAGAGCCATGATGTAGTGGGTTCCCCATTTCGATTTTTGATCAATTCTTAGGTTCCCTAAGGATGTGGGTTGGGATATAATATTTGGATCCCTATAACAACTTGTGTCCCTGAAGGTCATGGGTTGAGATATGAGTCCTTGGAGCCTTGGAAAAATTAAGAAGAGACTGATTTGGTTTGGAATTTTTGATTTATGGACCGTTTAGGTGAAATCACTATGGTTGAGGGTTAAGGATGTTTGGCCTTTGGAAGTATTGGTTGGTTCTATTATGGTTTAAACCATATGATCCCACATTTAGGCTTGGAATATGTCACAGGGGTTATAACTTGAAAGAGAGATTTGGTTCAACCCAATCTATGGTTGGGTGGTACGTGGAAATCCCTGACTTGGTTGGAATTTGCATATGTTAATATGAGTTATTTTCTTATTGTGATTAATGAGCACTTGTACTAGTTATTATGTTGATCTTATGGCTAATTTTTCATTGTTTCTATTATGGTTATATTTATGGTTCTATGATGTGCTATAGATATGGATCTTATTTGTGAATTGATAAGTGATTGAATGGTTTATGAATGCATAGGATAACAAGTAATGTTGGAACTAATTTGAGAGGGAATTGAAACTTCTTGATAATTCTCCAGTGACGTTCATAAGTTTATGACCATATATGCTTTCATGACCTATAGCTTCTATGTTTACTATCTATTTGAAGAAATGTGTATCATTCATTAGGCATGTCTTGGTCAATATATTTCTTGAGTATTGGTTGTTTAGACTTGTTATCACCTTATACACGATTCTAGAAATTTCTGGGCACTTTTGGGCAGTGGCCTGAAGGCCATCCTTAAAAAAATTAGCCCAAATCTTGCAACTATTGACACAAAACAAAGAAATTCCAGTCATAAATGCATGGAGGCAGGCTTATGCATGCGGTTGGAACCTTTCAACCACATGCACAACTTGGAAATGGTGTGTTTGGGGTGTTAAGATTGTGAAAAGAAGTTTTTTCTTAGGGGTCTGATCATCATAGGTTGTTGGTTAAATTCTGGGTGATCTGGTATTTATTATAAGTGTCAGTACGCTTCTAGTTTGTAGGCCCCACTTCCATAACTATAACTTGGAGGTCGAGTCATGCCATAGTAACTCTCACTTCATGTTTACCCTGGAGAGCTTGTAAAAGAGGATAAATGTGGGAGGAGGTGTTACAGAGTAGTACCTGAGTGGTTCTGTTTCCTGCAACCTCTCCTTTGATACCGGCATTATAGATTGGTATCAAAGCTAGGTTGCAACATTGGGCCTTAGGGTGAATGTGATTGTTATGCATGCATGTCAGTTGTTGATGTGTTTACTATGCATGCATTGATATGGTTATGGTTATGATATTCATGTATGAGTTGGTATACTTGTGATATTGTGTCATACTTATCTCAACTAAATTGTGTAGATGTGATAACCTCCCTTGAGATACATCGAGGTATGATTTTGATTGTGTCTTCTATTTGGTTTATCTAACATGGCACGATTTCAGGAAATATAAGATCAAAGATGAAGAGTAGAATGGTGGACTACGTTTCACATGACTGTCCTTATAGGCTTGATGTGAATTATATGGAATGGGAAAGGTCAGTTAGCCAGTAAGGAGAAGAGTATTCTCCTGATCTAGCAGATATAGTGAGGATTCTAATGGAAAATAATAGAATTTACAAGGCGGATAATAACAGGTTAATTGAGGCACAATAAATACTTGCAAGGGCTCAAGAAAATCAAGAAAAATTCAACGCGGTGATTCTTCAGAGTCTTTCAGATCTACAGAAGTAGGGAAAGATGGGGATCAATCATGGAGATAGGTAGGAAGAAAATACTAATGGGGCATATGGAAACAGGTCTCAAAGAAGACACATGATGGAGAAATATGATACATTTCAAGGTGGCAGATATTTGGATACACCCGACAGGAGGGATATTACTTATGGATTTTATTCTAGCTCCAGTTCAAAGAGACATCATCACCATTATTGCTATCATTGATATAGGAGGAGTGAGAAGGGATATTTTCCAAAAGAGTTCAAGAAAGGAAAGCTTCCTATGTTTGGTGGTGAAATAAAGAAATCAAAAGATGTAGAAGCATGGCTACCTAGGATGAAGAAGTTCTTCAGATTGCATGAGTATTCAGAGAACATGAAAGCAAGTTAACTACCTTTAGTCTCAAAGTGAAAAAAAACATATGTTCGGAAGATGTGAAGCATGTCAAAGGCATTAGAGAAGAGGATATGATTTTGGATGATTTTGAGAGACTCTTTAACAATAATTACTTGTTTGAAATATACTATGATGAAAGGGACAAAGGATTCTATGAGTAAATATGGGTTCTATGGCAGATGATGAGTACACAAGTATATTTATGGAGCTATTGACGTATGTGCCTGATATTGAGGATGAGAAAGAAAAGATTCAAAGGTTCATCAATGGGTTGGTAGTATCATTCAAACAATAGATTGAGTTTGATGAGCTTCATTCGTTGGAAGAAGCCATAAGAAAGATGAAGCATTGTTATGAGCAGTCAAAGTGCAAGCTTGAGTTCAAGCATGTCTAGAAAGGGAATGAAAATACTAAAGGAAAATGGCCTAAAAAGAAAGGAATACCTCAGGATGCAGTTGACAAGGAAAATGTGGCACATTACAAGAAGTTCAACACAATTAAGAGAGGACACGGTTTAAATCTTGAGGAGAAGAACAAGGGTGATGACAGGAAGCCTTTGAGGTGTTGGAATTGTGGTGGAGAGCATTGCAGGAGAGATTTACCATTGCATTAGTGTGGCAAGCCTTACATTTATAGTGATGAGGAGGCACACACAATTGGGGATGTTGGTTAGAGTATTCCTTGGATTTATGTAATAGTGGAAAATAGGTAGGCAGATCATCATGCATCCATTATTGAGATGGAAGGTAAGATTTGTGATCAAATTGTTTCTATTTTGATTGATCCTGGATCCAATTATAGTTATATTAGTCCTAACCTAGTGGATAAGTGTTTATTTAATAAGGAATTTCATGTTGAATCTTGGTTGGTATAGTTGGCTATAGGGACCAAGAGAAGAGTCATTGGGTGAGATATTGTGAATGTAGGTTTTAACCCTGCACAAAAATTATCTGCAAAAGAATCTTAAAAAATAGAAAATAAACAATAGCGAGAGCATTACCAAATTGATTTTTCATTATATTCCTTTTAGTGTTACAACACATATATATACATGCCGAAGCATACATAAACCACAATCCATTAACCCTGGATTAGAACATAGATGTAGTTCCCTTGATCGGATCTACAAAATACGAGGGGCCAAAAACCATCATGCCCCAAAACCATGTGCAAACCCATGCACAAAACCATGGGCAAGTTTGCCCACCGAAAAATAGGGTCCAATTTTTTTTTCTTGGGGCGCTGCTCTGGACCCCGTACAGGGGGGGCTGTTTCCCCCCCTATGACCCCCCTACTACACCCAACGCAACGTACAAAAGGAACTCTCACCCCCCTATGACCCCCCCCCCCCCCCTGTGCAAATAATTGTGGAAAGAATATAACACATACCCAATATTGAATTCGAGCTAAAGGGTATGCCTACATCAACACATCTAAATGTTCTTCCTTTGGGTTCATATACTATGCTTTTGGGCATGGAATGGATATTCATTCAACAAACTAAAGTGGAATACTATGAAAAGGCCATTGAGTGCCTGGATGATGATGGGGAGACGATAATATTACAAGGAAAGAAGAAGCATACATTAGTGAGAATGATTATAGCTATGCAAGCAAAGCGCAACAACAAAAAAGGATGTTTATTGCCTACAATGCATATTTATAGTGATAAAGGGAAGGATGTTGAGGATGATGAAGTCCTAAAGAGGTATCCTATTTTGTAGCAGTTTCAAGATGTTTTTCCTGTAAATATTCTAGAGTTACCGCCACATAGGGAAGTGGAATGTTCTATTGAGTTGATGTTAGAAGCAACACCAACATCTAAGCCACCATATAGGATGAGTACTCTTGAGTTGGTCAAATTGAAGTTGCAACTCAAGGAGATGCTTGATAAGGGGTACATTAGGAAAAGCATGTCGCCTTGGGGTGAACTAGTGTTGTTTGTAAGGAAAAATTATGATACTCTCAGATTGTGCATTGATTACAAATAATTGAATAAATTGACTATCAATAATATGTATCCCTTGCCACAAATTGATGACTTGTTTGATCAACTGAAGGGAGAAACAATGTTTTTGAAGATTGATTTGAGATCATGATAACATCAGGTGAGCATCAAATAATAAGACATATACAATGTAGAAATTATCCAAATGGAATCAATTTTATCTTGTAATGTAGTAAAACAAAATATTGAATCCTTCTACAAATTTGGGAAAACCAAATTCGACTGCACAATCACATAACAAGTACGAGAAATAAATTATCAATATCAAACACAAGATGTATCTGGGGAAATAAAATTCTCAAAACCCCACTATCTGTATATTGTATAAAGTCAAGACCATGAAACAGTAAAATTATTTTCTCTCACTAAGAAACCTCTACACTCTGTTGACAATCTCACTCTAATATAGGAAAAATCGATCCAATACTTGATCAATTCTCAACCTCTGTCTGACCAACCTTTCTTACGCATTCTTGGAGGATTTTTCACCCTATTAAATATGAAATTCCCAAGAATTGATTGCTTAATTCATCCAAGGCTTCCTGATGACCTAATACATGACCTGCACAATTTTATAATTATAGAAATGATAATTATCTTCCCTTTAACCTCAATCTCAACTGGCCCTTCCTTAGAACTGTCATACAACAACTATTTATAGTGAATTATCAGTTAACTGATTGATCACTACTTTTGAATTAGATTAGATTTAATTTGTTGGACCTATCCCTAGATCATCTCTTAGTTAGAACTAGTTAAACTAATCTTAGCTCAATTAATTGAGTTAACTAATTACAACTCACAAATAACTATAATTGGACCTCCTCAAATCATGGGAGGACTCTACATGCCTCATCTCTAACCTCCAACTCGAATTTCCTGAGATAAATAAGTATTCCTAACTCAGTTAAATAATACATGTTGTCATGAGATGAAATTACAATTTCTTTTCCAATTTAATTAAAGAAAAATTAAATCAGAATCCCCCTTCGCGTGCCATTTCTTGGTGTTATTTCAACACCCACTCTCAACAAGAAAGGGATTATCTACTACTCTGATCCTGTCTATGTGGAATTCAAATTTTCCACTTGCCAGTGCCTTTGTCAAGATGTCTGCATCTTGCTCCTCCATGGGAATGTACTCTAATGCCATAATCTGTCTCAACACACAAACTTTGAGATGGTGATACCAAATATAAATATGCTTGGACCTGTCATTAAAAACTAGATCAACCAAGAGTTTGATGTCACTCTGCCTATCACAATGTAACACTGTTGGATACATATCTCGAACAAACAAACCAACAATTATCTTCCTCATCCAAATGGACTCACATGCTTCCTGAATGGCCGCGATGTACTCTTCCTCTTCTCAACTGATCTCTGTTTCCTACTGTACTAGGAAATTTCTGCTAATCCTATGCTGAAGATGCCCCTTGATGTTATCTTCCTGTCAGATGGAATCCCTGCCCAATATGCATTAGTGAAGCCTTGAAGCTTCACTCCCTCTGCCCGTCTGTACCATAGCCCATACTCTATAGTTCCTTTGAGGTATCTCAACACATGCTTGCCTGCCTTCCAAAATAGATTGGTAGGCTTAACCATATCTTGACTACGTTGGTTAACTGGGTAGCATATGTCTGGTCATGTCTTCAAGAAATACATGAGTGAACCCACAAGCTGCCTGTAAAAAGGAGCATCCACTACTTCACCCAAAGTATGATCCTCCTTCCTCCAGTTTCCTGCTAGAGGAGTCTCCATGGGTTTGTTTCCCTCCATGTGGAACTTCCTGAGGATATTGTTAGCATACTTGCCCTGAGATACAAATAGCTCCCCATCCCTTTGCCATATTTCCAATCCAAAGAAATAGTGTAAGAGCCACATGTCCTTCATCTCAAATTTTCTTGCAATATCCTCTTTGCAAGACTTGATGAGCTGCTCATCACTTATCAATATCAGATCATCGACATAAAGTAAAATAATAAAAATCTTACCATCAACCACAATATGATATAGGATCCCATTTGCTTCACACTTGGCGAATCCCAACTAGTGAAATAGATGTTGATCCTGGTGTACCAAGCATGAGGTGCTTGCTTCAACCCATACAATGTTCTATTGATTCTGCACACATGCGACTCCCTGTCTAGGGTCTCAAAAGCTTCTGGATGCTCAATGTATGCCTCTTCCTCAATAAATCCATTGAGAAAGGATTTATTTACACCATCTGATTTATCTGCCATCCCATCTACGCTGAGACTGCAATGATGGATCTGATATATGAGTACCTTGTGATTGGTGCAAAAGTATCATCATAGTCAATACCCTCCACCTGAGAGAACCCTTTGGCCATAAGTCTAGCCTTGTGCTTCTAACACTCCCATATGCTGCCTGCTTCACTTTTTAGACCCACTTGAATCCTACAACAGACTTCCCCTTTGGTCTTGGGACAACTTCCCATGCACTATTTATGATAATGGAGTCATACTCCTCAACCATGACATCAACCTAAACTAGCTGCTACATTTCTTCCTCGAAATAGGATTGTTCTATCTCAATACCTTCACTCATAAGAACCATGTATCCAATGTACTACTTTGGGGACCTTCTCTGCTTGCGCTGTGATGTGGGTGCTCCCACATTCTCTCTCGCATATAGCAATAATATGTCAGCCTCTCTGGTGTGCTTCCTTCCATCTATGGTGGATGGCTCTGCATGAGTGGTTTTTACCACTCTTTGTTCCTTTTCTTGTGGCTTATACACATCTTGAGGTTCTTATTTTGGAGCCAATAGCTCCTCAACTACATGTAACTAAAACTCCCTCTCAAGGGACAATCACATTGATTTCTCTTCATTGAATTTCACATCTCATCTGACCACTATTGTCCTGTGTGCTGGTAAGTACACCCGATAATTGTGAGGTGTATTAGTGTACCCCACAAATATCCCCAACCCTTCTGTTGGCTCTAGATTCTTCCTAGCATATTTGGTTACATGGAAATAAACATATGAACGAAAAATTTTAAAATACTACAAATCTATTCTCTTACTTGAAAAATCCTCCTTTGGTGTAGTCTTCCTAAGTATTTGATGAGGACTTATGTTCTGCACAAATACTATTGCATTGCATTCTTCTACCCATAGATGCAACGGTAGGCCCTGATGATGCAACATTACTCACGTTTCTCCCACAATAGTTCTTTTATTCATTTCTACAACCCCATTATGCTGTGGGTTATGAGGTGCTACCAATTCTCCTCAAATTCCTTCTGAGGCAAAACAATTCTTGAATTCGTTAGAGATATATTCTCCACTATTGTCTCTCCTTAGAGCCTTCACCTTCTTCCCTATATCTTTCTCGACAAGTTCCTTGAACTCACAAAACTTAGATAACATCTGATATTTCTTTTGCATGAATAAAATCCAACACTTTCTTGAGAAATCATCAACAAAAATCACATAATATATGTGTTTTTCTATGGAAGGCATTGAGAACATTCCACACACGTCTCATTGAACTCTCTCGAGGATTGTCTTGGCTCGGCTGTCCTTATCGTGAAAGGTGGCCTTGACATACTTCCCCAATGTACACCCTTTCAATGTATTTCTCTGTCCAATTTCACCCTTTGGAAGTCCTGTAGAAATTTGTTGCATGACGTTCAAAGCATTGTGGTGTAGATGGACCAATATCTTTTGCCATAAACCACCGATGTCTCGGCTCACCACCTTCTTTGCTTTCGTGCTCAAGGCAACAATATATTATACATCCAATTTTTAGAGGTTCTTTACTCGAACCCCAATATTTTTCACTTGTCCCATGGCTTTGTGAGGAAGGAACACCTTTCCTTCACTGAAGATCACATCATAGCCATGATATTACAACATAGCAACATAAACAAAATTATTCTTTAAACCAGGAACATACATGCCATTTTTTAATGTGAGTGGATTACCAGACTCCCTCTGAAAGGTAACTATATTGAAACTGGTAGTGCTATACCTCTCGTCATCACCCATCTTGATCTGCATATGGAGATCCTTCTCCTCCAAGCTATTGAAGAATTATTTGTTTTTGATCATATGGAACAAAGCTCCACTATCCAAGTATCACACATAACCCATCACCGATAACACCATGCATGCGATGAGATTGAAATCCAACTCAAAATCTGAAGCAAGTGCTTCACCTACTGCTCCTCCTGAGGCCTTCTTTTGGTCTTGTTTTGTGGAAAACTTGTGGCATAATTTCCATGCTCATGATAGTTGAAACTTTTTACCTTTGATATGTCTCGCTTCTTGCCTACCTTGCTAGAATCCGGTTTTGAATGGGACACCTTCCCTTTTCCTTTCTTTGCCTTTCCAGCCAAGGAAAATTTTTCCTCATCATCAGTCTTTGCTGAGGATCCATCTTTGGTGCTCTGCCGAATCTCTTCTTGTACCAAGTCAAACCATAATCACTCCCAGTCTGATGGCTTCTCCCTCCCATTCACAAAGTCTTGGTATCTATGCCAGCTCTGGGAAGGCATAGAAGATACAAGATCACCAAATCATCATGGGAAACTGTTATCCCAACAATTCCAAGCTAGTCTCAACATTGAGTGAAATTTGTCAAGTATTTTTGGATTGGGTCGCCCTTTTGCACCTTGATCTTTCTAAGCTTGTGTTTCAGCACCAACTTCATATGGTCATTGTTATTATGAAACAGATCTGTCAAGGCCTTCCACATAGAATATGGAGTTGAATTTCCATGGATACCCAGGACAATATGATCTCTAAATCCCTATGACACGATCCTTCTCTCCTTTTCTACATTATTCTTCCATGCATCAAGAAGTTGAGCATATGTTGTTGTAGGTAGGGGAATATCACTGTTAATGAATGCATTTAGTTCATTTTCCTCGAGAAATTCCTCCATCCTATCCTTCCATGTTATGTAATTCAAATTTACCTCAAGGGAATATTTGAGTCTCAAGCCATTGAAAGACATCTTGATCTGCTGCTGGGTCCTGAAGAATAAATCTGCAAATTTGATGTACTTGTTCAAAAAAAAGTCTGGTTCTTATCTTCTATTGTGATTCCTGGTGCTATGATAATATGCAGAAATTATCCAAAGGGATTCAATTTGATGTTGTAATGTACTAAAACAAAATATTGAATCCTTATACAAATTTGCAGAAACCAAATTCAATCGTACAATCAGATACCAAGTAAGAGAAAGAAATTATCAATCGCACAACACAAGATGTGTGTCGGAAAATCAAGTTCTGAAAATCCCACTATATGTATATTATATAAAGTCAAGACCATGAAAAATACAATACTTTTATCTCTCTAAGAAACCTCTGCACTCTATTGACTATCTCACTTTGATCTAGTATAAATTGGTTCAATACTTAACAACTTCTCAGCCTTTTTCTGACCAACTTTTCTTACACATTCCTGGAGGAATTGTCACCCTATTAAATAGGAAATTACTAAGAATTGATTGCACAATTCATCCAAGGCTTCCTAATGACCTCATACATGACCTATACAATTTTCTAATTATACAACTGATATTTATCTTCCCTTTAACATAACTCTCAACTGGGCCTTCCTTAGAACTGACATGCAACAAATATTTATAGAGAATTATCAATTAATTGATGATCACTACTTGTGAATTAAGTCAGATTTAATCCTCTCGACCTATCGCTAGCTCATATCTCAGTTAGAACTAGTTAAACTTATTTTAACTAATATCTATAACTGGACCCCTAAAATCATGGGAGATATCTACATGCCTCCTCTCTGACCTCCAACTCGAATTTCATAAGATAACTAAGTCTTACTGACTCAATTAACCAATAAAATCTTCCATGAGATGAAATTAAAATTTCTCTTCCAATTTAACTAAGGGAAAATTAAATCATAACCCCCCTTTGGGTGCCATTTCAACACTCCCTCTCAACAAGAAAGGGATTATCTACTACCCTGATCATGTATCTTTGGAATTCAAATTTTCTTCTTTCCACCGACTTCGTCAAGACATCTGAATCCTTCTCCTCTGTGGGAGTGTACTCTAATGACATAATCTATCTCTACACACATTCTCTAAGATGGTGATACCAGATATTAATATGCTTGGAACTGTCATGAAAAACTAGATTAAACATGAGTTTGATGCAACTATGGTTATCAAAATGTCTCACTGTTGGATCCATATATCGACCAAGGAAACCAACAAGTATATCCCTCATTTATATGGCCTCACATGCCGCTTGAATGGCCGCCATGTACTCTACCTCTTCTCAACTAAGTGCAGCTGATATTTGTTTCCTATTGTACCAGGAAAATGCTGATGATCCTATGCTGAAGATGCCCCCTGATGTGCTCTTATTGTCAGATGGAATCCCTACCCAATATGTTGGACATTGGGTTCAAGGCTCCCCGTGTGTTTTGCGACATGGACTAACCACCTCTCATGGATCCTAGCTTTGGCAATTGTAGTAGAGACTAATGCCTGCTGGTTTTGGTCTAATGGAAATTGTGATTCCAAAAATTGGTATCAAACGACATGTCTCAAGTTTGAAACTCACTCGGCTCACGTTGGGCGGGAGATTGTTTTATATTTGGTTCAATGCTCCCCATGTGTTTCGCAACATGGAATAACAGCCTCTCATGGATCATAACTCTAGCGATTGTAGTGAATATTAATGCCTGCAGGTTTTGGTCTAACGAAAATCATGATTCCAACACAATATGCATCGGTGAAGCCTTTAATATTCACTCCCTCTTTCTGTGTGTACCATAACTCATACTTTGTAGTGCCTATGAGGTATCCCAACACATGCTTGACTACCATCCAAAAGAGCTTGGTAGGCTTAACCATAACTTGACTAAGATGGTTAACTACGTAGCATATGTCTAGTCTTGTGTTGACCAAATACATGAGTGAGCCCACAAGCTTCATGTAAAAAGGAGAATCCACTACTTCACCCGAAGTGGCATCCTCCTTCCTCCAGTTTCCCGCTAGAGAAGTCTCCATGGGTTTCATGCCATCCATGTGGAACTTCTTGAGGATATCATTGGAACACTTTCCCTGAGATAAAAATAGCTCCCCATCTCTTTTCCCTATTTCCAATCCTAGGAAATAGTGCAAGAGCCCCATGTCCTTCATCTCAAATTCTCTTGCAAGATCATATTTGCAAGACTTGATGAGCTGCTCATCACATGTCAGTATCAGATCATCGACATAAAGTAAAATAATCAAAAGCTTACCATCAACAAAAAATTATATGATATAGGTTTGCATATACTTCAATCTTGGTGAAGCCCAACCCAGTGAAATAACTATGGATCCTGGTGTACCAAGCACGAGGTACTTGATTTAGCCCATACAATTCTCTCTTGAGTCTGCACACCTACTCAATGTACACCTCTTCCAAGATAAATCCAATGAGAAAGGTTATCTTTACATCCATATGATGTATCTTCCATCCAATCCATGCTGAGAGTGAAAGGATGGATCTGATAGATGAGTACCTTGTGATTGGTTCAAAAGTCTCATCATAGTCAATCCCCTCCCCCTCATAGTGTCTAGAGGTTTCAGTGATCAAATACACTCTTTCATGCTTATTTCGTAGAGTCATTGGTCAAATTTTTATAGTTTCAAATGAATTTTCAAATAAATTTGATCACTGGTTGTTGTATAAGTCAATGTTTCTCTCTCTATTCACTCATGTTCATCATCACTCATCTCGGTCAAGTCTTCATTTAAGTGTCTAGGGTCATGAATAAATTAATAAACCATCATCTAGGTCATGGTCTAGGATTACATTTGAGAGCCAGTTTCATTATTTGAGTCACCATCATGTGAGTTAGAAAATTAGAAAATAAAGTAAAGGGAAACATTTCCTTTGCAAAGAAGTTATGTTACATGTCAAATCATTCAAAAGATATTTTCTCAAGTACATATGATGTCATTAAGCCAAAATCAAAGTTTTTGAGCTATTAAGGGAAATGAAGATTTTTGTGAGTTCATTTCATCCTTCCATGTTTTCAAGAGCTCCTCTCTTATATCCTAAAACTCTCCACATCCATCCAGAGATCGAAATCCATCAAATATTTTCTCTATTCTGCTGAACGTTTCTTTCTGGCAGCCACACTACACTTTTCCTCCTATGCTATGCTTCTAGTATTAATTGCTGCATTTTCGAATTGGAGGCAAATAAAACATCCAAAAGGTTTCATCTCAGCAAGTCAGGGTTTCCAGTACCTCTTGGAAAAGTAAGTATCAGTTGGAACTCTTATCTTGCATCTATCTTCTCAAAAATTTAAGTGAATTTACCTCTTTTAGGGTTTTCACTTCATTTTTCATTTCCATGAGAATTTGTTTCAAATCAGTGGTAAAAGCCCAACTTTATTGCTCCCCTATACTCACTTACACCTTTTGTACTTCCCTAAAACGCTTCCCTCACTCATTCCCCTTCATTTCCCTATAAACCCTAGCTTAGGCTGCTCCATTGACAATTTCCTAGGCTAGGACCGTGTTTTCCACATTTTCACACATTCCCCTCATTATTTTCAAGAATTTTCACTTCCCTACACTCCATAAAATCTATCCCTATCCCCTAAAATTTTCCCATAAATTTACATACTCCCTAACCCCGTCATTCCTTCCCTTAAACACCATAGTCCCGTATCCCCCTTTTTTACAGTCATATAATATCCCTTTCCTTCCCACTCAACTAGGGTTTTAACCATGGAAACTGGAAAAAGTGACACTAAGAAGAAAAAGTATAGAAAGGGTGGACATGTATCCAGATACGAGCCAATACATGTCAAAGAAATCATGGCCTCACCTTTCATCGGGAAAGCCTTTAAGGATATGGCCTGTCTAGGTTTTTGTGGAAATATCCAAGAAGCAAGTTGCCATGCCAAATTGACAAGCCTATTTTCCAATACTTTTAAGAAGGATAAGGCCAACATTTCAGGGGTATAATTCACCATTTCGGAAGATACCATTGCCACAACTACATGTATTCCAAATCATGGAGAAATATGGTTCAAAGGGATGGATTTGGACACTAAGAATTACAAATTTTCCTTAAGTCACACTAAAAAGATGCTCCAAAACACATTTTTCCCTTTGAAAAATTTCTTTACATGTATTCTCCATTAATTTAAATGATCATGAGATAATTTACCTGTGAAGGGAGGTTTTCAATACTTTATCAATATCATATAAGGCTCCTCTTGCACTTCAGAACAGTCAAACCTCTAAAACTGCCTCATTATTTATATAGAATCCATGTCAAGATGATAGAGAAGGTCCAAAGAAAAGGAAAGGATCATAAATCAAACCTATTTCACCATGTCTTGGTCAAATTTATTGTCCTCCATCAACTTTTAGAGATCAACATGCCTTGGGAGATATTCATCCAATCAACTTCACTTTTTCCTACTACTAGTCAACCTAATAGCCAAAGTACACCATTACCATCACCAAAGCCACAAGAGGTTGGTTATTCCAGTAAAAAATTTGCACAATCACCTAGGGCATAAATGAAAAAGACACGTAGGGCATAGGTGATCAAAACCTATAGCAGAGGGAAAAGACAAGTGTTTTCTCCCTCAAAACACCAACATGATGCACCCTTGCATGATGATGAGCAACCACCTTTGTAGGATGACATGGCAGAGCATGAGGCACCCAAATCACCTGAGGAGATTATAAAGGAGAAAGAAGAAAATATAATAGAACTCAAGTACAAACTTTCAAAGGAAAATTTCATGATAGCATTTCTTCAACAGGAGAACATGCAGCTTCAAGTAAATTAGCTTTTTCTCACTAAACCTAAGGAAGATTTGGAGGCAGAATATGGAAAAGGTAAGGTTGTATTTGATGTTGAGCAACTTCAGGATATGGAGGTGCCAATAAAACTTATGAAACCGAACAAGAGGTCTTGAGAGGCAGAAAGAGCAGGTAAGTGATCCATCTCCTTCATTAGATCAACATGATTTTGATGATATGATTATAGCTAAGATTGAACAAGACAAATAATTTTGGCTTGGAAAAGTTAATGAACACTTGGAGATTCTTTTAAAAAAGACCAACAGAGCCTCCAACCTCCAAAGGCACATGGAAAGACACTACTTCACAAGAAATGATATTTCTAAAATCAGGGTTAGGAATATGAAGAAAAAGATTGGGAACACATTAATGAAGCTAAAGAAGAGCGATAACTTGGATTTGTTGGTTGATGCATCTCTATATGCCTAGGTAGTCAGCAAAGGATGATAATAATGAATTTTCAACAACTTTTGAGCAGTTTTGGTATTTTTTTTTGGATTTTTGGAAATTTTGACAATTTTGGATGTACATATGCGCAACGTGGCCCGTGCTACGCTTCTTCCAAGGACCTACAAATTATGAATTTCTTGCATGGTTTGATATATTTTCGTGAATACATGTCATATATTTACTTTTTTAGCCTTTTTAGTGCACACGATGGAAGGAAAAGTCAGAAAACATGCTCAAAAACATGTTTCTACCACTGTTTCAGACCCCACGTTGCGCTTCTGGAGCATTCTTTGGAAAATTGATTTTTAGCAGCCTTAGAGAGGTTTTTTTACATGCTTGAAGGTTCTAAGGATAATTAAACATCCCAGGCTTTCCAAATATACCTTCAGTTCATAAAATTGATGAAGAAAACCCACTCAAAATAGCCCTCAAACCTCACGCTATGCTTCTGCGTGAGCACACTACGCTTCTGCCTGAGCATGCTACGCTTCTGCCTGAGCATGCTACGCTTCTGCCTAAGCATGCTACAATTTCGTGTTAAAGGTTTTCTTGGATAGGTAGCAATTAAAAAGTAAAAAGGACGAAGGTTACATCTATCTCATGATCCATTTTCATATTTAATGAGTCTACTGATGTTCCTCCTTGTTAAAGTATCTTGTATTTAATGAAAGAGACAAGGACTCCTACTTGTTAGCTGAAACAGGGGGAACTGTTTCCAACTTCCCTAAAAACTAGGTAATGACTCATTAGGTGCAATAATGAAGTGTTTTGGATCAGGTTTCGACCCATAGTGATAGAATATTCTCTATTTTCTATATGTACTCAACTAAAGCCATTGTAGAGGTTGGATAGTTGATAATTACAACGTGGAACCTATGTACATATTTTTATAGTGATATCAAAGACATGTTGCAACTATAATTTTGGGACTCCAGTGGTATGCTTATTGGAATTGTTCTTCTTATTTTTACCGTCAAATTTGAATGTTTATTTTTCCTTGCAATTACATGTATGATTTCATATGATGATAGCATGAGTTCTTAAAGTAGAATTCATAGTTTTTGTGCTATGTTTTAATAATATTTTCATGTATCTGTTCTATTTTTTCTGATGAATGAACTCATAGTCATATTCTCATTCTAATTATTCCTTTCTCAAACCCTATACGACTATGAAAATCTAAACATGTTTCTAAGCATACCTACTTGACCTCATTTTCATCTCTACAGCTATTCATTTGAAACTTGACCTTGAAACCTTGAACTAGTTCCTAGACTAATACTCCCTATCCAACAAATTAAAAAAAAAAAACCCTAATCTAAATTACTAAGCTTATATATAACCTGAGATCGTTTCCTTTTGAGTCACTTCATTGGCTATGAAATTGATACCGTGAGAGACCTATCTAGTTTGGCAGGGATAGCTACCAAATCTAAATATTGGTTTGAGGTTACCTCCTTCAGTCTCCTTTCTTGGCCTTGGGAAACAGAGGGAGTGATAATATTTTTGGTGTCGTTGTCGAGTAACGAGTGTCAAATCTTCCTTGGGGATATTTCTTATAGTTTGTTTAAGTCTAGACTTGTGGGTGATAGGTGCTAGCATTCAAATAAGGCTAATTTAGTCATTTGAAGCCAAAGTGTAGATCTATAAAGAACAATGGCTCCAAAAAGGCATACGAGGTCCAATACTAATCCTAATCCTTCACCAATTTTTGATGAACCTAAGAGTCTTTTGAGAAAATAGAAATCACAGTCTAGAAAGGTTAGAAATGGTATACCTCCACTTATAAAATCTACATATTTTCCTACGAGGTTAGTTGATTTATAATATTTAACTTTAAATTTCAAATTTGAGTCATCTTTGTTTAAGTCTAAGTCAATTTCTTTTTCTCTTAAAAAAAATCTTTAATCCCATTGATTTTGAAACACATTTTCCATTTTCCGAGTATTCATATTTCAAGGGTGATAGTAAGGTCTAGTTAGATTGTTATAAACTTCAGGGTTTCGTTGATAAGTTTCAAATAACCTTTGAAAAGGCCTATTTCCAGTACCAAAAACAAGCTTTATTTTCTTCTACATCTACTGTCACACCTCCTCATATAGCTACTCCACCATCCTCCACTTTCACTCCATCACTTCCTCTGTAGTTATACATTCCATCAACACCTCCTGTTGTGACTTCTGCACAACCTCCTCTAACAGTCATGAAAATATTCTCTTCTTTGATTTTACCACCACAAATAACTTCTTTACCTCATAATTATGGTCAAATATTGCCTTTTTTTGATGGGACAACATAGGTTACTTATCAACAACATATTGTTGAAGTGATTGATTTTATTGATCTAGAGGAGATTGATAATGATGATGCAAAGATGCGCATAATAGCATAAAGTTTCTTAGGAAAGCTCAAGAAATGGTTGTTTTACTTAACAATTGCTTCTGTAGCCAATTCACAATAGCTAATTTACCTATTCATGGAAAAATGGGAAGAGAAAAATAACCCTCTGCAAATTCTGACTGAGTATAATGCCTTGAAGAGAAATCCTAATGAATAAGTGCAAGATTTCACAGCTAGATTTAATAGGATATATGATTCTATCCCGGAAAACATTAAACCTCCTCCTAGCCTCACACTTCTTCATTTCCTGGATGCTTTCGATCCTAATATGGCTTACTAATTGAGGGAAAGAAACCTTTCTACCCTTGAAGACATGAAAATGAATGTAGTAAGTGTTGAGGCGAATATAATTATCAAGAAGTAAAAAATAAAATAAGAAAATAAGGTTACCATAAAGGAGGAGCCATCCACTTCATCTAAGGGTAAACTTGATAACTTGATCAGGACAATGGAGAATATGATGGACAATATGACTATCACAGATAGACAAGCTGAACCCCCAATAAGAAATCCCAATTTTAGAGGTCAACAACAGCAACCTCAATACAGGATTACGCAAAGGGAGCAGAGGGGTCAAGATAAACAAGGTAAAAAGAAAATTCACACTACTTTTCAAAAAAATTATACAAAGGGTCCTGATGAAGAAGAAGAAAAATTTTTGGGCAAAAATCATCTTTTCGAGGAAAATCAACAACCCATTTTCTTGACTGAAGAGGATCAGTTTTATGATGAAATTTATGTACATGATGATCAACAATATGTTCGTTCTAGTGATGATATGTTGTCAGTAAAGACGAAATATTACCAAAGAGGATATCAAAATTCTCTCACCCAAGTGAAAAGGCAGTATGGTCTGAGAAATAGAAATGTGCCCATAACTTCAAGTCAGAAAAGTAAAATTCTCAAACAAATGTTCATAATAAAGAGATGACTACTTCAAATCAGAACAAGGATAAAGGACTTATTGTTACTAATCATGGAAAAATCAATGAATATTTTACCAACAATCCGAAGAAAGATAAAGGAATTCAAGCTAGAGGACAAAGAAAGGAGATTCCACACAAAGATCAGCAAAAGAAGAAGGACATTCCATCTAAAGATCTAGAAAAGCATTATGATTTATTTAGTCCTAAGAATGAAATTTCAAAGCTTAAAGTCTCAATTCCATTTATTGAAACAATCAAGAATGATCAATATAAGTTCTAGGTAGCCAAATTGCTTAAGGTTGACCAAATGTATGACATGGTGAATGCTAGTGATGATCACCCTGAGCTTTTGTTTGGCCCTGCTGTAGATGGTGACTTAGAAGATAGTGAGGTCCCTCCTTTTTACCTTAGTCTCAAAATTCATTATTTTATCCTCCATAATGCTATGCTAGACTCTAGGGCATCCCATAATATCATGCCTAAATCCATCATGGAAAAAATAGAATTGGATATTACTAGGCCCTACCATGACCTTTACTCCTTTGACTCAGGACGGGTTAAATGTATTTATCTCATTAACTATCTAGTGGTGTCCTTAGAGAAAATTCTAGCTAATAATTTTCTCATGGAAATTGATGTTGCTGATATTCCTTAGAGATATAGTATGATTCTCTTTCGATCATGGGGAGCCAAACTTAGATGCACTTTGCAACTATACTTTTCCTATGCTAGTAAACCAGTTTTTGGAAAACTCATAAAATTATATCAGGAAAACAAGATGAAGTACATGATTAGTAGCAAGGAAAAACCCAAAAATCACCCAATTCATGTTGTTCATACAGATTTAGAGTCTTTTATCTTATACAATGATGATTTTTCAGCATCGTTAGAATTTTTTATGGAAGAAAAAGTAGAAATTTTAGAAATTTTAAATTATGTTCAAGAAATTCCAAGTTCAGAAAAAACAAGAAAAGATGCCAAGTAGCTTGCAGCCAAGTGCATAAGTCAAAAATATAGTTTAAATAGTGAAACAAATAGAGCCTATTGGTACAACCGACCATTATCAAATAATTAATCAATGTCAGAGATCCAAAATTGACCTTCCCGATGAAGAAAATGGCCTATGGACCATGGATTTTGATGGAGCCTTAGGTAAGGAAGGAGTTGGAATTTGGATTCATAGCCCCATGAATCATCATCTCACCTTCCACCTAATGTTAAAATGTCTTCCTAAAAATTGGCATTTGATTATTCAAACAATGAGGCAGAATATGAGGCCTTGATAGCTAGTCTTAAAATGATCAAGAAACTAGGTGCCAAGAACATTTCTGTATATGGAGACCCCAAATTGGTAATAAAGAAAATCAAAGGGGAATACCAGGCCAAGCATACTAGAATGCAAGCATACCACAATGCAATGTTAGACATCCTCAAGACTTTAATTGAATACACTTTGTCAGTGATTCCTAGGAACAACAATGTCATTGCTGATTCTCTTGCTACTTCAACCAACATGTTCAAAATTCCAGTTTATCCCAACAAGAAATATGAAATCAATGTCAAACATCACCCTGCTATTTCAAACAATGTTTGGTATTGGAAAGTCTTTCAAGATGATAAAAAAATCGACAACTTCTTGCAGATGGAAAAGAGTTTATGAGTTCACAAATAGATGATGAAATTTATGACGATGATCAAGAAATGCATGGAGAAAAAATGAAGGTACTGTAGTTGAAATATAACTCAATTCCAAGAGGTCTAGTACCCTTGGAGGAGATTTTCTATTATGATGATGTTGCACGTAAACCAAAAATGTTGCTAATAGAGATAGGAGTGGAAGCACTACAATGAAAAGACCCTCTAGCGGAGGTTATAAAAAAGGTTTTTAGTGTTATAAAATTGGCCAAAATTGTCAAAAAAAAAAATTCTACAACATTCGTTTTTGGTAACGGAGGTTTTAGCGGAGCTTCTAACGGAATTTCAACACAACTAAAAAACCTGGGCGGTGGGAGGTTGTTACAGATGTTTTTATCATCAGTGCGCTTTTCAGGTGTCCAAGAACTAGTGCATTTTAAAGTAAATGCACCAGTCCTGAAAAAATACCAAGCACCGAGATGAAAAACAAATAAAGGATGCCCCGGGATGTTTATAAATGTCCTGGTGCATGTCATCCAGACGATCACCCTGGGCGGTCGAAGGTGCATGCACTGGGACATAAAGGTCTAAAACTGCATCAGGCACACTGTAGGTGATACAATGCACCGGGCCATTCTAATTGGCATTGGGATTTGTGCAGTGCCCATAGGTCGTATCAACACACCAGTTCATAGTATTATAGAAATGGACTGGTGCACAGTGACACACAAACACACCGATTGTTCTAATTCGTATTGGTATTTATGCGGTGCCCATAGGTTGTAGAAATACACTGGTGAGTAGTCTCACATAAACACACGGGTGTGTAGTATCACAAAAACGAACCGAGATTTATAATTGGTATTGGTATTTGTGCGGTGCCCATAGGTCGTAGAAATGCACCAGTGTGCTTTACCATACAAACTTTTCGGTGTACAATAACTGACATGCACCGATGTTCATTTTTTATTTTTTAGAAATATCATACTGTGACAATGCAATTATTGTGATTTTTAAAAATTCATTATTCATCAAAAGTTGACACATATCTTATAATAGTATTCATATAAATTAAATTTGTATTAGTTCATTTGAATGTGATGTTTAGATTAATTTGTTATATCATATCATAATTATTGTGATTTTTTAAAATTCATTATTCATCAAAAGAAGACACATATCTTATAACAATATTCATATCAATTAAATTTTTATTAGTGCATTTGAATGTGATGTTTGGATTAATTTGTTATATCATATCATCATATTTCACATCTCTTCATTATAATATTTAATCATCCATATATTTAATTAGTGGTGATACATTTTACAACGAAAATGGAGAATGCAATAGAATAAATAAAAACATATTTTATTATATATATATGAATAATATAGTTATTGGTATCCTTTTGTCTTTCAATTGGGACACTATGTCTATTACATCAAACAAAATGTCTATCACAGACAAATATTTCAAAAATTACAACGCCTTGCTTTGGTATCCAAACATAATGATCGTCATTCTTTGCTTGAACTGCTGTCATTGCTCGAGCTACTTCCATGACTTGGGTTATTTTCAGGAATGTTTTGTTCATAATGTTGATTGTTTTATTCTTCTTCACATTCCATCTACAAACATAAAAATAAACTTTAATGAGCGTATATACATTGGCGAGAATAATGAAAATTACAATATTAAATAATATACATAAATGTAAATAAAAAAGAAATGACGCACCATATAAAAAATTGGCTCATGAACTATACACATTCTTTCAAAACCAAATTTCATGTCATCTTTCAAGATTTCATCTGTTGGCGCAGTTTCATACTTTGTTTCCTGCAAGTTTTATACCCCATAACAAATCATATATTTAATATAAAAGAGTTTTTTTGTTCTATTAATTATAGACGGAGCTAAGTAAAACACAATCAATAGATGCTTACAAATTCCACAATTAATTTCTGATATGCCAACATATACCGACAACCCATATTTCATCCAACGTCAATCAATTTGTCTGATGGTTCTTCTTTGTATGTTAGCACCTATTTGAATACATTCAATGATGATTGTTGTAAAACAACTTAAAATATACAAAAATGAAATCTAGTTAAGTTGTTATAAGGAAGTAACAATTACTCACAAACTTAGATATCAACCCTTTTCTTCCTTGTCGTCCTGTTTTATGTGCTTAATGGGTTCCATTTTCTTTTCTTTTCTACAAGAAAATACTTGAAAATTAATATTTAATGCTAAATTTTTTATTTATTGTACATAATCGAAAAATTCAATGATTACATATTACATTTGAAGCATGTTGTTGTTGAGATGGCTCCTCGTGTGATGCAATTATGTCCATTTCTTTGACCATCTCCTTGTACACCTTTTTGGACATTCCTACTATCATATTTCTGATATATCAACTCGTTCATCATTTGAGATTTTCATAATCTTCCTGAAAATGAAACATGAATATAAAATATTTAATTTTTATATTTTTATATGAAAAGTAAATATAACAAAAGTGATATTTATAAATAATTCTAAAAAAACATTTAAAGGAATATTACTTTTTCATCCCTTCTTTTTTGTTGTTGTATGTTTTTTCTATTAAAAGTCTGACATGTCTCATTGACCAATTCTTTGGAAACTCTTCCTGTAGTTTAAATAAAATTTGGTTCTTGGAATCATTGGATTGATTTTTGTATTGCAAGTGAAAAGAACATCTAAACATTTGTTCCACTAGATCCCTTAAACTTCTGTAAAAGTTTTTCCCCCTTTCGTTAACTTCTAATACCACTCCAGATGAGCTAAGGAGCAATTCATTTTCATTTGCATGTTATATTTTTTTCTTTTCTTAGAACAACATTCATTTTCTGAGTTGTTGGTCCCTGTATAAAATTAAACATATGTGAATTAATAGATTGTTCGAAACATGTTATCTAATAATTTTAAGTATATTATTAATGAAAATTAAAAAAATAAACTTATATTGGATCGATAGTATTTTTTCATTCACCTGATTCATCCTTTTGCAATTTTTCCATCAAGATTTTATGCTCTTCTGGTTCTAGATCAGAAATAATCTTATCGATCTTCGTTATTTTGTGGCTCTGCATAATACACAATAAACAATACATATTAGTTAAAATTACATATAGTTCAAAAATAATATTTTTTGTAAAGAATTTACAAAGAACCTGCCTTTTTTGCTTTTCTTGATGTGCTATCAGTGTTTTTGTTACTTGATATCTTGTCAGCCACTTCTTTATCAATATGAAATCTATACCATATCATTCATTAATATATTTTATAAATAGATTATAAACTTTTCAGGTAAAAAAATATATATCAAGAAACCAGTGTGCCTTTAATGTTGCACACATTGATGTTGGTGCATCGTGTTCTTATAAACGCACCGCCAAAATAGTATAAAACACTGTACGGTGCTCTATGTGAACAAGGAACACCAGTGCGTTATATGTTAACAAGCGCATCAATTAACGCAGAAAAATTAATAAAAATCCTCTAGTGTTAGTTTTTGTAGCATACAGTGACGTGGAGGGTGCGGTGCAACCTATTCTTATAAATGCACCGCGAAAACAAGGGACCAATGTACGATTCTCTCTATCAACAAGGTGATCTAGTGCATTATATGTTAAATAGTGCACTGATTAACACATAAAATAAAAAATTGTTTTTTCCAAACAGTATGTGCGCAGTGTTGTATAATGAAATAACACACTTGTGCCCTATTTTACATATGGTGTATGGATTAAAAAAAAAATATGTTTTTAATTTTTTTTTAACAAATAGTACATGTGTGGTGCGCTATGATAAGACAACATACCGGTGTGCTAGTTTACACAGGGCGCACCGATTAAAAAATTTAATTTTTAAAAATTCATGTAAGGGCTGACATGGATTAGGATATGACTATACAAGTCATTCCATGGGTTAGATTTCATAGGCCTATATATATAGCAACAAAAACCCTATAAATCTAAAATGAAAATCCCTAATTCTGAAATCACAGAAACAGGAAGAAGCAAGGGTAGAAACAAAAAGAATCAAGGGTTTAGGGTAAAATGGATTTTTTTTGTTTTTTTTTGTTTTGTTTTTCTTCTGAAAATGAACAGTAAATTTAATTTTTTTACTTGCTACGTAAAAAATACTACAGAAAATGTAAAAAAACAATAAAATTTAATCACCAGATCGTTTGAATTTCTATGCTACAGGGTTTGAATCACTAGAGATTTGGAATTCTGATTGTCTGGATATTTCTATTCGAAAGTATTTTGCTACTCCACAATTCTCTCATGCTCTCTTGCTCCAGGTATGTCTCGTGCAAATCTCTGGCTAAATTTTTTTGCAAAAATTGTGAAATAATGAAAAGTGTTTACTGTTTAAAGAATTTTTTAATGAAATTATATTTTCGAACATATTTTGCCGCCCATTTTTCAATTTACCGTTTTTTGTTTTCACTTCAAAAAATAAAGTTGTGCTTTTTTATTTGCGACTATTTGTCACTAGTGCGTCAATTAATAATACCACACCAGTGCATCAGTTAATAACACGACACCTGTGTGCAGTAACTAAAACACACTGGTGCGGTTATCTGTACATTAGCATCGATAACAATAAGTCCATTTTAAGGCACCAAAATGATTTTTAGGTTTGTACACAAAAATTTATTATTGATTTTTCTCAAATGCAGGGAAAAAAAATCATAATTATATCGAATGGACAATTCTTCAAAATCCAACTCGTTCCATAATATTTCTCAAAGTCCATCGGGAAGTTATCCCTGTCCATCTCGAGACGTAATATTTACTTTAGATTTTATTTATATTTTCATTATCTAATTGAATTGATGTTTTTTATCCATGTTAATCAGCTTAATAAAATTTATAATGTACAAAAATTTGTAGTTTCATGCAGATTTAAAGTCAAGTTCATATGCACAAAATATTCAAACAAATCCAAAACGTCGGAAGCTCTTATCAGGAGTAGCATACCGCAATGCGCATTTGGTAGATGAAAATCGATAACCGCTTCACCCTGCCAACTCTAAAAATAGTGCATCTTCTAGCAACAATCCCGAGACAATGATGGTAATAATAATTGTTTGGTATATTAATGTAATTATTTCAACGTCAAACCAATTAATAATGCATTGTCAACGTGCTTACTAATTGATATAATATATTTTGTACTAATCATGTTCAAATATATTTTTTGAAATGATTATGATTCTAGTGATGATGAGAAACCTACCTACCATATTCCGTTGCACCCCACGACAATGTCAAATTGAGAGAAGGTTGAATTAAGAGAAAAAATCGGAGAGGAACGATGTCACGAATGGTTGAATCAACCACCGATTCAATTCCCATTACGTCCAAATTCACCAATTAGGAATGAATACAACAATAGTAGTTCTTCACAAGCTGACAATGGAGGCAATCAAATAGAGGTTGGTATGGATGATTACTTAAGGAATATGACTACCATGGAGACAATGTTGTTAGATGCATTCTAAAACGTTAAAGCTAGGGAATGATGCTAATACCGCTGACACCTTTTTCAAAAGCCTTAAATTTTCTTCCACCACCCCTCTCTTTAGACTTGACGATCAGTCAAAGTCTACCCAGTTGGGGACAATAGTGTTATTGTAAAACTTGAAAGAAATTTTTTTCTTGTCAAATGCATGTTTCTCAGAAATTTTGAGGTAAGTTCCCTGTAATATTCCAAAGTAGGAAACACAGTAATATGGAACATAAAAATGGAAAATAGTAGTGAATAGAAATACATCAAATATGAGCCAACCATAGATCCATTGTATTAAGTATAACAACAACAAATAAGTATAATATATTGGAGAACAAGTCCCTCAAGCTAGGAAAGAGAAGCCTCCAATGACAAAAAGCACCAAAACATGAGATGTAGCAACTACACAAAATATCAAAGCACTAATACATCGCAGTCCCAGTGAATTTAATTACAGCTGGAAAATATAAATATATGGATATGATAATACAATGCTCATAGAGTGCCAGGAATGGAGATCTAGGCTCCCAAAAAATTTTCCAAGACAACCTAGAAAGGGTTTCCGAAAATATACAAAATATCAGAATGCCGGAATGTAGCCCTAGGGCTGATGGGCACCTAAAAGGAGGTGGCTAAAACTGATGTAGAAATGTGTGGCACTCATCCAATGGACTCTCCAAGTGAAAATTTGATGCCTTCACTTGAAAAAAAACACTCCAATTGAGATAATGAATCCTCCTTTGTAACTGCTCAATAGAATAACACAGTTTGAGAGTGAAACTGCATTGTAGGAGATGGTTATATCTTGGCCTGGTTCAAAATGATGAAATATTCCCAAGGACCTCCTTTGCTAGCCTCCCAATGGAAAGTATGCTTCCTCCACTGAAAAAAAGCTCAGAAAATGGCCTTATAAACCCTCCATTTATGCTTCTACCCTGTAATACAGCGCAACCCTGGCAGAAACTGTGCTATAGAATAAATATGAAGCTTATCTTGAATTTCAGAATGTGGAAGTGTAGCTCACTAACCTCTCCTGAGTGGGCACTCGAAGTCCCCCGAGGATGAGTGTGGGATTCCCGCTCGGGAACACCCTTGTGCTAAACAACACAACAAGCTCTGCTGAACAACTGAAGAGTGCAAGAAGTCATACATACCAAAAAATAAATAATCAACAACATGTATTTTATGGCTCCCTTCCCCTTCCTTATATGCATTGTGATCCTTCTCACCTTGGGCCACACTCATTAAATCCACTACTCTCATGGAACTTCCTCCCATTACCACTGCATTGTCTCTCATTGATTATCCACTCCCTCCATACCAGCACTGTTGAATTGGTCAAAATTGACCCCATCCATGTGCTCTAACCCCTGTTCACACATGAGGGTGATTTATCCAACTATTAAGATGCTCCTTATTCACATTAGGAGTGATTTCATTCCTACTAAAGAGATTTATAGGTCTCCCTACCCACTTATTCATCTATCTAAATGACAAAAGAAAAAAATAATATTCCAATTAGTTGCAAGCTAATTTTGGAATATTACAGTCCTCCCCTCCCAAATGTTGCTTGTCCTCAAGCAACTACAAGGATAGAACTGCAAAGCCTCCTCTCCTCCTGTTGTAGCATCCTCATATGATAAGCTTCTCCACTGAACAAGATGCTCTCTCATCAATATGTCCCCTAGTTGCTCCTCCCAAGTGTACAAGTCAGCCTTTGGTGATAAACACAAATGGATCTCATCATGAAGAAGCGGGATATCCATGGAGACAACTATATGTTGTCTAGAGGCCTTCTTGAGGCATGGAATCTTAAAAATGTTGGAAACCTTCATTCCCATGTGAAGCTCCAATCCCCAAGCTATCATCCACACAAAATAAGTCACCCTCCAAAGTGGTAACTCCTAGAAAAACTCCTCCCAAATGCTCATGAGATGCATCTCTCAAGTTCTTAAGTCAAACAAATGGCTCACCTTATAAGGAGACAAGAGATCTAATGTAGTAGCCATATACTATCCAATGTTCCCCCTGAAGCATGAGGCATAAGAAGTGTGGGAAATCTAATTCCCAATGGGAAAATCCAGTCCATGTGCCATTCCTCCAGTTATGCCAACAACAATGATAAGTACATCATCAACATATGGGATCAAAATCAAAGACACACGAGCTACCATATGAAATACTGTAGGAGGATAATAGTCCCTCAAGTGGAACCAATGCAATATTACTCCTAATTGCCTCAGGATATGATATGGTGAGTGGTTTCCCAACCACTTGCTTGCTACCACAATACTCTCATATGTATGGAGAAGGTGAATAATGTGTGGTGCCAATTGAGCACACCAAGAGTAAGCTATCATCTCCCCAAAATCTCCTAGGGAGTGGCAAACCTCATCACTGCTTATGGCCCCAAATGGACCAAGAAGTCTATAAGAAAGAGTGCCCCCTTTTGGAGCAATGAAATGTACATGGATGACAAGGAAATACAAATACTCACTTAGTGGATCATTATGCACAAAAACACAATACTTTCCATGTACCTTGAGCAAGCTAATACACTCCATCAATAGATCCAAACTCCCAAGTGACAACGTTGTTGGCCTTTGTGATAAGGCTTCTTTCATCTCATAACTCCATTATTTGACATGAAAAATGCCAAAGTCATGTGCCATAATGTTGATACATATGGGAGACTCCTTCCTATGTGGAAGTACCTCCTGACCATCCAAAGTTAAGGAGTATCCCCTTTGCACAATGATTTCTCCACCCTCTACTCCTGAAACATCATGCAAGGTATGGGAGAAAATCATCCCATACTCTTCTAAGAGAAACCAAAGCAACAACATCTCTTGCTACTTCCTCAACTCATCATCATACAAGTCATGGAGTAACATCATGATAGTTGAATTGTAGAATGCCCCATACAACCAAATCCTCTGCTACCATATCCTGTGGGTGCCATGAAATGCCTCAAACCATAACATACCCTTTGAAATAGGATATGTCACATGATGGCCAAACTCTTTCAAGAGTAGCCAGCGCAACCATGCCTCCTGCTGCCCTGTGTCATAGATCTGCAAGTGGCTCACCAACCTCTTGCCCATCATCATCACCCATCCAAAAAAATGTGGGTGTCTCCTATCATGCTCCCAATTGGTATCCCTCCAATGGAGAATACCATCCTCCCAAATCAGATCACTACCTTTTCACTTCATGGGATGTTGAAGTGCAGCCTCCTGGAGATCTCCATATAAAGACCACTCATCAATGACCAAGTTGAACCCATAAGGTTCCAAACATGTTGTAGGAAAAAGCTTCTCATTGAGCTGTGAAGTGCTTATCAAGAAGGAACCATCTTAATAATGGGAGATGTTGTCCATCATAATATGTCTCTCATCAACCATCTGCCTATCCAATGCTACACAAGTGTAATGGTCATCAGAATGTCCCAATAATAGTTTCCCCCCCAACTCATCACTGCTGCACAATGACAGTGCTATTGATATCCATGATGGTGCATCTGTTGTCTCATGATCATGCACAATGTTGAACATACAGTTCTGCATTGGATTGATTAGGATTATACTCATCCTATCCTCCAAAATTCTACACTCCAACCCAAAGTGTTGTGTGCATCTCACTAATGAGATACCAGGATGACTATATATCTCCTCCTTGAACCAGTCAAGGGTCCTCTGCGTAGTGATAGTCTGCTGCTCCAAATCAAAAGTGTGCTTTGACCCTAGGTCATGCAATTTCCATGATGGCATGTCCCCACAACCCTCCATATGATGTGCTGAAATAATAGGAAGTGGAAATGTTTGCCTACCTTGGTTAAGATGATCCTTGGGAACATCTTGTAAAACTACAAGGGTTCCTCCTACCAGTGTGATGACTCCTCCAACTGCTGGTGATGGTGATGGCTGATCCTCTACTACTGCACCAACACTGGTATAAGTCTCCTCCTCCTTGTGCATATCTTGAATAGTGCATGGAACTCTCAATGTCAAGAGATCAAGACCACTTTGCAAGAATGCAAGTGTTCCTTCTCCTGATGTAAGTACTCCTGCAACAAGTGGTGGTGGAAGTTGTTCTTCTTCTGGAATGATGATATTGACATATTCCCTTGGCTCCTCATGTGCTTTATCATAAATTTTGGAAAATTTCTCAGTATGGATTTCCTCCGGTTCTCTTCTATCAAATTTCTTGATCAACCTTTGAGTAAAATTTTCATAAGCAGTCACTTTTGCATGTTTCAAATGGATGAACCACCAAATGTTTGCTTCACCCTCAAGGTGCAGTGCTGCAATATCAAAAGATTCTCTTTCTGTTATTGGATGTAGTAGGAAGAATGCATCTAAAATGTAGACAATAGAAATATACCGTGTCTTTTTCTTCTTTTGTTGCTACAGGGTCTCCTCTCTTCTTTGATCTGAATGAACTGTTGGAGAGTTAGGTTCTCCTTGAAAGCCCTTGATTGAGATTTGTACTCTGCATGATGATCACTTAGAGTCTCATGATCTAAGTTTCCCTCATCTCCATGCCTTTCACTTTCCTCTTCAAAGAAAGTAGACATAGTAGATTTCTTTGGAGCTCTATGCAATACTGGTTTCTTTTGCTATTGATAGGAAGTGCATGGACCTTCCTCATATTGAATCCCTCTAGAGGTCTCATTGCATATCTCCCTTCTTATTTTCTTGATCTCCTTGGAAAGAACCTTCATAGATCTGAAAAGATATGAGGCAAAGCTCATTCGTTCCATCATTGTAGATCTCTTCTTCTTCTTCTTATTCTTTTGATAACATATTGGCTGAAATCCACAGGTTGAGCCAAGATTATGCTTTGATACCACTGTAATATCCAAAAATTGGAAAAGTAGCAATATTGAGCAAGATAATGGAAATAATAGTGAATAATATTACGCCAATATGTGGGAAAAACATGGAGCCATTTTATTATGTAAATCAGCAGCAAATAAGTACAATAAATATGGGCACAACTCAAACAATCAAGGCAAACAAGCCTCCAATGAACACATATGCCAAAACATGAGATGTTGTTGCATATAAGAATATAGAAGAACAAGTACAACACAATTTTAGTGAGGGTAACTGCTATTGGAAAATGTGATAACAAGTGTCTGTTGATATATGGCTCAAATAGTGTCGGGGATAGAGATCTAGGCTCCCAAGCACTTTTCCAAGACAACCCAGAAAGGGTTTTTGAAAATATACAAAATATCAGAATGCCAGAATGCAGCCCTAGGGATAAATAAGCTCTACAACTGGGCACCTGAAAGGAGGTGGATGAAACTAATGTAGAAATTTGTGGCACTCCTCCAATTTACTATCCAAGTGAAAGGTTGATCCCGTCACTAAAAAACAAACACTCCAATTGAGACAATGAATCCTCCTTTGTAATTTCTCAATAGAATAAAAAAGTTTGAGTGAAACTGCACTGTGGGAGATGGTGATATCTTGGCCTGGTGCCAAATGATGAAATGATTACCAAGGACCTCCCTTGCTGGCCTCCCAATGGAAAGTATGCTTCCTCCACTGAAAACAAGCTCATAAAATGGCCCTATAAACCCTCCACTGCTTCTACCCTATAACACAACACAACCCTGATAGAAATTGTGCTATAGAAGAAAGGTGAAGCTTGGCTTGAATTCCGAAATGTGGAAATGTAGCTCAAAAACCTCTGCTGAGTGGGCACTCGAAGTCCCCTGAGGATGAGTGTGGGATTCTCGCTCGGGAACACCCTTGTGCTAAACAACACAACAAACTCCGCTAAACAGCTGAAGAGTCCAAGAAGTCATACAAACCACAAAATAAATAATCAACAACATGTCTTCTATGGCTGCCTTTCCCTTCCTTATATGCATTGTGAGCCTTCTCATCTTGGGCCCCACTCATTAAAGCCACTACTCTTATGGAGACTTCCTCCCATTAACACTGTGCTGTCTCTCATTGATTATCCACTCCCTCCATACCAGCACTATTTATTTGGTCAAACATGATCCCATCCACATGCTCTAACCCCTGTTCACACATGAGGGTGCTTTATCCAGCTATTAATATTCTCCTTATTCACATTAGAAGTGATTTTATTCCTACTAAATAGATTTATGGGTCTCCCTACCCACTTATTCATCTATCTAAATGACAAAAGCAAAAATTAATATTCCAATAAGCTGCAAGTTCCAATATATTACATTAAAAATGGTCAATATATGAACATTAATAATTATATCAGTATTAATGTACATTTAATATTGTCTATGATCACCAACTACAGGTTATTCAAAGATATGTTTCTTTCGAGTGATAATGGGTGTTGAGTACATATCATATCATGCATGTCCAAATGATTGTATTCTATATAGAGGAGAATATGCAGACAAAGAGATATTTCCTAAATTTGGGCATGACATGTATGATAAATAAAAAAAAAATAGTAAATCATGTGTTGCTACTTTTAAGATATTGAGGCACATGCCTATAATCCCAAGGATTCAAAGGCTCTTTCGTTGCAAATAATTAGCTATGTTGCAGGGATGGCATGCCTCACACAGAATTGAGTTGGGCGTTATTCTAATCACACATGATTCAATAGCCATGAATCATTTAGAGGATACATGACCCGAAAAATTCAAGGATGAAGTATGAAGTCTATGACTCAGCTTAGCCATGGATGTCGTCAACCAATATTCTCTCCAGAACACCAACTATTCTGTTTGGCCTGTATTAGTGATCAATAACAATACCCCCCCATGGTTGTCCATGAAGAATTAACAACTTATGTTGGCTCTAATAGTCCCTTGTAGAAGACAAGTGAAGAATATGGATGGGATAAATGTATACGATGTATCAAGACCCATCGTAGCAGAGAGGAGTTTTACGTTGTATGGCATATGTGCTTACACGACACATGATTATCCAGGATTAGGATTTTGCTCTGGTAAATTACATTTTTATTGATTTTTTTATATACGTAACAATATTCTTTCACATATTAGTTATTTCATTCGTTTTAATTGTTCTGATTTTCATGATATTCTTTAACGTGCCATGCATATAAATTGTATACAATAATATCACATCTATTGTAACAAAAGGGTATTTTGGATGTAAATTTTGTGGACCTTCTCTGAAAGATAGATGGTCCAACAACCTACAAAAGCCAGTGTATGACTGCTCCAGGGAAAAAGGGTATGACCTACAACTCTTCCATGCTGGTGCATCATAAAACACCGTGCCAAAATAGAAACAGACTAGTGTGTTCGTAAGAAACAACATCGGCGCGCCTATAAAACATGCTCAATGGAACAAGATTAAATAAAAAAAAGTTACGGCCAAAAAAACACATTTTTCACTTTTCTCAATGCTCCAGAGCTCTCAATCACTGGTGCGCTCTACGAGAGAAAGCACCGGTTGCACAAAAAAATAGCACAATGGACACCGTGTGCTCCGTACACACATGCCCGGTGTGTCTTATTACAGTATAGCACTGGTGCTTCACAACTATTCCACCCTGGTGCATCATAAAACACTGCGCCAAAACAGAAACTGCCTGGTGCGCTGTTAAGAAACCGCACCGGTGTATCATAAAACATTGCGCCAAAACTGAAACTGCCTAGTGCGGTCATAAGCAACCGCACTGGTGCACCTATAAAACCCCATGCACCGGAACAGGGTTAAATAAAAAAAAAATTATGGCCAAAAACCTCATTTTTCACTTTTCTCAGTGCTTTAGAGCTCTCAAGCACTGTGCAATTTATCCTTGTCTGACCCGCCCTGACATCGGTACTCCCATTGCACCCATTTCACGCACTACTGCTATGCATTGCCCACCAATATCCAGCTTGCATTTTTCAAAACGGTGGGAAATTTTTCTTTTGCAAATTCTACAGCCAATATGCCTCCTCGATGGCGAAATGTACAGGTATTTTTCTTGTTTTTCCATAATTAAGCTTTTTTAGCAGATTAGAATTTCAAATAACCTTAAAATTAACCATTTAAAATGATTTTTTTTTTGTCACGCGATGCGCACAAGCTGTTTGGCTCACACTGGTAAGCGGTCCTGCCTGTAAAATTTATAAGCCGCTCCGCAACCGGTGCTAATGGCATCCACACCATGTCTGGGGCAGTACTGAAAGGCGCCCTGCATTATTTTAAAATTAAAAAAAAAATTGTGGTGCGGTCATTTAGCCAGTTGCACCGTTGACCATGGGAATAGCAATGCAGTGCATTGACAGAAATATCCACCCCGGTGTCTGTCAACGCACCACATTTGGCATTTCGACAGGGTCAACGGTGCGGCCTGGTAAAAGACTGCACCGTTGACTATGTAATTTGTCAGGAAGTCGGTGCACTGACACAGCTATACATGCTGAGGCATATATTTTATTCAGCGCACCACTCTTCTGACAACATATATAGTCAACGATGCTTTAAAAAATTTTAGGTGCACCACATACGGTGCATTTCCGAAACCGGTGCATGAATGTTTTTGTGGTGCACCGACAGGTCTATTTTTTCTTTTTCCAAAAAAAATTATATATGTATATTCCTAAATACATGTCTGATTTAATAAAAAAAAATTATTTAATATGTCAATGATTCAGAGAGAAGAGGAGGAACAATAGCAACAACAGGCGGAGCAGTATGACATGGTTCACCTGTGGGAGGCATGAGAGAGGGAGAGATATGTGTACCCTCGCCCTATTACAACAGATACCCGGGGGCTCCTAAGGTAGGTAGGCCTCCTCAAGTTCTATGAGGAGGCTACTTCCCTAAAGGCCCATAATGTTTTTTTGAGACATCTTATCCGCAAGTGGAATTCCCACCGACAGGTTTTCTAGGTTGGTCTTGACCAGTGGTACACACCCACTAAGGAGGATATATATTTCATTACAAGGCTATCGAGGAGAGGGGTTTATTTTCCCTTGTTCCTAGAGGTTCCAGCTAGTTATGTAGCAGGGAGTCAGTTAGTTTACTCCTAGAGATACATTGGAGCATCAATACTATCTCCTACAAAGTTTCAGGTCGCTGGAGGTCAGTTACGTATTGGTGCATTTGGTAGAGAGGATGTGCAATGCCTCTCACTTCTCATTTCAACCATTTCACACAACACTAGTGAAGGGAAACACATTATTTGCTCACTTCTATATTATGTTTATTCTTTATTATAGGATCCATGACTTGTCAGGTGGTCTACAATTTTTTTACAGCAATTCTATACAACCTTAGATAGATGTTGTGCTCATGCACAAGGGATGGTCAACTTCCCTTTTGCTTCAGAGTTTTTTTGTTTATTTTTTGAGAGGTTTCCAGAGACGAGGCCTACTTTTTTTTTAGCAGCCTCGTAGGCCGATGTTGGAGGCACAAATGCACATGTTGGGGTAGATGATGCCCAATAGGGGAGAGACTATGTTTCCAGCTAGATTATCGCATGATGCGCTAGACTTACTAGCCAGTGTTGACAAGCTACATCCCTTCATTATGGTCCCCTGTCCTTATGATGGATTGGATTGGCAAGGGTGTCCCAAAATCCTCTTCATAGATGATGAGTTGCCAGATGATAGAGGTAATATTACTGTTTTATTTATATTTATTCTAACATGTTCTTTAGCTTGTTTTTATTTAATTGTGTAGTGAAATTGTCTAGTTATTGTTGTGTACTTGTATATATTTTGCAGACATTGGCTCTTTTGATGGCGAGGAGATTCCGACACCACCACATGATCCAGGTGTGGATCCTGATGACGATCAGGGCATGCCAGATGCCGAGGATCATCAGGAGGCTGGCGCAGAGAGACATGCCCCTGTTGGTGTGCCGGTACTGCCTTTTTCTAGGCACGGTCGACCTGATATTAGATACAGGATGGAGTTGGGTGACCAACTCAGTGCATTTATTTTTGAGGTGGGCATTAGGCATGCTCATTACAAAGACATACAAACTGATGATAGGCTATTATAAATGTGGAGAGGCATGGAACGTGACATGTATATCCTGATGCAGCATGTCGTAGGAGCTACGACAGTTGTTACGCAATTGAGGAGGACTATTTCACGCTATAGGCGTGGTCAAGCCGTAGCACATGATGGATAGTCCGTGAGTAGCGACTCATCATCTCATGATCGTTCACCTCGCGCTGCGCCAGATGAGCATGAGGCTCCACTAGCATCTAGCAGTCATCATGTAGATGAGGCTGGACCATCGGCCACGTCTAGTCAGCAGCCTGCAGCATCCATCAGTACTAGTTATGATCATAAGGAGGCTAGACCATCGACTGCCGAGGCTGCACCATTGACTGAGAAAGCCTCCACTAGTACTGCTATTGATGTTGTACTACCACCAGCTGATCCATGACATTTATATTACAGTTGTATATTTTTAACATTATTCATATATATATATATATATATATATATATATATATGGTCCATGTATTTTATGTTCATGTTGTAGTTGTACTTAATTTACATGTTGGTGATCATCATGATGTGTATATTGTTAGGTCATGTTAGATATGTTCATTTAATGTTTAGCTTGCAGATAGATGTGTATGTGATAACATGAGTTATTTGACATGAGATGTATATTTGATGTTTTTGTTGTGATGATGTTAATATATAATGTTAATTTGATGTTTGAATGTGTTTTTTAGTCAAATATGATGTTTGTACGATGGTTATCATGATCATGATGTTTATTAATTAATTTAATATTAAATGACCATGATATTTATTAAATATTATGTTGTGATTGTAATTTAAATTTAAATTTTAATTGTGTGTAAAATTGTAAAATTGTATTTGTATTGTAATTGTAATTTTAACTGTAATTATATGTAAAATATTTAATGTAAATTTTAATTGTAATTGTAATATTTAATTTATTGTGAAATGATTATAATTGTAATTTTAATTGTAATTGTATATATGAAAAATTGTAAAATTGTAGTTGTAATTCTAATTGTATGTAAAATTCTAAAATTGTAATTGTAATTGTATGTAAAATATTTGTAAAATTGTAATTGTAATTGTAAATGTAATTCTAATTCTAATTGTATGTAAAATATTTGTAAAATTTTAATTGTATCACTGTGAAATGATTGTAATTGTAAATGTAATTGTATGTAAAATTAAAATTGTAATTGTAATTCTAATCGTAATTGTATGTGAAATTATAAAATTGTAATTGTATGTAAAATATTTGTAAAATTTTAATTGTATTAATGTGAAAATTTTAATTATATTAATGTGAAATGATTTTATTAAAATATTTAAATTTGTAAATTTGTAAATAATTGTAAAATAATAAATCTAGAATAATATGAATTTTAGTAACATAATAAAGTTTAGAAAATAATGCAAATAAATTCATGTACTTTAGAATTATCATTATTTTATTATGATCTTACATACAAAAAAAAAGAACTTTATACAGTTCGGTGCACTTATCATCATAACACGCACCGGTGCGTCTTAGTACTCAGATGCACTGGTGCTTCACAACTCTTCCACAGCAGTGCGTCATAAAACACCGCGCCAAAACATAAACCTCGATCTTACAAAATACACCGGTGCTCCTATAAAAACCCATGCATTAGAACAGGGTTATTTTGTAAAATGTAGTATTGGAGTAGTGGAGGGTTTGAATCGCGGGCAAGAATTTTTCTGAGGAGATGAGGGTTTGAAAAGATGAGAGTCTGAATTTCAGCTGAGAAGTTTCTAGCAGATAAAATGAGTGATTCAAATAGAAAGATAGACAAAGACACTCACAGGGATGCAAACGGCTAGAGAGCTCGACAAAGTACAAAAGGAGAAAAGGAGTACAGGTTGACACCGAAAGAGAGCATTCGGTGGAGGCCAGTGATAGGGTTAAGAGGTCCCATGATGGAGAAATGGAGAGTAGAGTTGATGGCAGAGAAAGGTCAATCGAGGCTGTCGATAAAGCCAAGAGGCACCATGAAGGGAAGGATTCTCATTCCCTTAAGGACAGTAGAGAAAGATCAATTGACGTTGTTGATCGGGCTAGTAGGTCCCAAGAAGGGAAAGATTCTCCAGAATGGGTTTAAAAGCAGTTGGGAGTATTGTCCGAGCTTCAGTTGGCTTACATAAACTTTTATCGGCAAAGCTAACGTCGCATAAAATCACATCTTCAGCTTTCAAATGAACTTGAATGGCATCTCTAACTTGTCTAAGCTGTGGTCCTGTGGATGAAACCAGTAAAAAATTTTCTTGTATTATAAATGGAAATCTAGTGACCATTTCTGTGGGAAGAAAAGCATAGATAGCTGCAGCTACCATATTTCCACTTGCAAATCGGTTTCCCATTGGAAAAGCTAATGTAATAGCCCATTTTGCAATGTCTTTCCTTTGCTCAACCCTATACTCATTTTATATTGGAAACCATTGCCTCCACATGTAATAACTGCATCATCTAGTCAAAAATCGATCTTCTTCTGCTAACAAATGCAGAATTAAGGACTCATTGTCATTGCTCCCAGAATATTCAAGGTCAGTTTCTAGTAAAATAGAGATTGTATAAATTTTGTTAAGATCAAGATAGAAAGCACAAAGGAGAAAAGAGGAAATTGGATGCCAAGATGGAGGAGGAACTTACAAATGAGCAAGCAGATCATGGGGCACCTTTTCTGGTTGCAGGTTATGGAAAGGTTCAAGATTATTTTTTTGAAATAAGAAGAGGTGTAGTTTTGAAAAGAAATGTCCCAAATATTTTCACAACAAAATGTACATTTCCAACATGTCTAGAAACTAAAATATCTCCAACTTAAATAAACTGCTCAAAAACAAAACTTTCCCAACCATTTGTGAAAAATTCCCACATCTTAGCATAACATAGGTTCACATGCCACAATTTCCCACTTGGGCCCTGTAGTATTGCATCTTCACACGCCCCACATTGCATTCTCTCCACATAATCAGCGGGGACCTGCTGCAATAAACAAAATGCATTGGAAGAATAGTTATTTCCATCAAGAATTTATCCAATTCCAATTCTCAATTCTAATTCTAATTCTCAAGAATAAACAAAATTCTAATTCTCAATTTCTATGGTTGGAGTTCGCTAAATTTTGGTGTACGCACCTCAAAGTAATTTCGGTGCCTTAACCACAAATTGGTGCTACTATACATATAATCACACTGGTGCATTTTAGTTACTGCGCACCGGTGACGGTGTTACAAAAGGACACACCAGTGCAGTGCTATTAAGTGATGCACCGGTGACGAATAAACGCAAATAAAAAAAAAGCGCAACTTTGTTTTCTTTAAGTGAAAAAAAAGCAACAAATTGAATAATGGGCAGCAAAATATTTTTGAAAAACTAATTTCATAAAATAATTCTTGAAATACTAAGCACTTTTCATTATTTCACTATTTTTACTAAAATTTTCAGCCAGAGATTTGTAGGAGACATACCTGGAGCAAGAGAGCACGAAAGCACTATGGAGCAGCGAAATACATTCGAACAGAAGTATTCATACAATAAGAAACCAAACTTCCGGTGATTCAAACCATGTATCATAGAATTTCAAACCATCTCGTGATTAAATTTGATTATTTTTTGTACTTTTTCTGCAGTTTTTTTACATTTTCTGCAGTTTTATCCATTTTTACCCTAAACCCTTCACCTTTTTTTTTTTCCCTTTCTTCTCCATGTTTCTGTGATTTCAGAATTAGGACTTTTCAGCTGGTATTTCTCTGACTTGGTCAGCAACCCAACTGTTGGGGCATATTTTTGGCATATTTTATTTTAAATGATCAGGATAAGGCACACTTCTACCATTCAACCATCTAAATTATTTCCTATCACTATCCCATTTCATCCTCTTTTGTTCGTACAATGCGACCCACGGTTGTGTCGCTTCATAATTGTAAAGAACGAATTTATTGATTGCTTTGATTTCTGCATTCGCTGATGAAATCAAAACGACATATTGTACATATGAGATAAAAATATACATTATATCAAAGTTCAACATGAATATTTAATTTGTGTAAATTTGAAAAATTATAAGTCACTTACTCTTTATCAAGTGCCTTTTTCCATTTGTTTGGAGTAACTCCCTTTCTCTTTTGTCTTCATCCCTTTCATCATCCCAAATCACAGCACTTGGTATGTTGTCAATATGCTTGATGTACTCACTGGCATAATAGAAATATTCATATGATATGTACCCCTCTCCCATAGACCCCTCGGGTTTTTCCCTTTATCGAACAAAACCTTTCAATTTCTTCATGTACCTCTCTAAGAAGAACATTCAACGACAAGAAACCACCCCAACTAATTCAACTACATCTACTAGGTGGATTAGAAGATGAACCTGCAAGTCCATGAAACTCGTCGGTAGTTCCTTCTCAAACATACAAACACTCTCAACTATCTCTTGATGCCACCATGGAATGCTAGCCACACGAACCTCCTTTGACATGATCCAATGTACAAATGCAGATAATTTAGATATGGCATGTCCTAGGTCTTGGCGGAATTCATGTTTCAAATGCCTAGGCATGAACAGAGGATAATGACACTACAAACTTATAAACACATGCAATAATATACAAAATTAGTTATTTTTTATGATCCCTGCATGGGATAAAATTTATTAATATAACAAATAATAAAATTGTGCCTTTGACGTTATACGTACTCTTAGAAGACTCAAATGGTCATGTGATTTCAACCCCGACAAATGGTCATCCACAGTGAAGCAACGCCGTAGTGAAGACCTGTATGAAGATGGCACCCTCACACCCATTATAACTTCATTTTACAAAGAAAAATAATTTGTTTTAAAAGTCCATGGGACATCACCTCCTTTGAAATACCTTGAATTAGAGGAACCAGCGCCTACCTCTGATCTTGTACTTTCTAATCGTCTTGGCCAATGTTTCTTATTAGTTTTTTAAGTAATAAGATCTTTTCTAATAGCCGATGTGTCACTTTGTTTCGATGATATGTGCCTCCATAAAGAAGATGAAACATTTTTAAATATATGCATGGGATCTAATAATGGGGTAATCTTAAGATACTCCCAATATGGGAGGTTATAAAATATATATTTCCTTTTCATCCCAATGGGAAATTTCTCAACATAGGTGTCGAAGAGTTCTAGATCATCGAACATAGGCTCCCCATTTGAATCGAACATTTCTATGAACTCATTCTCCGTATCTCTCTTATATGCTCTAAGCCATTCAGCTGGTGTCCTTATTGGAGGACTTTGGCACTACAAGGAAAAGACCCTCTAGTGGAGGTTATAAAGGAGGTTTTTAGTGTTATAAAATTGGTCAAAATTGTCAAAAAAAAACATTTTCTACAACATCCATTTATGGTTATGGAGTTTTTGGCAAAGATTTTAATGGAAATTCAACACAACTAAAAAAAATGGGTGGTCGGAGGTTATTACGGATGTTTTTTTTCATCGATGCGCTACTATGGCTTTAACGCACCAGTGCGTACATGTAGAAGGTACCCCGGGGTAGTCGAAGGAGAATGCACTCAGCTAAACACACTGTACAGGATACAACAAGAGAGGCCGGCATGTAATGGTCTTTACAGGGCCTACAAGCAGGTGACGAGAAACCGCATCGGGCATAAGACACACAAATGTAATTCAAGATTTATAACTCATAATGCGCAGACTCAGGTGGCCTATAGTAATACTCACGCACCGGTAGCTTATAGACATATAAACGCCTACAGTGTAGTATCACAGATTTATAATCGGTATCGGTATTCGTGCAGTGCCCATAGATCGTACAATGGCACCGGTGCAGATAGACATATAAACGTGCCGGTGCATTGTACCACACAAACACACCGATATTTTTAATTGGTCTTTTGGGTATTACGCCTATAAACGGCAGAGACACGCATTTCGTATGTGGGATACCAGCTGTCCAAGAATCGACACACAATTTTTCATTTTGTATTTTTAGAAACATTGACCTATGACAGTGCAATTATTGTGATTGTTTTAAATTCATTATTCATCAAAAGTCGACACATCTTATAACAATATTCATATTAATTAAATTTTTATTAATGCATTTGAATGTGATGTTTGGATTAATTTGTTATATTATATCATAATTATTGTGATTTTTTAAAATTCATGTCACACATATATATTTTATATCACATTCATATAGAATTAAATTTGTTAATATATTTGAGTATAAATAATGTATAACGCACAGATAATTTAATTGTACAGGAATAAATTAAATTATTATTTTATTATATATATATATATATATATATATATATATATATATATATATATATATATATATATATATATATATAATATATATGAATAAGACAACATTTATCATACAAAATGGGATAGTTATTGGTATCCCTTTGTCCTTCAATTGGGAGACTATGTCCATTACATTAAACAAAATGTCTAATTTTACAGACATATTTCAAAAAATACAATGCCTTGCTTTGATATCCAAACATAGTGATCATCATTCTTTACACCGCTATATAATTTCCATGACGGCATTTTCGTTTTTTTCATTTCGCAGTTTATTTCAATTTCTTCCTCACCTTTCCATTTACAAATATAAAATAAATCAAATGAAGTGTGAAAGCATACATTGGTGAAAATAATGAAAATTGCAATATTAAATAATATACATCAATGTAAATCGAAAATTAATGACGTACCATAGCAACAATTGACTCATGAACTATACACATTCTTTCAAAACCATGTAGTATGCCATATTTCAAGATTTCATCTATTGGCATAGTTCCATACTTTGTTTCCTGCAAGTTTTATACCCCATAACAAATCATATATTTAATATAAAAAAAATTTTTGTTCTATTAATTATAGACGGAGCTAAGTAAAACAAGATCAATAGATACTTGCAAATTCCACAATTAAATTCTGATATGCCAACATATACTCACAACCCATATTAAACCTAATTTCAATCAATTTGTCTAATGGTTCTTCTTTACATGTTAGCACCTTTTTGAAGACATCCAATGATGATTTTTGTAAAACAACTTAAAAATACAAAAAATAAATCTAGTTAAGTTGTTATAAGGAAGTAAATATTAATCACAAACTTAGAAGAATAATCCTTTTCCTGTCGTGTTTTATGTAGCACGGGTTCCATTTTCTTTCAGAAGAAAATTCTTGAAAATTAATATTTAATGCTAAATTATTTATTTATTGTAATTTAATGATCAAAAAATTAATGATTATATTATTAAATTTGAAGTTAATTTGTCATCTGAGATGGCTACTTTCCGGCATGTAATTTTGTCAATTTCTTTGACTCATCTCTCAGACATTTATTTGATTTCTACACGCATCTTTCGATATTAACTACTATACTAAATGATTTTCATAATATAAAATATTAATTTTTATATTGATATATGAAAAAGTAAATATAACAAAAAGTAATATATATCCATAATTCTAGAAAAACATTTAAAGGAATATTAATTTTTCAATCCTTATTTTTTGTTGTTGTACGTTTTTGTTATTAAAAGTCTGACATGTCTCATTAAACAATTATCTGGAAACTCATCTTGTAGTTTAAATAAAATTTGTTTCTTGGAATCATTAGATTTATTTTTGTATTATAAGTGGAAATAATGTCTATACATTTGTTCCACTAGATCCCTCAAAGTTTTGTAAAAGTTTTTTCCCCTTTTGTTAACCTCCACCACCACTCTAGATCAGCTAAGGAGAAACTCATTTTCATTTTCATGTTCTATTTTTTTATTTTCTTAGAACAACATTCATTTTCTTCGTTGTTGGTCTCTGTAGAACATTAAACATACCTGAATTAATAGATTGTTTGAAACATGTTATCTAATATTTTAAAGTATATTATTAATGAAAATTCAAAAAAGAAACTAGTATTGGATCAATAGTATTTTTTTCATTCAATCTAATTCAATTTTCTTCATTCGGGGCTTCTACGTTTTCCGGTCCTAAGATCAAAAAATAATCTTATTGAGTTTCAATATTGTGACTCTACATGATACACAGTAAACAATATATATTATTTAAACTTACATATAGTTCAAAATAATATTTTTTATAAAGAATTTACAAAGAACTTGCCTTTTTTGCTTTTCTTGATGTGTTATCAGTATTTTTGTTACTTGATCTCTTGTTAGTCATTTCTTTATCAATCTGAAACATGGACCATATCATTCATTAATATATTTATAAATAAATTGTCAACTTTTTCAAGTGTACAACCCCAAGAAATCGGGCACTCATGAATACATCACTTAACATTAGTGCATGGAGCAGAAAACCGGTGCGTTGGTATTATAAACGCACTGAACATACAGTGTAATAGACTGTACGGTGCTATCCTCGTAACATGGAGCACCAGTGCCCTATTTCGGATATGGCACACTGATTTAAAAAAAATGTTTCAAATTATTTATTACACAATACTTGCACGGTGCACTATATAATACAACGCACCGGTGCGCTAGGTTACGCAGGGTGCACCGATAAAAAAAAATCCATTTTTTCCAAAAATTCACACAATGGCCGAATGAATTGCATAGGCGGATCCCAATCCATTCGGCCATTGCGTGAATTTTTGGAAAAAATGGATTTTTTTTTATCGGTGAACCCTACGTAACCTAGTGCACCGGTGTGCTGTACTATACAATGCACTGGGCAAGTATTGTTAATAAAAAAATTGAAAACAATTTTTTTAAATCAGTGTGCCATATCTAAAATAGGGCACAAATTCTCCATGTTACGAGGATAGCACTGTATGATCTATTACAATGTTTGTGTGGTGCGTTTATAATACCCCCACGCACCATGCAGTCTATTATACTATTTTTAAAGTGTTTTTTTAATACCCCCATGCACTAATGTCAGTGCGTACATCATGAAAGGTGCACCAGTTTCTTGAGATTTATTTTTTACTTGAAAAGTTGACAATTTATTTAGAAATTTATTAACGAATGATATGGTACATGTTTCAGATTGATAAAAGAATGAATGAAAAGAGTTCAAGTAACAAAAATAATGATAACACATCAAGAAAAGAAGAAAAGGAAAGTTTGTAAATTCTTTATAAAAAATATTATTTTTGAACTATATGTAAGTTTAACTAATATGTATTGTTTACTGTGTATCATGCAGAGCCACAAAATGATGAAGCTCAATAAGATTATTTTTGATCTAGGACCAGAAGAGCGTAAAAGCTTGATGAAAAAATTGCAAAAGGATGAATTAGGTGAATGAAAAAATACTATCAATCCAATATGAGTTTTTTTTTTAAATTATCATTAATAATACACCTAAAATTATTAGATAACATGTGTCAAACAGTCTATAATCTCACATCTATTTAATGTTATACAAGGACCAACAACTTAGAAAATTAATGTTGTTCTAAGAAAATAAAAAAATAGAACATGAAAATGAAAATGAATTGCTCCTTAGCTCATCTGGAGTGGTGCTGGAGGTTAACGAAAGGGGGGAAAATTTTACAAAAGTTTGAGGGATCTAGTGGAACGAATGTATAGACGTTCTTTCCACTTACAATACAAAAATCAATCCAATGATTCCAAGAACCAAATTTTATCTAAACTATAGGAAGAGTTTCTATGGAATTGGTCAATGAGACATGTCAGACTTTTAATAGCAAAAGCGTACAAAAAAAAGGAATGAAAAAGTAATATTCCTTTAAATGTTTGTCTAGAATTATTTATAAATATCACTTTTGTTATATTTACTTTTCATATATCAATATAAAAATTAAATATTTTATATTATGAAAATCTTAAAATATGAATGAGTTGATATCAGAAATATGCCAGTAGGAATGTCCAAATAGGTGTACAAGGAGATGGTCAAAGAAATTGACAAAATTGCATCGCAGGAGGAGCCATATCAACAACAACGTGCTTCAAATTTAATATGTAATCATTGAATTTTTTGATCATTAGGTACAATAAATAAATAATTTAGCATTAAATATTAATTTTCAAGAATTTTCTTGCAAAAAAGAAAAGAAAATGGAACCCATTCAACACATAAAACATGACGACAAGGAAGAAAGGGTTGATATCTAAGTTTGTGATTAATTGTTACTTCCTTATAACAACATAATTAGATTTAATTTTTGTATTTTTTAAGTTGTTTTACAAAAATCATCATTGAATGTCTTCAAACAAGTGCTAACATACAAAGAAGAACCATCGAACGAATTGATTGAAGTTGGGTTAAATATGGGTTGTGAGTATATGTTGGCATATAAGAAATTAATTGTGGAATTTGTAAGCATCTATTGATCTTGTTGTACTTAGCTCTGTCTATAATTAATAGAAAAAAATATTTTATATTAAATATATGATTTGTTATGGGGTATAAAACTTGCAGGAAACAAAGTATGGAACTGCGCCAATAGATGAAATTTTGAAAGATGGAATGGTACATGGTTTTGAAAGAATGTGTGTAGTTTATGAGTCAATTGTTGCTATGGTACACCATTTTTCTTTTCGATTTACATTGATGTATATTATTTAATATTGCAATTTTCATTATTCTCACCAATGTATATACACTCATTTCAGTTTATTTTTTATGTTTGTAGATGGAAGGTGAAGAAGAAGAAAACAATCAACACCGTGAAAAAAACATTCCTGAAAATAACCCAAGTCATGGAAGTAGCTCTAGCAGTGACAACAGTTCAAGCAAAGAATGATGATCACTATGTTTGGATATCAAAGCAAGGCATTGTATTTTTTGAAATATTTCTGTGAAATTAGACATTTTTTTTAATGTAATGGACATAGTGTCCCAATTGAAAGACAAAGGGATACCAATAACTGTCCCATTTTGTATGACAAAGGCTGTCTTATTCATTTATATATATATAATAAAATATGTTTTAATTTATTCTATTGCATTCTCCATTATCTCTATTGCGTTCTCCATTGTTGTTCTCAAATGCACTAACAAAAATTTAATTCATATGAATATTGTTATAAGATATATATGTGTCGACTTTTGATGAATAATGAATTTTAAAAAACACAATAATTATGATATAATATAACAAATTAATCCAAACATCACATTCAAATGCATTAATACAAATTTAATTAATATGAGTATTGTTATAATATGTGTCGAATTTTGATGAATAATGAATTCAAAACAATCATAATAATTGCACGGTCATAGGTCGATGTTTCTAAAAAAATACAAAATGAAAATTGGTGTGTGTCAGTTACTGGACACTGGTGCATTTGCATTCTGAAGTGCACTGGTGTGTTTCTACGACCTATGGGCACTGAAAAATTACCAAAACCAATTAAAAATATCAGTGCATTTGTGTGGTACGATGCACCGGTGCGTTTATGTGTCTATACGCACCGGTGCCATTGTACGACCTATGGGCACCACACGAATACAGATACTAATTATAAATCTCGGTGTGTTTATGTGATACTACACACTGGGGCGTTTATGTGTCTATAAGCACCAGTGCATTTGTAATACCTATGGGCACCACACGAATACCGATACCAATTATAAATCTTGGTGCATTTGTGTGATACTGCATACCAGTGCGTTTCTATACGTCTACACACTGGTGCGTTGATACGACCTATGGGCACCGCACAAATCCAAAGACCAATTATAACAGCCTCATGCGTTGTATCACCAATACTACACCTGGTGTGGTTTTATACCTTAATGGCCTGGTGCATTCTCCTTCGACTACCCCGGGGTACCTTCTACATGTACGTACTGGTGCGTTAAAGCCATAGTAGCGCATCGATGAAAAAAAACATCCGTAATAACCTCTGACCACCCATTTTTTTTAGTTGTGTTGAATTTCCATTAAAATCTTTGCCAAAACCTCCATAACCATAAATGGATGTTGTAGAAAATGTTTTTTTTTACAATTTTGACCAATTTTATAACACTAAAAACCTCCTTTATAACCTCCACTAGAGGGTCTTTTCCTTGTAGGGCCAAAGGCCTCCAATAAGGACACCAGCTGAATGGCTTAGAGAATATAAGAGAGATACAGAGAATGAGTTCATAGAAATGTTCGATTCAAATGGGGAGCCTATGTTCGATGATCTAGAACTCTTCGACACCTATGTTGAGAAATTTCCCATTGGGATGAAAAGGAAATATATATTTTATAACCTCCCATATTGGGAGTATCTTAAGATTACCCCATTATTAGATCCCATGCATATATTTAAAAATGTTTCATCTTCTTTATGGAGGCACATATCATCGAAACAAAGTGACACATCGGCTATTAGAAAAGATCTTATTACTTAAAAAACTAATAAGAAACATTGGCCAAGACGATTAGAAAGTACAAGATCAGAGGTAGGCGCTGGTTCCTCTAATTCAAGGTATTTCAAAGGAGGTGATGTCCCATGGACTTTTAAAACAAATGATTTTTCTTTGTAAAATGAAGTTATAATGGGTGTGAGGGTGCCATCTTCATACAGGTCTTCACTATGGCGTTGCTTCACTGTGGATGACCATTTGTCGGGGTTGAAATCACATGACCATTTGAGTCTTCTAAGAGTACGTATAACGTCAAAGGCACAATTTTATTATTTGTTATATTAATAAATTTTATCCCATGCAGGGATCATAAAAAATAACTAATTTTGTATATTATTGCATGTGTTTATAAGTTTGCAGTGTCATTATCCTCTGTTCATGCCTAGGCATTTGAAACATGAATTCTTCCAAGACCTAGGACATGCCATATCTAAATTATCTGCATTTGTACATTGGATCATGTCAAAGGAGGTTCATGTGGCTAGCATTCCCTGGTGGCATCAAGAGATAGTTGAGAGTGTTTGTATGTTTGAGAAGGAACTACCGACGAGTTTCATGGACTTGCAGGTTCATCTTCTAATCCACCTAGTAGATGCAGTTGAATTAGTTGGGGTGGTTTCTTGTCGTTGAATGTTCTTCTTAGAGAGGTACATGAAGAAATTGAAAGGTTTTGTTCGATAAAGGGAAAAACCCGAGGGGTCTATGGGAGAGGGGTACATATCATATGAATATTTCTATTATGCCAGTGAGTACATCAAGCATATTGACAACAGACCAGGTGCTGTGATTTGGGATGATGAAAGGGATGAAGACAAAAGAGAAAGGGAGTTACTCCAAACAAATGGAAAAAGGCACTTGATAAAGAGTAAGCGACTTATAATTTTTCAAATTTACACAAATTAAATATTCATGTTGAACTTTGATATAATGTATATTTTTATCTCATATGTACAATATGTCGTTTTGATTTCATCAGCGAATGCAGAAATCAAAGCAATCAATAAATTCGTTCTTTACAATTATGAAGCGACACAACCGTGGGTCGCATTGTACGAACAAAAGAGGATGAAATGGGATAGTGATAGGAAATAATTTAGATGGTTGAATGGTAGAAGTGTGCCTTATCCTAATCATTTAAAAGAAAATATGCCAAAAATATGCCCCAACAGTTGGGTTGCTGACCAAGTCAGAGAAATACCAGCTGAAGAGAATGCGCTAAACATAGGGATTGGGTGCACCAACTTAGTAATAATCTATTTAATTTATATGTACATTTGAAACTTAATAATGCACCTTTCAAATGTAATTACATCTATATTTCATATTTTAACTATTGGGTTATTATAAGACACATGACACTACGATTTTTTAAATTTTTTATAGGTGCATTTGTTCCCATCTATGTGGGCATATGGACACCATTTTCGCACAAATTTCGATGATGCAAACATGATACAACACTGTGAAGTGGAAGTCGAGTTAGATCATCCTAGTTGATCTAGCCACCATGATCAAAACGTAGTACGAAGTACATTAGGTTACATCGGAAAGATACAAGAGATCATTGAAGTGGATTTATCTTCTTTCCAATGTGTTATTTTTAGGTGCAAGTGGTGGGACACCTTTGATCAGAATAATGTAAAGGAAGATCGCGATATTAGGCTAATATGTATCAACTCTAGAAATATGTGGGATGAAGCTAAGGAGCCCTATGTTTTCCCCAAACACTGCAACTAGGTGTTTTTTTACCCAGATGTGTTGGATAGGGATTGGTGGTTCGTATTAAGACATGACCCTAGATCAAAAAATATTTTTGAGAAAAATAGTTTTATCATGCCAAGTGAGCTGGAAGATAATGAGGGTGATCATGAGAACCGAGAGTGATATGGTACATTTTATATTTCATCATTTATACTTTTTAAGATGAGTTTTTATAAAAAAGAGGACTTAATTACCTTATAACTTATAAGACTCTTTTTTTCGAAACATTATAATATGTATTTTGAATTAACTGGTAATTTGCATTGTGTTAATGTTAAAATCAATATTTCACCTGATAATTTGCAATGATGTTGATCTAAAAAACAATGGCATATTGTATAAAGTTCTCTTTTTTTTGGTATGTAAGATCATAATAAAATAATGATAATTCTAAAGTACATGAATTTATTTGCATTATTTTCTAACATTTATTATGTTACAAAAATTCATATTTTTCTAGATTTATTATTTTACGATTATTTACAAATTTACAAATTTTAATAAAATCATTTCACATTAATACAATTAAAATTTTACAAATTTTTTACATATAATTACAATTAAAATTAGAATTGGAACTAGAACTAGAACTAGAATTATAATTTTTCAATTTCAAATACAATTACAATTTTAGAATTTTACATAAATTACAATTACAATTACAATTTTACAATTAAAATCATTTCACAATTACAATCATTTCACATTAATACAATTAAAATTTTACAAATATTTTACATACAATTAGAATTAGAATTAGAATTAGAATTTTACAATTTCAATACAATTACAATTACAATTTTAGAATTTTATATCAAATTTATAATTACAATTTTACAATTTTACATATATAACATTACAATTACAATTAAAATTAAAATTACAATCATTTCACATTAATAAAATTAAAATTTTACAAATAGTTTACATACAATTAGAATTAGAATTACAATTTTACAATTTTACATACCATTTCAATTAAAATTACAATTACAATATTTACAATTATAATTTTAGAATTTTACATACAATAACAATTAAAATTAGAATTAGAATTAGAATTACAATTGTAATTTTACAATTTCACATACAATTACAATTAAAATTAAAATTACAATTACAATTACAATATTAGAATTTTACATACAATTAGAATTACAATTTTGCAATTTTACATACAATTAAGATTAAAATTTCAATTACAATCACGACATAATATTTAATAAATATCATGATTTAATATTAAAAATAAACATCACGATAATAATAACGATCATACAAACATCATATTTGACTAAAAGACACATTCAAATTCGCTAACATCATCTAATCATCGTGATCATCATCATCTAACAAAACATAAGCATTGTATAACATCATCAAAACACAAATATCAAATATACATCTCATGTCAAATAACTCCTATCACATACACATATATCTGCAAGCTACACATTAAATGAACATATCTAACATGACCTAATAATATAGACATCATCATGATCACTAACATGTAAATTAAGTACAACTGCAACATGAACATAAAATACATGGACCACACACACACACACACACACACACACACACACACATATATATAATGTCAAAAATATACAACTGTAATATAAATGTCAAATATCAGCTCGTGGTACATCATCAATAATAGTACTAGTCGAGGCCTGCTCAGTCAATGGTGCAGCATCGATAAGATCAAATAGATATCGATCATCATGTGCCTGCAGATTTGGTGGCGCCTCATCCTAATCATGATCAACTATCGATTTCTCATGATGACTTGACATGGATGATCTAGCCTGCTCATGATCATGAGTACTGTTGGATGCTAATCATGATGACTTGACGTGGATGGTCCAGCCTACTCATGATCATGAATGATGGATGTTGCAGGCTGAGAAGGCTGACTCGACGTAGATGGTCCAGCCTGATCATGATTATGATTTTTGGTCAATGCTGCAGGCTACTCATCTGTAGCGCGAGGTGAAAAATGATCACTCCCCTGATCATGATCATGTGATGATGTGTCTCTGCTAGACTGCCAACGTACCGCGTCTTGACTACACCTACATCGTAGGGCCCTCCTCAACCATGCCACTAAGCTGGTAGCTCCCATGACATGCCACATCAGGGTCAACAAGTCACATGGCATGACTCTCCACATATATATCAACCTAGCATCGGCCTGTATCTCTCTCATAGTGGCCGACTTGACTCCCTCCTCCACAAGCAGTCCACAGAGTTGGTCGCCCAATTCCATCCTAGATCTAGTGTAAGGCCTATGAATCACACCAGTTGATACCTGCACAACATGAGGAATAGGTCTATCTACACTGGCTTGATCCTCGATGTCTTCCATCTCCTGATCGTCTAGGATCTACACCTGGATCATTTGGTGGTGATGGCATCTCATCGCCATCAAATGAACCAATGTCTGCAAAATATATATAAGTGCCCAAAAACAATTAGACAATTTCATTAAAATTTTTAATAAAAACAATTTAAAGAACATGTTAGAATAAATTTAAAGAGAACACTAATATTACCTCTATCATCTGGTGGCTCATCATATGTGAAGAGGATGTTGGCACACCCTCAAAAATCCAAAGCAGCATACGGATAGGGGACTAGAACGAAGGCATGCTCATCAACATTGGTTAGCAACTCCAGTGGATCATGTGAAATCCTCGCGGAAAACTCTGACTCGCCCCTCTTGGGCATCATCTATCCCCACATCTACATCTGTACATGTAGCATTGACCTACGAGGCTAGTAAGAAAAGGTAGGCATTGTCTCTGAAAACCTCTAAAAAATAAACAAAATAGCTCTGAAGAAAAAGGGAAGTTCACCCTCCCTTGTGCCTGAGCACGACATCTATCTAAAGCTATATAGAACTGTCGCAAAAAATGGCAGACCACCTCACAAGTCGTGGAACTTGTAATAAATAATCAACATAAAATAGAAGCGGGAAACTAATGTGTTTCCCATCACTGGTATGGTGTGAAATGGTCGAAATTAGTAGTGAGTGGAACCTCACCTCCTCTCCACCAAATGAAGCAATATGTAACTGACTACCAGAGACCTGAAAATCTACAGGAGATAGTATATCCATGCTAATGTATCTCTGGGAGTACACCAATTGACCCCCTGCTGCATAGCCAACAAGGTCCTCTGGGAACGAGAGAAAATCCTCCCCTCTCCTCAATAGGCTAGTAATGAAAGAGATGTCCTCCTTAGTGGGTGCATACCATTGGTTAGGACCAACCCGAAAAGCCTATTGGTTGGCATTACACCTGTGGATAAGCTGTCGCAATAACCCACCATGACCCTTCAGGGATGTAGCCTCCTCATAGAAATTGAGGAGGTCTATCTCCCTTAGGAGCACCTATGTGTCTGTTGTAATAGGGCGGGGGTACATATCTCTCTTACTCTCTCATGACTCCCACAGGCGAACCACATTATATTGGTCTGCCTGTTGTTGCTGTTGTTCCCTCTCGTCTCTCCTTTGAGGTCGCTAAATGATTCACATATTAAATAATTTTTTTTTATTAAATGAGACATGTATATATATATATATATATATATATATATATATATATAATTTTTTTTTGAAAAAAAACAGTCGGTGCACCAAAAAAAACAAGCATGCACTGGTAACAGTGCGTCTATTTTTATCGTGCACCAGACGCAGTGCATCTAGAAATTTGCAGCACACCGCAAATCATGACTAGTTGTCCTATCTTAAGCAGTGCATTGATTATACACACTGCCAAACATCAACTAGTGGTCAATGGTGTGGTCGTTTAACTGATCGCACCATTGACTATGAATAAATTCGAGAGGGCGGTGCACTGATGAAACTACTTGCCCTGGGGCAGATAGTTTCGTCAATGCACTTCCCTCCTGGCATCGTTACAAGGTCAACGGTGCGATGGTATAACCGACCGCCCAGTTCGGGAGGACAGTGCGCTGACAAAAATACCTGCCCCGGGGCGCATATTTCCGTCAATGCATCGCATTCCCACACTTCGACATGGTCAATGGTGTGGCTGGGTAACCAACCACACCGCAATTTTTTTTAATTTTAAAAAAGCACAGTGTGCCATTTCGGTACCGCCATAGAACCCGTGTGGATACCGTTAGCACTAGTCATGGTGCACCCTGTAAATTTACAGGCAACATCGTGAATCGGTGCGAGAAGAACGGCTCGAGCGCACCGTACGAGAATTTTTTTTAATTTTTTTTAAAAATAAGGTGAATTTTAAGTTATTTTAGAAAACTAATCTGCTAAAAGGTTTAACTATGGAAAAAAGGTAAAATGCCTGTACATTTGGGCGTCAAGGAGGCATATTGGATGTAGAATTTGAAAACTAAATTTTCCTATTGTTTTACAAAATTCGAAATGGAGATGATGGGCAATGGAAATTTGCAGTGCATGCAATGGAAGCACTGATGGCAGGGCACCTCACACAAGGTAAATTTGCACTAGTGCTTGAGAGCTCTAGAGCACTAAAAAGTGAAAAATGAGGATTTTTGGCCATAATATTTTTTTTATTTAACCCTGTTCCAGTGCGTGGGTTTTCGAGGTGCACCGAGCAGTTTCTTCAAACTACACTAGGCTGTTTTAGTTTTGGCATGGGTTTTTAGGACGCACCTGTGTTGAATCTGTGTAGAAAATTGGTTCGCTACAGTAATTAGACTCACTGGGTGGGTTTGTACCGAGCGCACGGTGTCCCGCTGTGCCTATTTTTAGTACTAACCAGTGCTTTCGCTAGTGGAACACATTGGTGCGGTTTAGGATGAGAAACAAACCGGGAAAAAAAACATCAGCAAAAACCTCCACCCACCAGCCTCCTCTAGTAACCTCCATACAAATAGATGTCTGGGCTATTTTTATAAGGGGTTCCTCAAAAACATTCACTAGAGGGTCTTTTCCTTGTAGTGAAGACCTCAATCTTGGCACTCCTGAGAAGCCTAAAATCCCCAAGATATCAAAATATTTGAGCCCAGAGATGAGTGGTAAATATGCAATGCTTATGTCTAAATTTGCTGATATTTTTGCATGGGAATATACTGATATGAAGGTGTATGATAAGAGCATAATTCAACATACCATTCCTCCAAAGCCTGATCAGAAGCCTTTTCATCAGAAACTCAGAAGGATGAATCCAAAGTTGCTTCCCTCCATTCAAAAAGAAGTGAACATGCTGGATACTACTAGTATTATTGTCCCTCTTTGTTTTTCAAATTGGATGTAAAACTTAGTGCTAGTAAGAAGAAAGACATGTGAGATTCAATTGTGTATTGATTTCCATAATCTGAATAAAGTGTCATTAAAGGAAAACTATCCACTTCCAAAGATGGATCATATCTTGCAAAGGGTGGTTGGTTCTTCCAGAATTTCATTGTTGGATGGATATTCTAGGTATAATTAGAACTTGGTTCTTCTGGATGACCAAGAGAATACAACCTTCACAACACCATGGGTTACTTTCATGTATGCTAATATGCCCTTTGGGTTGAAGAACACATGAGAAAATTTTTAGTGAGTGATGGATATCACATTTACCAATGAGAAGGATGTGTTTTTGGTCATTTATCTTGATGACATCATAGTTTTTTCCAAGACGGATGAAGAGCACTTGCAACACTTAAAGATAGTCTTCCAAAGGTGTAGAAAATTTGGCATATCGTTGAATCCAAAGAAGAGTTTGTTTGCTATGGAAGAAGGAAAACTGCTTGGTCATATCATATCTAAAGACAACATCTGAATAGATATTTCAAGGATTGAGGAAATTCAGAATTTGGGATATCCTAGAAGCAAGAAGGAAATTAAATCATTTAATGGTAAAATCAATTTCTTGAGAAGGTTTATTCCTAACCTTGTTAAAAATTTAAGGGAAATTACTGATTTTTTGAAGAAATACAATGAGGTGAAATGGTCTGATGAGGTAGAGAAATCATTTAATCAAGTTAAATTTGCATTGTCTCATGCTCCTATTCTTATCATCCCAAATTTTACACTTGATTTTATCATTTTTTCCTTTTCTTCTAAAAATACATTAGCTATTGTCCTCATGCAAAAGAAATATAAAAAAATGGAGCAGCCAATTTCCTTCTTTAGTAGGACCATAAGGGATGCATCCTTGAAATATAATATCATTGAAAAACAGACCTTGTTGCTAGTTAAAGCTTTGAATGACTTCTGAGTTTATATCCTTAATTCACATGTTCTTTCCTATGTCCCAAAAGTTGTTGTCAAAGATGTGCTAACACATAATGATCCTAATGGTCGGCATGGCAAGTGGATAGTTGTTATGTTGGAGTATGGCTTAGAAATCAGACCTACAAAACTGATCAAAGGACAAGGCTTAGCTAAGCTCATGGCGGACTCAAACTTACATGCCTTGGACATCAATTTTATTGCTGCACTATCCGAGGAGAAGGAGGTTGATGCATTACCTCAAATATATGAAAGTTTTTCTTCATCATCATGGTATTGTGATATAGTTTATGTGCTGCAAAATTTGAATCATCCCCCCAGTTTTCCCAGTAGTAAAGGTAGATCTCTCAAATTGAAGGCTATTTAATATTGCATTCTTAACAATGCCTTACATTTGAAAGATTCGGGCAGGGTTTTATTAAATTGTTTGGTAGAAGGTGAAGTTGAAAAAGTGATGAATGAATTTCATAAAGGCGATTATGGTGGTCATCTATTTTGGAAGACCACAACAAATAATATATTCAGGGTTGGATTTTATTGGCCAATTTTTTTTTCTGAAGTTTACAAAACTGTCATGACTTTTCATGAGTGTCAAATTTTTCAGGGAAAGAGAATGCTCTTACTGCTACCCTTGAAACCAACTGTAGTTCAAACACCCTTCCAACAGTAGGGGATTTATTTCATTGGTGAGATTCACCCTCCATCATCAGCTCAGCATATGCAGATACTCACTCCCACTGATTACTTCACAAAGTGGATTGAGGCCATCCCCACGAGAAAAGCTACAAACACTGTCATTATTCAGTTTTTTGACAGAAATATTCCATCTCATTTTGGCTGCCCCCAGAAAATCATCACTGATAATGAAACCGCCTTCAAATCCAAAAATATGATATAATTTTTTCATAAATATCACATAAGACTCAAGCATTCTACAACATATTATCCTCAAGGCAACGAGTTGGTTGAATCATCAAATAATTCATTGGCAAACATAATAAAAAAGATGTTGCAAGAGAACAAGAGGATTTGGCACAAAAATTTAATAAATGCTCTATGGGTAGACAGAGCTAGCGAAAATAGATCTACTAGCATGTCACCCTTTCAACTAGTCTATGGTGTAGACACAATATTTCCCACTTCCTTAGCAGTGTCGGTGATGAAAATTCTGCAAGAGATCGAAAGTGAGCCAAATGATATTCGACGAAGAATCAATCAAATGATTCATTTACAACAATCTAGGGAATAATTTTTCAATCACACTTCAAAGCTTCAAGAGAAGATCAAGGATATCTATGACAAGAAAACCACAACTAATGATGTCACATTAGGAGATGTTCTTCGATGGGATACCCGAAATGAAGACAAAGGAAAATAAGGTAAGTTCAATAAACTATGGAAAGGACCCTACAAGATTGTAGCACTGAGGGGGAATAAGGCTTTATTATTAGAAGATCTTAATGGGTAGGAAATTCTAGGAGGACCGGTGAATGGTAGGTTCTTCAAACACTATCTCACCAGATCTTGAAGAAAAAGGTTCACTCTCATTGTAAATAACATGTTATTTGCTGTCAAAGAATAAGAAAGTTGTCACAGAAGTTTGAAGCCAGAGGAGAAGGACATGAGGCTTCTATGATCAACTGTTGTTTTCCTTTTAAAGTTAAAAAAGACAAGCCATTCAGTTTCTGTTTCAGTTAGTCATTTTAGTTTGTTAAGTTATTTCAGTTTCGAGACATGTTTTTTTTTTAATTTTTTATTCCATTTACCAAATGGATAAGGCTACTTGGCCTACAATTTTCTTGACACCTCCTAAAGGAGCCACCATCCCCATCTGGAGCCAATGTTAGTGTATAGATGCTTCAGTGATCAAATACACTCTTTCATGCTTATTTGGTAGAGTCCTTGGTCAATTTTTTATAGTTTCAAATGAATTTTCAGATAAATTTGATCACTAGTTGTTGTCTAGGTCAGTGCTACTCCCTCCATTCACTCATGGTCATCATCACTCATCTTATTCAAGCCTTCATTTAAGTGTCTAGGGTCATGAAACAATTAATATACCATCATCTAGGGGTATAGGATTACATTTGAGAGTTAGTTTCATCATTTGATTCACCAACATGGGAGTTAGAAAATTAGAAAATAAAGTAAAGGGAAACATTTCCTTTGCAAAGAAGTTATGCTACATGTCAAATCATTGAAAATATATTTCTCAAGTACATATGATGTCATTAAGCCAAAATCAATTTTTTTTACCTATTAAGGGAAATGGAGCTTTTTATAGTTCATTTCATCCTTCCAGGTTTTCAAGATATCCTCTATTATATCCTAAAACTCTCCACAACCATCAAAATATCGAAATCCATAAAATATTTGCTCCATTATGCTGAATGTTTCATTTCTGGGAGCCACGCTATGCTTTTCCTCCTACACTATGCTTTTTGTATCCATTACTGCATTTTGAATTGGAGGAAAAGAAACCACCCACAAGGTTTCATCTCAACAAGTCAGGGTTTCTAGTACCTCTTAGACAAGTAAGTATTAGTTGGAACTCTTCTCTTGCATCTATCTTCTCAAAAATTTCAGTGAATTTCCCTCTTTTAGGGTTTTCACTGCATTTTTCATTTTCATGAGAATTTGTTTCAAATTAGTGGTAAAACCCTAATTTTCTTGCTCCTTTACACTCACCTATACCTTTCATGCTTCCCTAAAATGTTTCCCTCACTTATTCCCCTTAATTTCCTTCATTTCCCTATAAACCCTAGCCTAGGCTGCTCCATTGACAGTTTCCTAAGCTAGGACTGCGTTTTCCACATTTTTACACATTCCCCTCATTATTTTCAAGATTCTTCACTTCCCTACACTCCCTAAAATCTATCCCTATCCCCTAAAATTTTCCCATAAATTCACATACTCCCTAACCACTTCATTCCTTTCCTTCAACACTACAGTCCCTTATCCCCTGTTTTTATAGTCATATCCTATCCCTTTCCTTCCCACCCAGCTAGGGTTTTAACCATGGAAACTGGAAATAGTGACACTGAGAAGAAAAATTATAATAAGGGTGGACATGTATCCAAATACGAGCCAGTACATGTCAAAGAAATCATGGCCTCACCTTTCATGAGGAAAGCCTTTGAGGATATGGGTTGTCTAGGTTTTTGTGAAAAGATCCAAAAAGCAGGTTTCCATGCCAAATTGACAAACCTATTTGCCACCACTTTTAAGAAGGAAAAGGCCAACACTGCAGGGGTAGGCTTCACCATTTTAGCGGATACCATTGCCACAACTACAAGTATTCCAAATCATGGAGAAATCTGGTTCAAAGGGATGGATTTGGACACTGAGAATTACAAGTTTTTCCTCAAGTCACACTACAAAGATGCTCCAAAACACATTTTTACCTTTGGATAATTTCTTTATAGATATGCTCCATTAATGGAAATGATCATGAGATACCTTACCTATGAAGGGAGGTTTTCAAGAATTTATCAGTATCATATAAGGATCCTCATGCACTTCATAAGATTCAAACCTCTAAACCCACCTCATCATTTATATAGAAGCCTTGTCAAGATGATATAGAAGGTACAAAGAAAAGGAAAGGATCATAAATCAAACCTATTTCACCATGTCTTGGTTTAAGTCATTTTCCTCCATCAACTTTCAAATATAAACATGCCTTGGGAGGCATTCATCCAATCAACTTCACTTTTGCCTGCTACTAGTCAACCCAATAGTCAAAGTACACCATCACCATCACCAAAGCCACAAGAGGTTGTCTCTTCCAATAAAAAATTTTCACAGTCATCTAGGGGTTCAATGGAAAAGACACTTAGGGTAGAAGTGACCAAAACCTACAGCAAAGGCAAAAGACAAGTGTTTTCTCCTTCAGAACACTAGCATGATGATGAGCATGCACCTTTGGAGGATGACATGATAGAGCATGAGGAAAAAAAATCACCTAAGGAGATTATAAAGGAGAAAGAATAAGAAATAAGAGAACTCAAGGACAACCTTTCAAAGGAAAATTTCATGATAGCATTTCTTAAACACGAGAACATGTAGCTTCAAGTAAATCAACTTTTTCTCACTAAACCTATGGCATATTTGGAGGTAGATGATGGAAAAGGTAAGGCTTTATTTTATTTTGAGCAGATTGAGGATAGAGAGGTGCCAACCAAACCAAGGAGGCCAAGAGAAAGAGGTCTCAAGAGGCAGAAAGAGCAGCAAAGTGAACCATATCCTTCATTAGATCAACAAGATTTTGATGATATGATTGCATATGAGATTGAAAAAGAAAAATAATTTTGACTTGGCAAGGTTAATGAACACCTAGATATTCTCTTGAAAAGGCCAACATGTCCACCAACCTCCAAAGGAACATGGCAAGACACTACTGCACAAGAATCAAGATTTATAAAATAAGGGTTATGAATATGAAGAAAAATCTTAGGAAAACCCTAATGAAGCTAAATAAGAGGGATAAATGGGATTTGATAGTTGAGAAATATCTAGTTGTCTAGGTCATCATTCAAGGATGCTAAGAACTAAGTTTTAACAAATTTTGAGCAGTTTTGGTATTTTTTTTTTTGTGGGAAATTTTGACAATTTTGGATGTACAGAAGCGCAACGTGGCACACACTACACTTCTTCCCATGAGCTCCAAATGATGAATTTATTGCATGGTAGGATATATTTTTGTGAATAAATGTCAGATATGTACTTTTTGGCCTTTTCATTGCATAATATGGAAGGAAAAGTCAGAAAAATGCTCAAAAACATGTTTCTGCCATTGTTTTAGACCCCACGCTGTGATTCTAGAGAATTCTTGGGAAAGGTGATTTTTAGAAGCCTTCGAGAGGTGTTTTTTCATGATTGAAGGTTATAAGGATAATCATACATCTCAGGATTTCCAAATATACCTTTAGTCAACAAATGGATGAAGAAAAATCACTCAAAATATCCCTCAAACCTCATGCTATGCTTCTGCCTGAGCACACTACGCTTATGTGTTAAAGGTTTTTATAGATAGGTGGCAGTCAAAAAGTCAAAAGAATAGAGGTCACAACTGTCTAATGATATTTTTTCATAGATAATGATTCTATTTATGTTCCTCCTTGTTAAAGTATCTTGTATTTAATGAAAGAGACAAAGACTCTGACTTGTTAGCTAAAATAGGGGGAACATTTTCTAACTTCCTTAAGAACTAGGTAATGACTCATTAGGTGCATTAATGGAGTGTTTTGGATAAGGTTTCGACCTATAGTGATAGAATATTCTCTATTTTATATATGTACTCCAACTGAAGTCATTGTAGAGGTTGGATAGTTAATAATTACAGTGTGTAACTTATGTACATATTTTTATAGTGATATTAAAGACATGTTGCAGCTATAATTTTGGGACTCTAGTGGTATGCTTATTAGAATTTTTATTCTCAGTTTTACCATAAAATTTGAATGTTTATGTTTCCTTGCAATTACATGTATGCTTTCATATGATGATCTCATGAGTTTTTAAAGAATAATTCATAGTTTTTGTGCTCTATTTTAATGAAATTTTCATATATCCGTTCTATTTCTTCTGATGAATGAACTCATAGTCATATGATCATTCTGATTCTTCCTTTCTCAAACCATATACCGGACTGAAAATATAAATATGTGCCTAAGCATACTTACCTGGCCTCATTTTCATCTTTGCAACTAGTCATTTGAAACCTGAACTTCAAACCTTGACCTAAACTAACACTTCCTATCGAGCAAATTCAAAGAAAAACCCTAATCAAAATTACAGAGCTTATATCTAGCCTAAGATATTTTCCTTTACATTCACTTCATTAAATATGAAATTGAAACTGAGAGAGCCCTCTCTGGTTTGGTAGGGCTAGCTATCAAATATAAATATTGGTTTGAGGTTACCTCTAGTATCCTTTTTTAGCCTTGGGAAAAGGAGGGAGTGATAATGCACATGAGAGAACCATTTGGCCACAAATCTAGCCTTGTGCTTCTCAAAACTCTGATCCACTGCCTTCTTCACTTTGTAGACCAACCTGGATCCTAAAACTGACTTCCCCTATGGTCTTGGGACAACTTACCATGCATTTTTTCTAATAATGGAGTCATACTCCTCAACCATTGCATCAACCCAAACTGGCTGCTACATTGCTTCCTCGGAAGAGGATGGTTCTATCTCAATAGATTCACTCATAAGATCCATGTATATATTTTACTACTTTGGGGACCTTCTCTTCTCGCGTTGTGATGTGGGTGCTCCCACATTCTCTCTCGCATCTAGCAATAATCTGTCAGCCTCTTTGGTGCACTTTCTTCCATCTCTAGTGGATGGCTCTGCATTATTTTTTCTACCACTCTCTGTTCCTCTACTTGTGGCTACACCACATCTTGAGGTTCTTATTTTGGACCCAAAATCTCCCCAACTAGATGAAACTTAAGCTCTCTCTTAATTGAAAATCACGTGGATTTCTCTTCATCAAATTTCACATATCTTCTAACTAATACCATCCTGTGTGTTGGAAAGTACACCAGATAGTTGTGAGGTGTATCAATGTACCCCACAAATATATGCAACTATGTTGTTGGATCTGGCTTCTTCCTGGCATATTTGGTTACATGGAAAAAAAAATGAACCACAAATTTTAAAATACAACACATCTAGTCTCTTACCTAAAAAAAAATCCTATGGTGTACTCATCCCAAGTATCCAATGAGGAATTTTGTTTTGCACAAATATTGTTGTATTGCATTATTCTCCCATAGATGCAATGATAGGCCTTGATCATGCAACAGAGCTCGTGCTTCTCCCACAATAGTTATGTTCTTCCTTTCTGCAACCCATTCTGCTATGGGTTATGAGGTTCTATCAATTATGTTCGAATTACTTCAGAGGCATAAAATTTCTTGAATTCGTTATGTTGAAATTTGCAACAAGAAACAATGAAATTGGCATCCAGAAACAACTTCTAGAAAATGGCATGTAGAAATGGCTACCATGCGAGGCTTTTGATTTAATTATTCCTTAATTAAATTGAAAGAAATATGTGTCAAATTTATTTATCCCTTAAATAAATTGGACAATAAATTGTAATATTATCTCATAATCACTTGTAATAGTTAACTGAGTGTGACAGACTCAGTTGGCTCATGAAATTCAAGTTGAGCGTGGTTGGTGAGGCATGTATAGTGATTCTATTTATTTAAAAGTCTAAGTTTCAGTTAGTGTATTAGTTTAATGCATGAGAAATCAATTAACTCAATTAAGTGAGTTAAATTCAATATAACTAGTTGTAACTGATTGTTGCACTAGTGAGAGGTCAAGTGAATTAAATCAGATTTAATTCACATGTAGTGATCTATCAAGTGACTGATGATTTACTACTAATAGCTGCATGCATGTAAGTTTTGATGAAGACCTATTTCAGATAGAGGATAAAGGGATGTTATCTATCATTTATATTATTAGTAAATTACCAGCGCATAATTAGAAAACTGAAGGAATTCCCATGATGTATTGCACATTTTTGGAAGGTTGAATTTCTTAATTAATAGGGATAAATTGTTCTTAGAATTGAGCAAACAAGGCAGGATGAGAAGAGGCAGGAAATTGGGTAAGTGTTGGTCGATTTTGTCCAGATCAGTGTGGGACAGTTGGTAGAGTGCAACAGACTCTTGTGAGAAGAGTGAATTCTATTGTTTCATGATTCATTGGTTCATTATAAAATAGAGATAGAGGGGTTTTGATAAGTTTCTTTCCCCAGAAAAATATCTTGTATTGTGGATTGATTTTCTTTCTCTTACTTGGTGTGATTGTGCGATCATGTTTAATTTCCAAAATTAATTGTAGAAGGATTCAATATATTTCTCTAGTATATTGCATGATCAGATTGAATCCATTGGTATACATATTGTTTGCGTAATCTCTACATGGTATCAGAGTGCTAAGAATCACAATAGTGGAGAAGAAATTGAGTTTGTGTTGAATAATATTAAAACTTGCAGATACTTTCTTTGGAGCGACAAACATATCAAGATGGCTTTCAATGGATTAAGATTGGAAAATGCACTTGAGGGCAGTTCTAATTATATCACATGGAAAGATAGAATGGAGGCAGTTATGGAGGACAAAAAGTTGAAAAAATTCATTGATAATGATATTCCCAAGCCTGCAGCAGCAAACGCCGCTCTTCTTGATGCTTGGAAAAATAAGGTAGCAAGGGCAAGGAGGATATTATTAGAGGGAGTTCGAGATCAAAATTTCTCGAGTCTCCATGGAAAGGTGACTCCATATGCTATGTGGAAGGCCTTGAAAAATTTGTTTCAAAACAACAGTGTCCAAAGGAAGTTGGCGTTGAAGGACAAGCTCAGGAAAATCAAGAAGGAGGAAGGTGAGACAGTACCAACATACTTGGAGAAGTTCACTCAATGTTGAGATGAGCTTGGAAGTGTTGGTGTGACCGTAACAGATGATGACTTGGTGAGCCTAACACTTCTAGTCCTTCCCAATGTTGAGAATTTGGAGAGGTGAGAATTAATTCAAATTCTCTTCTTGATAATTACTTGTGATCTTGCTTATGTATATTCTTCTTTAATCTTTCATCATGTCAATTATCAAATTACTCAGTCAAATGTATAGAGACATAATTATTTTCACTTGCAACTAAATTTCTTGACAAGTAGTTAGGAAGGTAAATCATCTACCACTTGTAGATCATTGTCTTGTCTTTGACAAACGCAGCTGCACCAATTCTGTACCTTATTTCATCTATCCGCACATTGTAACTTTAGTCATTTCCACAATCTGTACTCTCTTATTTATTCTGCAATCTACACCTTGCACCCTCTGTATCTTCCACAATCCTGTACTTCTCCTATATCTTTCGCAGACTGTTCTTCTCTTGTACCTTCCGTAATCTGCTTCCTCCGGAACCCTCCACAATGTGTACACTGCAATCCACATTCCTTATCACTGAGATCTTGACCAAAAATCTCAGACATGTCTAAATTCTATTCCTATAGATCTGCTCCCTTCAACGCTATCGAATCTCAGACTTGTCTGCAATTGTTGCCTTCAATCCGCATTCAATTCTTTAGATTATTCCACACTGTTATCTCCTCTAATCATTAGCATAGTTATTGTCTTTAAACCAAAATTTTTATCTCTTATGGGACTCGTAGTTTTCCTTTGAATATACACAATAATTCAGAGTTGAATCTGCATATCTATCTGTTCAAATGATCTGCAGTGCAGTGTATATATAGTGCATTGTTCTTGCCTTTAGGCCGACCAAACAGTCATTTATTGAGCCGAATTTATTACTGAGATTTAGGTTGACAGGAGAGAAGTTATCCTAGTGTTGAGAGAGGTTTTCTTCACGGTATGTAGAGATGTCTTCCAGCGTTGTTTGAGGGTTGCTATTTTTCCTTCTTCCACAAGGTCTTGGAGCATATTAGACTGAACTGGATCCTTCATGATTTTGACACTTAATCATATTTATACCTAGAAGACAAGAACCTAATAGACATCAAGAAGAAGTCTATCTACATAATAAAATATTTCTCATGAAACCCATGAAGCAAGTACAACAAAATACATTTTATTATCTTTGACTCCTTCTTTTCATAATTACATAATCATGAAGACCTACCTAGTTACATTTCACAACACTCCCTCTTAACTAGGGAGGTATTCATTTAGTTACTTGATCACTTTCAAACTTAAATAATTTCATAAGAAAAATTAGATTGGTAATCGCATCTGTATAGCATCATATCAACCAGAATTTTACTAGTGCAAGGTCTTGACTAACATCCCCATCTCTTCAACGAGACAATGGGCTTCAATGTTGGCGAGACACATGACTTATAGACACCTCCATCATTGTATCTCCAAGGTACATACTCCACCCAGGTGTTCCCAATGTATGACCTTCCTGGACTATTCTTCTCTTGGGTAGCTAGCCCTCAAAGACTATTCGTCCCCGACTACTCTTATCCTGAATGCCCTATCACATTCTCAAAGAGTATCGAATGCTAGATGATTACCCAATCCTCCATGGTGTCTTCCCAAGACCAGAATTATGTGTCTATCTCTCCCTGTCAACTAGGGAGGACCTTATTACACAAGGGAATGTACTCATTCTTATACAAAGAATGTACCTAAGCTCATTCTTAGGAATTACCAAGTTTCTTCCAAGTAAGAAACTTACCATCAGACTCCCTCTTAATTAGGGACCTTCAGTAGCAATGGTGAGACACGTAGCAACTCATGAAGAATTCCTGATCTCGATGTCATGAATTTTGATATTGAGGAATGTCCAACTTTTAGCTTCATAGGGCACAAATCATCCATCACTTCCATCTTGAGTCATGTTAGCTATCAGAGTGATTCATCAAAATTCCTTTATCTAGTCCATTTTTATGCCATGTTTCTTTCCTTCAAATCATACATCCTTTCTCATGATTAGCAGCCCTACACAGATTCATCCAGATAAACATATTCATATTAAATTTTAGAACGAAAGTTACCTTAGTGATGATCTTTCACCTTGACATCTTCCTGTAGGCATCGGTATCCTTCATACAAATTGACACATCTCCTAATGATATGTTTTTGCTAAGGGTTTCCAGACTTTTGTCAGAGTCTACTTATCTTCCTAGGAAATCTTCTAGTTTCATCTACTTGGCCTATGAATGATACCTGACTCAAGTCATGGTTTCATTTCATGATCTCTTCCTTTTTGCACATTTTCCATTTCCAGGAACTTTCAACAACCACCTCATATACCATGAGGACATATTATGTTTATTTCATTTTTTCATGTACTGAGAGATACTCTTTTATAGTTCATGCTTCTAAGTACATAAGTTCATTATCTGCAACCATATGACATCACAACATCCAATGTCAGCATATAAATATATACCTCATACATTTTCCCCTTAAGTCATTGTGTTGAAATTTTTAGGAATGAATAGCTTCATTCCCTTGGCTTGTTTCATCAATATGTCATCACATCCCAGAAGTATGTTTCTATGATGACCCTTGCTCTTGATGACTACTTTCTTAAAGTTTGTCAAAGAGGTTTTCCCGGAGCTGACTCACCAGGAGTTCTTGCCATGCTTAGATCAGGATGCTACATTGCTTCCTATCATATAACCAATAGAAATCAATTCCATATTCATAAGTTTGCGTGATTTTCCTTGAATATTCTTTTCTTTCTCCTATTGAGATTTGTCTCTTTAGGACCATCTTTCTTGTAATTTCCTCACTTTCCCTTTTTCCTTCTACAAATGTTTGAGTCTCTTATCCTTCAACATTTTTTCCCTTGATTTGTCTTTTTCCATCTAGTATAAAGACCACTAGTTGAATGAGGTAATTTTCTTGTCTATTTGTTACATTTTCCATCTTATCGTCTTTTCCAGATCTCACAGTTGAGATCTTATGAAGATATCCGTTCATCCTTTGATACCTCAATTTTGTGTAAATATGGTCTAAGTGACATAACCTTATTTATTGCAAAGAATAGTTCTTTCAGCTTATCATATATTCTCTTGATGTCTCCAATCCTTCATAGATTTTTCGTGACTTTACTTTCTTTCAGGACTGTGACTATTCTCCTCATCCAAGGATTCTTGGTAACCCAACCAGCTTATAGATCTCCTTGCAAAAATGAAGTCATTTAACCAAATTTGATTATAGAATGAAAGATACTTACTTGATAAGTGAAGATAAATTCTTCATCTTGATTTCTTCGATGGCAGTGGAGAAAATATGTGTTAGTGATTTCTCTTTGAATGATCCTCTTCAAGGGTAAGGATTAGATCTTTGTTGTAATGATGATAAAGCCTTCTTTTTTGCACTCTTCTACACCAGTCCTGGGAAATCTTGGTTCATAGTAAACTCCTTTTTCTGCACTTCTAGCCTCGACTTCTTACAATATTATTATCCTTGATCTCAATACAAAGATATTTCTTGCTTTGATGTATATCTTTAGTTCTTCTCTAAGTTATCTAAAATATGTTAGCTCAAGACCGAGATTTTTAGCACACCTTGCAACCTTTCAATCACCCTTGTCTGCACTATATGGTAGACCTGTATATTACTAAAGAATTCCTCAGCCTATCTAAAGTATAGACATAGATAACCCTTATATTTCCTTGACCCAATTACTGTGATGCACGATGTTGAAGCTATTGAGAATTTGTATCACTGAAATTTCATCGAACTTGTATCAATACCACCTAGCTTGTATCTCTGCAATAGCACCCAACTTCTTCTTTGTAAAAGCACCAAACTTCTTCTCTCTAAATTTGATCTCAGATAGTAACTTTTCTCTAATTCCAAAATCTTCTTGCCAATATGGTGATCTTCTTTTTCCATAGCTTCAATACCATGTTGAGAATTTGGAGAGGTAGGAATTAATTCAAATTCTCTTCTTGATAATTACTTGTGATCTTGCTTATGTATATTCTTCTTTAATCTTTCGTCAAGTAAATTATCAAATTACTCAGTCAAATGTATAGAGATAGAATTATTTTCACTTTCAACTGAATTTCATGACAAGTAGTTAGGAAGGTAAATCATCTACCACTTGTAGATCACTATCTTGTCTTTGAAAAACTCAGCTGCACCAATTCTGTACCTTATTTCATCTATCCGCACATTATACCTTAGTCATTTCCGCAATCTATAATCTCTTGTTTCTTCCATAATTTGCACCTTGCACCTTCTGTATCTTCCGCAATCATTTACTTCTCCTATACCTTCCGCAGACTGTTCTTCTCCTGTAATTTCCATAATATGCTTCCTCCCAAACCTTCCATAATGTGTACAGTGCACTCCGCATTCCTTATCACTGAGATCTTGACCGAAAATCTCAGACATGTCTAAATTCTATTCCTGTAGATATGCTCCCTTCAACATTGTCAAATCTCGGACTTATCCACAATTTTTTCCTTCAATCCGCATTTAATTCTTCAGATTATTCTACACTATTATCTCCTATAAACATTAGCATAGTTCTTGTCTTTAAACCACACTTTTTATCTCTTCTGGGACCTGTAATTGTCCTTTGAATATACGCACTAATTCATAGTTGAATCTGCATATCTATCCATTCAAATGATCCGCAGTGCAGTGTATATATAGTGTACTGTTCTTGCCTTTAGGCTGACCAAATAGTCATTTATTGAGCCGACTTTATTACTGAGATTTAGGCCGATAGGAGAGAGGTTATACCAGCATTGAGAGAGGTGTTCTTCACAGTATATAGAGATGTCTTCTAGCATTGTTTGAGGGTTGCTATTTGTCCTTCTTCCACAAGGTCTTGAAGCATATTAGACTGAACTGGATCCTTCATGATTTTGACATTTAATCCTATTTATACCTAGAAGACAAGAAACTAATAGACATCAAGAAGAAGTATATCTACATAATAAAATCTTGCTCATGAAACCCATGAAGCAAGTACAACAAAATACATTTTATTATCTTTGTCTCCTTCTTTTCATATTTACATAATAATGAAGACCGACCTAGTTACATTTCACAACACCCAAGAGCTAACATAGTTACTAGGACTGGGTGGATGGGAGGGAGAAGTTACCAGATTGGGAGTGACTTTGGTAAAATTTGGTACAAGAAGAATTTAGGCAGAATACCTGGGATGGATCCTCATCCAAGTCTAATGACGAGGAAGATTGTGCCTTGGTTGGTAAGGCAAAGAAGGCTAAGGGAAAGAAATCCCAAGGTGAAGCGGGCAAGAAAGACTTGTCCAAGATCAAATGTTTTCATTGTCATGAGCATGGGCACTATGCTACAAATTGTCCACAGAAGAAGGAAAGCATGAAGGAGCCCACAGTTTCACCAGGTGAAGCATTGACTTCACAGATCGAGCTTGATTTTACTCTCATTGCATGCATGGCCAACACTATAATGGGATGCATGTGGTATTTAGAAAATGATGCTTTGTTTCATATGACAGGGGATAGAGATCTCTTTAGTGATTTGGAGGAGAAGGACCTCAAGTAGAACTTAGAGTTTGGAGGTGACGGGAGGTATAGCATGATCGACATAGGTACAACTTCCTGTCAGAGGGAGAATGGCTCTCATCTCAGACAAGAAAATGTTTTGTTTGTTCCAGGCCTAAGGAATAATCTTGTCTCCGTAGTGGTATTAGAAGACCGTGGTTATGAGGTGATGTTTATAAAAGTAAAGGCGTTCCTTAAACACATAGCCACGAGACAGCTGAAACATATCATTGCAAGAGAAAAGAACCTGTATTCTCTCAAGGTTGAGGATGCATGCAAGACTTTGAGGAGAAAAGTAGTGGTTAATTACTTGGTGGTTGAGAGGGAGAAATTATCTCTCAACATGCAGCCTCAGAAGCAGTCTCAAAATGTTGTGGAGCAGCCACAATTAGAGAAGCATATAGGAGATCGAGTGGAAGAGTCCACTCAAGGAGAGACCTCTAGGAGGGGGAAATTTCGAGCCAGATGGGAAGAGGGAGTACATGCTTTTATAACTCCAGGTGTGAGGTGGGGCGATGTGCAGATATGATCCCAAGAAGAAATTTGGGTAGGGTCCATTGAGATGGTATGTCTCATGGATGGAACCTGGCTACGAGGAGCCCATAGTACAATAGTAGTAGGAAGGACTGGATAGATTGATGCAATCAGCTATCAGGAGGGAAAAAATTAGAGTGACAAATGTTAGATATTGGAGCACATATTATAGTTGGTAGCAGTTCAGAGTGCATGGATGCAGATGTCAGCACCACAGAGAGTCTAGTAGACATGTGCAGTAGCTAGCAGCAGTCAGAAGAATCTGATGACAAATGCATTATATTGATTTAGTTGTTTGGAGGCTATTCAATTTTAGGAGAGTTGCATGTGCGAACAACACTAGGAAGTGTTGCATGCAAGAACATTCCAAAGGTACTGGATCACGACAGATTGATTCCTTTCTTGTTGAGAGGGAGTGTTGAAATTTACAACAAGAAATAATGGAATTGGCATCTAGAAACAATATCCAGAAAATGGCACCCAAAAATGGTTGTCATGCGAGGCTTTTTATTTAATTATTCATTAATTAAAGTGAAAGAAACATGTGTCAAATTCATTTATCCCTTAAATAAATTGGACAATAAATTGTAATCTTATCTCATAATCACTTGTAATAGTTAATTGAGTGTGATAGAATCAATTGGCTCATGAAATTCGAGTTGAGGGTTGTTGGTGAGGCATGTAGAGTGATTTTATTTGTTCTAGAGTCTAAGTTGAGTTAGTGTATTAGTTTAATGCATGAGAAATAAGTTAACTCAATTAAGTGAGTTAAAATCAGTCTAACTAGTTGTAACTAATTGTTGCACTAGTGAGAGGCCAAGTGAATTAAATCAATTTAATTCACATGCAGTGATCTTTTAAGTGACTGATGATTTACTATTAATAGCTGCATGCATGTCAATCCTGACGAAGACCTAGTTGGGACAGAGGCTAAATGGATGTTATCTATCTGTTGTATTATTAGTAAATTGTCAGCGCATAATTAGACAACCATAGGATTGTCCATGATGTATTGTGAAATTTTGGAATGTTGAATTTCCTAATTAATAGGGATAAATTGTTCTAGAACTGCACAAGCAAGGTAGGCTTAACAGAGGCAGGAAATTGTCTAAGTGTTGGTCTATTTTGTCCGGATCAATATGAGACAATTTGTACAGTACAACAGACTCTTGTGAGAAGAGTGCATTGTATTATTTCATGATTCCTTGGTTCATTATACAATAGAGATAGAGGGGTTTTGAGTAGTTTCTTTCCCTAGAAAAATATCTTGTGTTGTGGATTGATTTTTTTCTCTTACTTGGTGTGATTGTGTGATCATGTTTAATTTATGAAAATTAATTGTAGAAGGATTCAATATATTTCTCTATTATATTACATGATCATATTGAATCCATTGGTATACATATTTTTGTGTAATTTCTACATGTTAGAGATGTATTCTCCACCATTGTCACTCCTCGGAGCCATTACCTTCTTCCCTCTAACTTTCTCGACAATTGCCTTGAAATCATAAAACTTGGAGAACATATGATATTTCTTCTGTATGAAGAAAATCCAACACTTTCTAGAAAAATGATAAAAAAAATCACATAATACCTATGTTTTTCTGTGGAAGCTGTCGAGAATGGTCCACACACGTGTGACTGAACTCTCTCAAGGATCGCATTGGAATCAGTTTATGTAGGCTTTAACCCTATAAAAAAATTAATTGCAAGCGAACTCTTAAGACAAAAAATAAAACAATAGCGAGAGCATAAAACATAAAACAAATATACCCAGATATTTTCCCCTAGATCCCAAAACTGGGACTACCAACTTGATTTTTCATTCTATTCCTTTCAATGTTACAACACATATATATACATTCTGAAGCTTTCATAAAACCCAATCCATTAACCCTGGATAAGAATGTAACCATGGTTCCTTTGAATATATCTAAAAAATACCATGGGAATAAAACCATCATGCCCAAAACCATGTGCAAACCCATGCACAAAACAATAGGTAGGTCTGGCCATCTAATATAAGGACCATTTTTTTATTATTTATTTTTATTTATTTTTTTAATTTTAATGTTTTTTTTTTTTGGCGACACTTTGTTGAACCCCGTGCAGGGGGGATACTGCCCCTTTGCAAAGCCCCCCATAGGGGGGGATGTTACCCCCTATGAACCCACTACTGTTCCCCGCACAAGCATAGGGGGGTATGTTGCCCCTCTCTTACCCCCCACTTCTTGCCTGAAGCTAGTCGTGGAAAGAATATAACACACACCCACCATTCATTCTCCCACTTATTGTTCTCTTTCCATAGGGAGCCACAAGAGAGCTTAGTCATTGGCCAAGCCCTACAATAGGCACTGTTTCTCTAGACCAAGAGAACTTCTCAGTTCTCATAGAAAAGTCTCACTTCTTGCCTGTTGTTGAGTGCAGGAATTACACTTAATAAAACTCCTCAACACTTAATTTGTCAACCCGGGGGATACATAAACTTAGAGATGAAGCACAGGAAATGCCAGATATGGTATGAATATTCCTAATATAAATCCATACTTTCTTTAAAGGAAATACTACAGAATCAAATTAAAAGAGAAAAAGGCAACTTGAACCATCAAAATAATCTAAGACTGGAACAAGAAAGAATGCATTTGCAAGAGGGAATTAAAGATAAAAGGCAATCACTCCAGCTAATTATTGTTTAACTACTAAGTGTGTGTTTTTCTTTAGCAGAGACACTAGCAATCTCATCAGATGGGCCCTTAAATATGCTCCTTTAGAGATTTCCTTCTTGCACTAATCTGTCCTGCACTTTCGCAGTTTGCTTGCACTAGTGCAGGAACATAGATTTATGCAGAAGGTATAAATGGTGTCATTGCTAAAGGATTTTTTACTTCATGCAAGGGCTTGAACTTTCCCAGGTTTGAAGCACTCAAATCCTGTGGCAGGAAACGATTTCTTGCACCAGATCAAAGCTTCCTGCACTTAGCGTTTAATTCTTAAAATGAGTGCTTAATTATTGCAAGTGATATTATAATGTTAATTCAAATTGCACACATAAAAAGTGAATGTTTCTGATCTTAACATAGTGCCGGAATAAAGAAAAAATCAATATACATTTATCCCGTCGTAAGTATTTAATGAAAGAAAGAAGATTGTCGGAAGTAGACTAAGAAAGCTTGCTGCATCACACCAACATGCATTGGTGCAGGTTCATTCCTCCTTCTTGGACCAGGTGGGGAAAACCAATCAAACAGAATTGCAGAAAAGGAGATATCACACCAATGTGCACTGGTGCAGGTTCATTTCTCTTGCTTGGACCAGGCGGAGGAAATCCAATCTAAAATCAAGTGCAGGAATGAAAATTGCAGGAAAAGGAAATTTATCTACTTCATACAATAGATCCGCTTTCACTCAGACAGGAATGCATGTGCTTAAAACTAAATCACACTTGACAATGTAAACACGAATTACAGGGAAACAGGAAATGGGGTAAACGTGCTAGGTTGGCTGGGCCCTAGCCAACCATCACGTTTCCCTTTTAATAGAAATGTTGCTCAGTAACTTAATCAATTGATCAACTCAAATACAAAAACATAATTTGTGAAACATGAGGCAGAGCTCCCTTTTATTAATTCACTGAGGAAAGTACAAACATTAATACATCGTCCAGCCCAGATTTGGGTGATAACAAAATACAATGACTTGCTACCGCCTCTCTGGCTGAGTTTCTGTTCTCTTATGCTATCAAAAACTTTCTCCCCAGTCCTATTTACATTCTACATTATATAGATCTTTGGACAAAGGCCAAAATAGATCATTCAACCGATTACATAACCAAACATAGATTTTAGCTTCTTGGCCTTCAAAATTAGACAGTTAGTAGAAATGGTCGTAGCTAATCTCCAGCTTTAACCCTTCACAGATTCGGTTTCGGCTATCTTTGGATCACTCTTGTTGTTGTGGCTGAAGCAGCTCAAAACGAGGCGGTGATCAAGGAGGTTCGGATCTGCTGCAAGGATTTGTTGTGATGGAAATGGTGCAAGATTCGATCCTGCACTAGGATCAGCGGTCACAGTAAGCACTCTAACTACCAAATAAACATTGGAGATATCAATAAGTTACAAAGAGTAATTAAAAGTAAGAAATCATGTAATAAATAATTAATAAATTCTAAGTTGAATTGAATATATGAAAAATAAAGTTTATATGAAATATGTCACCATGCTTGGACTAATGCAAGATGAGGGTGCATAAAAGAGGTAAAACAGAGGTAAATGGTTATGATTTAGGAAGGGGAAAATGGAAAAAGGAGAGAAAATTAGGGGGCTAACATCCTCCCATCCCTAAGCTATTGTGCGTCCTCACAAAACTATTTACCTTTGCAAAAACCTTCAAAAATTTGAGCATTCCAGCTCAATCCTACTCTGACATATTGACATCAGCCTGCAATGTTTCAAAATTCTTATTTTTGATGGTCTTTAGTTTCTTTGTCACCTTTTTAAGTTGCTTGAAACATTGCGCAACTGAGTACTTGCAAACCCTAAATTCTCCTTTCTTTTTCTGGATCTCTGCATTTAATTCTTTTTTACTCTTTTATTTATCCTCCTACGCTTTAGCTATGAGTTTTTCTAAGTTCTGCACTTGAAGCTCCAGTTCAACTATCCTAGCATCAAGAGTTACCAAATATCCTTCTTTTTCTGTCTCGGTAGGGGTTGTGTCTTCCTCAAGGACCTCAATACCCCTCATGGTTTCAACAAACTCTTCTTCTTCTTCTTCTTCTCCCAGTTCTTCTTCTTCTTCTAGTTCTTCTTCTTCTTCTGGTTCTTCTTCTTCTTCTTGTTCTTATTCTTGCATTGGTGCAGGAGGGGATTCAACGTCCTATGGGGACTGTGGTTATTCACCTGCACTATATTCTTCATTCTTTCTCCGGGCCTTTTTAATGAAATCAACCAACAGAGTGTCATCTTCGACCTCTACATATTTTGCTGTGTCTGCAAGGACTGATAGGTTGTCTTCTTCGAGGGTCTGTGCCTGTACTGGTGTCATAGGAGTCTCTTCAATAGGTGCACTAGTTGTCTTCTTCTTCTTTGGAGATGGGGCCCTTTATTCTGTTGATTTTTCTGGTCATTTCATTTTTGCATTGGTGCAAGAAGGACTCCCCTTTACATTCTTACTCAGACCCTTGCTTGTGCTGGCGGGGTCCTCTGTCTCCTTTTTGGTAGATGTCTTTTAATGTAGTTTTTTTAACAATGCCTCCCAGGTCATGCCTTTAATTTCTAATTGTTTCTAGACCCAAATATTTATCAAGCTGTGGTGATATAGCTTCTTGTCAGCTTGGTCTACCGTGCGTCCCGCACACCTTTGGCCATTTTTTCCAAGCTCATAAGAAAAAAATAGGGGAAATCAATCCTCCACTAGACGTGTCGGCCGCCTTCGAAATGCTACAACATCCTAAAATGGTACACAAAAGTGAGGGAGTACCTTCCCTCATAGGTTTTGAATTTCTGTAGGATGAAAAGGAGGTCCCGCCACTGTCCCAATAGGGCATTGTATGGAATTCCTTTCTTCCATTCTACCTTCATATTATTGTTGACAATGAAACGCTCCCATCGATTCCTTTCTAGTTTCTAATTTTTAAAATACTATTCACCAGTGTTTTCCAAGGCTGTCGCTGCTGCTATAAACTCTTCCGTAACCTCAATTTTTAGAGGCCCAATTTTTACTTGGTCATTTTTGAAAATTTTGGCAAACTATAGGGCCACTTCACTATTGTGCCCGTCAAAATTTTGCAAGAATTGAAGAAATCTTGAGTCTCGCAATAGTACAAGACTATTGCGATACTTAGCAATTTGTTCTACCATACTAAGGGATGAGGGTTCGCTTCGAATAGGCGGCATTGTTGTTTAACGGTTATGAACAGTCAAGAATTTACATGCAACACTGGGAAAATTGGTTCTTATAGATAGGGATCCAACTGTCCTCCATCCCTTCCATCTTATCACGCATTAATTCCACTGAAATAGTCGTGGATACGTGGAATATTTGAGGTCGTGCCGGATTGGTACTTGCAGCGGCGTTTTAACGGCTAGGTGAGGTAATCATTACAAGTGAAGGACATCTAGGATTATGGCGGAAAGGGGAAATTATATCCAAGCAACGGTTAAACATTTCCACACTCCTTCATAATTCAAAACAGAACTTTAGCATTCATTAAAAAATGATAATGATTCTTAAATTAAAAACACCTTGTACTTTAAATGATTTTCTCCTAGTTAATATGATAGCACAAGTACTCATCGACTAAGTGAAAGGATTTCTTATAAACTTTCATGATGACTACTTTCCTATGACATATGCTATGAAAAAAAAAATTGTACTATGTTTTGGATAGGGTGAATTCTTGCACCGGTCTACTTGCACTGCTTAAACTATGATATTATGTTGGTACCATTCTACTTGAATTTATTATATAGGACAACATGCTTTCACTATTGCAAGCATAATCTCTGAAAAAAACAGTGAATTTAAGTAAAATATAGGCTGGGCTTCCAACATGACTTCCTCAATTTATACTGGAAATTTGCTTCGCCCTTTCTTGATGCTTTAGAGCATATCCTTTTTCTCTTTGTGCATGAGATTCCACAATTCATGAGGGAACAAAGAAGTTGGAAAAGGGAAATTTAAGAATGGGATGGAATTCTGTTACAGGGATTCCAGGAATAGTACCACAAGAGGGGATAAACAGAAGTGGGGTAGGGAAAAAAATTCAAGGGTAAAGTGGGGTTTTACGAAACGGATAGGGTAAATTTAGAAGAATATGGGAAGGTTAATAATTCTTGGATTGAAGAAGAAAACTGAGGGAATATTACAAAAGTGGGATATGAAGAGAGGCAGAAATTTTTTTGGAAGGTCTGCCTACACTGGTGCAAAAAAATAACTGCAGTGAGAATTAAGCGTTACTTGAATAAAAAATATCCATGCTAATTACCCCAATAAAGGTTGGTTCTGCTGAACTTGATTTTACTTGGTGGTCGCCAGCATATCTAAAGATCAAGCAACATTCTCTTTTTATTATAATTTTTTGATCTTCCTACCAGCAAGCTAGTTTTCAGGTTGATCCTTCTGCAATCATGTCAGCAAACTGATTTTCATAATTACAGGAAAATATTTTTTATTTACTTTTTATTTAAAAATTATTTATTTATTTATTCTTGAAGAAGAAGAATTCATATTTTCAAAAGGTTGGCATTACCATTCACCACTACCATCCCGAATTGCTGTTGGATTCTTTCCTGGCAAGTGGCTGAAAATACTTCTTTAATCTGTGTCCATTTACCAAGAATACTGAATTTTGTCCATCAATAGTTTTAACTTCTACTACTCCATTCTTGAAAACTCAGATCACTTCATAAGGTCCCATCCAACATGTATGGAATTTCCCTTTAAAAATTTTAAATCTAGAATCATAAAGGAGCACCCAATCACCTTGTTGGAATTTCTTTTTCTGAATAGAATTGTTATGCCACCTTTTGTGTTGCTACTGAATTAGTATGTTCTGTTGAACAACATCCCTACGAAATTCATCTAAATCATTTAATTGGAGAAGACGCTGTTGTTGTGCCTCAGAGAGATCTAGTCCTAACTGAACTGCAGTTCTGAAAGTTTTGATCTGGAATTCAATTGGTAACAGAACCTATTTGCCATATACCAGCTCATATGGTGTATGTCTTGTGCTATTTCTCCAAGTGGTTATGTATTCCCATAAAGCTTCTGGTAATCTTTCAGCCTAGTCTTTCTGATGCATATTTACTATCTTTGTAAGAATGGACTCGATCACTTTGTTTGTGGATTCCACCTAGCCATTTTCTTGCGGGTGATATGTCATGGATTTCCTGTGCCAGATTTTGTATTGCTCCATCACATCCTGTACCAGATTAGAAATAAAATACGGACCATTGTCAGAAACAATTTCTCTAGGCACACCAAATCTAGTAAATATTTTAGTAAAAACAAAATCAACAACAAATTTTTCTGTAGCAAAGGAAACAACTTTAGCTTCTACCCATTTTGTAACAAAATCTGTACAAACCAAAATATGTTTTTTACTTAATGATGTTGGATTTATTGGCCTTATAAAATCAATAGACCATTTTTCAAACGACTCAATCATAACTTGGGGGCATAAAGGGATTTCATTGGTTTGATTAGGCTGGCCCATTCGTTGATAGCTATCACATCACCTGGCATACTATTTGACATCCTTAAACAAGGAAAGCCAAAAGTAACCAGCATGCAATACTTTATATGCAATTCTCTTATCAGCGAAGTGGCCTCCATAAGGTTCATCATGAGCAGATTTCAATATGTCAAACACTTCCTCATCTCTTACACATCTACAGATAATCAGATCTGGACCAGTGTAAAAGAGATCGCCTTGAATCCAGGATTATGCAACACTTTTTTGAATAATATTCCGCTTTTCATGAGTGGAAAAGTGGGGTGATGTTTTCTCAGTAACCAAGGAATTATCAATGTCAACGAACCACATAGAGTCTGTTGACATAGAAAAAATATATTCATCCGGAAAATCATCATTAACAGGCGTTACTTCACCAGGGTTATCTAATCTAGAAAGAAAATATGCTACAACATTAGATTTTCCTGGTCTATCAACAATAGTAACATTAAATTCCTGCAATAATAGCAACCACCTAGTCACTCTACCGCTAGTCAATGGTTTGTTCATCAAATATTTAATCGCAGAATGATCAGTATGTACAAATACTTCATATTCTATAATATAGTGCGTGAACTTATTAATTACAAAAATTAGAGCTAAAAACTCTTTCTCTGTAATTGCATAATTTAATTCAGTGGAAGACAAATTATTACTAATATAATAAATAACATAGGATTTCTTATTTTCCTCTTGTCCTAAAGCTGTGCCAATAGCCATACCTGAAGCATTAGAGGAAATGTGAAAAGGCAGGGACCAGTTAGGACCTATCAAAACTGGTTCCTGTACCAAATTTTCCTTTAATGTTTCAAAAGACTGTTGGCAAGCTGTGGACCAAGAAAATTCACTATCCTTAGCTAGAAGTCGGAAAAGAGGGGAAACTATCTTAGAAAATTTTTCAATGAATCTTCTATACTAACCAGCATGTCCTAAAAAACCTCTTACTTCCATTTGAGTTTTGGGTGCAGGAAGATGTAGAATGATTTCAATATTTGCTGGATCAACCTGGATACCTTTATCAGAAATCAAATGGACAAGTACCACTCCCACTTTGCACATCAATATACATTTCTTGTCACTCAAAGCGAGACGGGCTTCCTGAAAACAGAGAAGTACTTTCTCCAAATTTTTCAGAGCTTCCTGAAAAGAATCACCAAACACGGAAAAATCATCCATATAAATTTCTACAAATTCTAGTTCAGAAAAAATGGCCAGGACTGCCCTTTGAAAGGTAGTCGGGGCATTACATAAACCAAAGGGAAGAACTTTATAAGCAAATTTACCCCATGGACATGTAAAAGTAGTTTTATCCTGATCTTCGGTTGCAATCTGTATCTGGTTATAACCACTAAAGCCATCCAAAACGGAAAAATATTTCTTTCCTGCAAGGGTATCAAGCACCTGGTCAATGAAAGGGAGAGGGAAGTAATCTTTGATAGTGGCTTTTTTTAATTCTCGATAATCAATAAAAATAATCCATCTTCCATATTTCCTAGGTACTAGCACTAATGGAGAGACCCACTGACTGTCGGAAATAGGATAGATAAAACCGGCATCCAAGAGTTTCTGTACTTCTTCCTTCACAATATCTCTTAGAGCTGGATTCATTCGCCTTTGGGGTTTTCAGACAGGTTGTGTTCCTTCCTGGATATATATATGATGTGTACAATTTTCAAGAGGAATACCCTTCATATATTCATAGCCCCAAGGAAAGGCACTAAGATGGTTTTGCAACAAATTCACAAGCTGCTCCTACTGAGATGAGTCCAAATCTGAACTAATATGCAAGGATTTACCAGGGCTAATCTCAAAAAGAGTAGTTTCAAGCTCAGGAGTACTCAAGGGAGTGGTCAAATGCAATGGTATAGAAGAATGATAATCAAGATTATCTTGAAAATCTAGGCTGAAAATCTGGCTCAATGGCTCAAAATTAGGCATAGTTTCTAGATTATTCAGGAAATCTTGAATCTCATCTTCTTGTGAAGACCTAGAATAATGATGGATAAGGGAAATGGGCTGAGTCTTTTTGGAACACCTAATCCTACATGGGTAGGTGTGGAATGCGAAAAGTCACAATGGAGTCCAAGTGACCTTGGAATATGAAACCAAGAGTCACAATTCATCAGACCATAAATGTACATCTTTGTATAATGGAAAATAAGAAAGCCTCACGCTTATTCTTCATTGTGTGTTGAGTCTCTTGTGTGTGTGCTCATCTTCCTCATACACCATGTGTGTGCTTCAACATGGTGTTTAACATGGTATCAGAGCGGGCGATTGCTGGCCCTGCTCCACTTTGAATGAGCCATTTGTGTCTATGGCCTATGCATATATGCAAAATTCTTGACGTTTTTGCAGCATTTAGAGACTTTTTGCAGCAGTTTTTTGAAAAGGAGAAGCATTCAGAAGAAAGAGCAGCATTCAGAATTTGAAGAAGAAGAATCATTCAGAAATTGGTTTTGAAGAAAGGCAGCACTGCCCATCTGAAGGTTTTCATTCTCATTTTTCCTGCAATTTCTATTAATTTCTACATTGAAGAGTTGCTGGAAAACTCTGTTTAAAGAGGGTTTCTGAAGTAGAAGTTTCTGGCTTTTTAATGGAAAAGAATTTTGAGTTTTTCTGCTGCTCAGCTATTATAAAAATTCTGGGTTTTTGAAGTAAAAATTTCTGAGTTTTTACTGGCAAAATTCTGCCCCATTTCCTGATAAAAATCTCTGCATTTTGTCCAATACTTTGCTGCTGGGCTACTAGAAAATTTCTGCAAACCGCTATTGTATTTCAGTGCTTGAAATTCTGCAGTTGCCTTGTATTGAAGACATTTGTGAAATTTATGCTCTTTATTCTTGCTCTCTGCTGCTTTACATTTAAAAATAAAAATAAATAAAAATAAATAAAAATAAAAATAAAAATAAAATTAATTCTGGGCAACTTGGCCCCTCGGCTCTCATAGCCTTCGACCCTTGGGCTTACCATACGCTCCATACACAAAATCTGCATCTCACTCCAACCGGCCTGTCGGCCCTCCTTCCCTAACACCTGCCATACGCCCCCCTCTCCTCACAACGTGGGCTCCTCAGCTCATGCATCCACCTCTCACAGCAGCCCCTCCCTAACGTTTCCTATACCCTCGACTCCCTTTGCATATATTCAACCCCTCTCACCTCTTACGTGCTTCACTGTAATACCCGCAGCCCCTATTCTACCGTGGCCTACGCCCCCTCACTTGGCTACTGAACGCACTGTCCCCTCTCTTTCCTACGCCTCGCTGCACCCTGCTATCCTACCCTCCCTCTTCACGGCCCCTCCCCTGTATTTAACGCTCCCCCTCACATATCTCTCACCCGCTCCAACCCTAATTACGCCCTCCCTCACTCATTTTCCACGACACCTTATACACTCTCCTCTCCCATACGCTCTCACATCTCTCCCATATGCTCACATCTTTTTTAATTAATCTCCCTTACATATTTTTTAATTAACTCCCTTTTTTAAATTTCCTCTTTTTTAATATCCCCTCTTTTGTTAATTAATCCCTTCCCATTAAAATTTCCCTTCCCTTTTTTTTTCCCATTCCCATTTATATATAATTTCACTTTATTCCCATAATTTTTAATCCCTTTCCCCCATTTAAAATTAATACCCTCCATTTTAATAATTTTTAATCCCTTTCCCTTTTAATAACCCCCCTCCACATAATATCTCTCCTCCATTAATTTAATTCCCCTCTCCATTTTTAATAAATTCCCTTCCCATTATTACAATTCATTTCCCATTTTTTAATAAATTCCCTCCATTTAAAATCCATTTTTAAATAATAATTTTTTAATTAATTTTCAATTAATTAAAAAAAAAAAAAAGTAGAGAGAGAGAGGAGAGAGAAGATTTGAACAGCAGAAAAAGAGGAATGACATGTGAGCAGAATTGAAGAAATGACATGGACTGAAATTTGCAGATTTACATTGTGATTTGTGGCATTGATTTGAAGGTTGTTTTATTTTGAAGAATTTCATATTTGAAGACAAGTTTGACATCATTGAAAACAACTCTTTGAAGGAAAATTCAGCTGCCTCAAAGGCCTTTTGCACAAGTGTTTTGTTGCACTTTTTTTGTTGAATATTGTATTGGACTGACATTGATTTGCATCTTCATTCAAGACTTGAGTTGTTGAAAAATTGTTGATTTCCCTCCATCATTTGAGGAGCACACTTTGTACTTTGAGAATTTCTTGAGTCATTTGTATTTGTTGTTGAATCACATTGTAAACGGGTGCATTCTCGGTTGAAGCCGACACCCTTTCATTTTTGAGCCTAAGTTGTTGAAATGGCCAAAATCAATGAGGCATTAGAGTTGTTGAATAACCTCATTCATTCAAATGTTGAGGACATGATAAAAATGAGCAAGGATGCTCTATGTAACATTCAGAGTTGTTTGCTAGATGCACATGAAAAGATTGAGTTTTTGCAGTTGGAATCTCAGCTCCAACAAGAAGAACTTCAGCAAAAGAGTCACCATTCTGAACCTGTTTCTATTCAGAACATTGTGAAGGACTCTCATCAGAAGAAAGAAGATAAAGTTGCAGATGATTCACATTTAGCTCATTGCACTAGAGCAGATGTACATGCAGATGCAACAGTTCAACCTGCACTTCTCAAGCCCATCATCAGACCTTGGGAAGAGCTTGTCCACAACAAGCACCGAACTGGTCTTGGATATGACAAGGATGTGTCCTTTCATATTCCAGACTACACCAAGCCTATCAGATTTCAAAGTGCCGGATTCCTATATGACAGTTCACCTGCAGCTGTTCCAGATCCTGTTCCACTTCCACAACAGATTGAGAAATGCCAACACTGTGATCGAGTTGGCCATATGAAAGATCATTTTTTTGATCTTCATCCATGCAAGCACTGTGGTCGGCACACTCATTCTTTAGACAGATGCTTCAGACACAAGCCTCCTGCAAGAACCAAGATTCATCTTGGATGGATCGCTTCTTGGCAATGGGCATCAGCAGCCAAGAAGATTTTTAAGACACATGTCAGAACTTGTTCACGGATATTGAGAAAACTTGCAGTTGAGTTTTCACCATCATCTCACCTTGTCCCTGACAGGGGGAAAATGATGGTCATGTACAAGCTTCAACGACAGATCAAGCGAGCCTGAGCCACAATCTCTCATTCCATGTTCAGAGTTGTAGCCAGCAGTTCAAGCGAGCCTGAGCCACAATTCGTCATTCCGGATTCAGAGATGTAGCTAGAGACACGGATGCCCATGAGCATACCTTCGGTTGGTGGATAACCTAAAACCATCATCTTTGGTTGGTGGATAACCTAAAACCATCATTTTCGGTTGGTGGATAACCTAAAACCATCATCTTTGGTTGGTGGATAACCTAAAACCATCATTTTCAGTTGGTGGATAACCTAAAACCATCATCTTTGGTTGGTGGACAACCTAAAACCACCATAGGTAGTAGACCTCCCTTCTTTTAGGTCGAAGGTCTCCCTTTTTTATGAGGGACAATTCCTCTAGTAGAAGCCTTCAGCTTCTTGCCAGTTTTGGAAGAGTTCCGGGAACTGCAACAAGTTTTGCATTCCAGTGTTTGTGGTCATCCTAAAACCACCTCTTTCTTCCAACATTTCAGAGAGTTGATTCAGCCCAACTGCTGCCATGCATAATTTGTAGATTTGTATTACAACTCTTTTCTTGGACTCACACATACCCCTTCGGATTAAGGGGGGATGTTGGAACACCTAATCCTACATGGGTAGGTGTGGAATGCAAAAATTCACAATGGAGTCCAAGTGACCTTGGAATATGAAACTAAGAGTCACACCATTGTACTATAAATGTACATCTTTGTATAATGGAAAATAAGAAAGCCTCACGCTTATCCTTCATTGTGTGTTGAGTCTCTTGTGTGTGTGCTCATCTTCCTCATACACCATGTGTGTGCTTCAACATGGTGTTTAACAAGTCTCCTCATCACTACTTTGATCCAACCATAAAGTATCTTGAAGGTCCTGAATGGATTTGGCAGGGGGGTATAAGGTAACTTTCTTCCTAGAATCTCCATGCGAAATATACATATCACCGGAACGAAATCCAATATATGCATCGGCTGTAGCAAGCCATGGTCGACCAAAGATCAAGGGATATCCTCCTACTTGTTAGAAATTTACCACAGAAATAAAACATTTACTGAGAGGAATACACATAATTAAAAACCCAACAACAAAACATTAACATAAACACAATTCATGTTAAAATAACCAGCAACAAAACATTAACATAAACATATATGTTTATCCAGGAAAACCCCAAAATCTGGAGAAAAACCAAACCAATGAAATTTCATTAAACATTGGCCACAACCCTGGCCAATCCGGCCAAGTGAGCCTTCACCGCTTACCTCCAGGCCTACATCACAATGAAGTCTTCCCAGCCTTTTATAGGCTCCATTACATGCAATACCATGGGCTGAAAACCATGGGTGCACAATACCATGTGCCCCAAAACCACTACTATTTACCCTAGTCAACATTGACTCTATCCCGAGTCATGTTTACCTAACAATTCCCCCCTTAAACTTGACTTGGGGATTATTGACTAAATCCAGCCAATCCTGCTAAATGAGACAACCTCGCTCACTCTAGCTCTCCCCCCTCAATTTTTTTTACCCAGGGTAATTGTTAACTTGACATCCCCTGTATCACCTAGGTCTAACCCAGACTTTACCAATGATTATCCAGGGGTACGCATGCCATACCTGGTCTTATAGCAATATGGCCATTTACATGTAATAAAATTAACTCCATTATAATAATATATATTTTTTTGTTTCATTGTTGTTGTCTTTGTACATATGAAATCAATGTCCATATAAAAAGAACCCATCTACCGGATTACATGGGTCACCAGCCTCTGTAACCACCATTCCTCTAACAATTCTCTTCAGATACATGGTTCATCAATTAATTAATCCACGTGCTCGTATCCTCTCTCATTTTCTACATTCATTCATGATGTCCTCTCCAAAGAGGACATCATAGTTGTACATGAATATGCCCTCTACACTTTTGTTGGTCCATTCTATTATCTGTTTGGTTGCTTGGTGAAGCTTCTCTTTTCCACCATCGACCACGATTTTGACATGGCCCTCACAAAACCTGATAATAAAAAACTCTTTTTCAAAGCTCACAAGTTGCACAGATTTAAGCAGGCCTGCAGCCCATAAAATAAAATAAAATAAAATGCGAGAGAACGAGCCTTTTTTAGCCTCGACACACCGTATTTCTCCTCCACCATCGATGTGTCCACACCAACAAGACAATTCTATGAACACTGCACCAACTCAACGTTTTCCACCTTCAATAACTAGCATTGTTATCTCCACAAAATCTACATTTGGAAGCAGGAATGGATCTTGGCACTGGTGTTTTCTGCATATTTTATTGTGGCCGCCACTAGACAGTGACATCTTGAGCTTCTTTTTAACACCCCCTCTACGGCCTCTCTTTGACATGACTACTTTCTTTCTTCCTGCTATCGTAGGGCGACCTTGATCTAGACTTTAAGTGTCTGTGTCTCAAATTGCTCTCTGTGGATTTTGACTTGGACCGCCTGTTGATTCTCCTTTCTAAGTCTAGATCCCTATAGTGATCTCTGTCCTTCTCCATGCAACATAATTTTGTTCCTCGGTGATTCTCCCATCATCATTGCCTTCATTTTATTGCCACGGCTGCACTATAATGCCCACACCTACACTTTGACGCCCATGCTTAAGCTTTGCCAGCTTCCATTTTCCTTCCTATCTTGAGTTGCTCGATAACATCCACGATGAACGTAAGAGCTCTCTAAGAACCAAAAATTCTGTTCGCTGGCTCCTTTCTTTCCATGCTCGTTGCCTTACAAAGCTCTCCAACTTTGCTCTTCTTGCAGACTCCAATTCGTTCCGATGCAGGCTTTGATCTCGTGGGGCCTTCTCTTATGTAACATATTCACATTGAATCCGTCTAATCCCTTTGGATCCAACCATGTACATCTGAGCACATATATGATCAACGATCTCTCCAAAGTCAGCAACTGCAACAACGTCCAACAACCAGAGCAATTTAGCAGCATCTTCATTGCCAACACTGATCTCAATCCTCACAAGTTTGATCTTTTCCACATGATTGTGTCCATCATTTTTCTTTTTCAATCACAATAGATCTAATCAGATCTAACATATTCATAAGCAGATTGAACTAGATTTTACGTAGACCTGTCCTCCTCCTCTTACATAGATCTATGCAAGATCATGTTCACACACAGATCTATTTAGATCTAGATATAGATCTAACACCTTCACACATAGATTTTTCCTTTCACGTATATCTGTCCAAGAGAAAATTTCACACAGTAGCAGCAAACTATAGATATAGAAAAATCACTAAACTTGGCAGCTCATTCCAGATTTCAGATCTTCATAGCTCTGATACCAGTTGTTAGAAATTTACCGCAAAAATAAAACATTTACCAAGAGGAATACACATAATTAAAAACCCAGCAAAAAAACATTAACATAAACACAATTCATGTTAAAATAACCATCAACAAAACATTAACATAAACATATATTTTTATCCAGGAAAAACCAAACCAATGAAATTTCATTAAACATTGGCCACAACCCTGGCCAATTCGGCCAAGTGAGCCTTCACCGCTCACCTCCAGGCCTACATCACAATGAAGTCTTCCCAGCCTTTTATAGGCTCCATTAGATGCAATACCATGGGCTGAAAACCATGGGTGCACAATACCATGTGCCCCAAAACCACTACTATTTACCCTAGTCAACATTGACTCTATCCTGAGTCATGTTTACCTAACACTACTAGGTTCTTTAGCTGAAGCACAATGAAATCAGCAGGATATTCCCAAGAATCTAATGAGATGATCACATCATCCAATACTCATTCTGGCTTAATTTTAGATCTATCTTCTAATTCAAGCATAGTGGGAGTAGGGCGAAGATGAGATAACTGAATTTGATCCATGGTTTGCTTAGTCATGACATTAATGGCTATCCCCGGGTCTATAAGAACATTAGAGACAAGGACATTACCAACCTGAACTGAGACAAAGGGGTTTCCTGGATCAGTATATTTTTCCATAAACACACATCCCATCATCAACTCTACTGCCCTACCAACGAATTGAATGGTTTGGGGTTCCAATATCTTCCTCCCGCATTTCTTGAGACAGAGTTCCTTAATAATATTAGTACAAATGGGGATATCTTTAATGGCTTGAAGCAAAGGTATCGTAATGAAAATATTTCAAATCTCAAATGCCAAAATAGTCTCAGAAATAGGCTCACTTCTTTCCATTACTAGCCTCTCTGGGAAGGGAGGCTGGTTGGAAGAAGATGGCAAGGATTCAGAGGGTAAGGGCTGATTAGTGACAACTTCCGGAGAATGGTTAAGAGTTTCCTCTTCTCCTTTCTCTTCAACAATCACTATAGGTTGCTTCTGATTTTCTGATGTTACAGTCCTTCCCAATCTTAATTGAATATCATGAACCCCAACTAGAATAGATTGGTACTCGAATGGTAAAGGTGGGTTTGTTACATAGATCATTTGCACTACTTTATTATTGTTAGGATTAGGTATAGGTTGAGTAGCCAACTGAGGAGGTCGAAAGGGTGGAGGTAAAGGCAATGGTGGAGTAAACTGACTCAGAAGTTGAGGCATTGAATAAGGTGTATGCATAGATGGATATGACTGCATAGGTGGCTAGTGGGAATATGGAAAATGAGTTGGCCCTTTCCAAACTTGTTGCCATGGTTGAGAAGGTTGCCCATGATGATATTGATTCCCATACTGCCACTGCTAATTAGTGTTAGGATAAGAATATGCATGTGAATTATAACCAAAATAGTGTGGAGAAAATTCAAGAGCTATACCTGCACCTACCGAAGGCCAATTCCTTCTTGCTCCCATAGCATACAAGTATTCAACTTCAGGCTGTCCCCCTTTAAATACAACTTTAAATCTAGGTATAGAGGGACATTTTTCTATGACATGGTCTTCTACACAAATATCACACTTATTAGTTTCTTTCAAATTAAGAGGAAACTCTTTAGGAGGATGCTTTTCTCTACATTTAGGATAGAAAATACATAATGGCTCTTACTCCTTCATGGGTTTTTGCTGAAATTTCAAAGAGTCTAACTGTTTGGTAACAATATTCATTATATCTATTTTCATGTTTTCCATTTTATTTTCTAGTCCAATAATCATAGCATTAGTAGATTCAGTTTTTCTATTTCTATTTCGAGTTCCTCTACCAGATCTATACTGATTTCTTGAAAATTTCCTACATAATTCACAAATTTGTTCAAAAGTTTCTTGAGAAATATCACCTTGTCCTAACAGATTCAAATTATTTCTAGCATTATCAGTAAGTTCTCTTAAGAACAAGGTTCTAATAGTACTGGGATCAAACTTAATTTTTGACCTTTGTAAAACATACAAAAATATTTCCAGGTAATCTTCAAGAGTTTCATCATCATCCTGTATGATTGTAAAAATCTCATCCTGCATGTCCCGAGTTTTGCAATATTCTTGATATTTAGACAAAAACACTCTCTTCATCTGATCCCAAGAGTTTATAGTGTTTCCTCCTAACCCCATAAACCAGCGTAGAGTTGAGTCCTTCAGAGTAATAGGAAATAATCTTAACTTCTGAGCATCAGTTGAATAATCATAACTTCTACACAGAATATCAAACTCGAATAGAAAAGAGTCAGGATCTTCATGAAATTTACCATGGAAATGAGGGAGAGTTGATGGTGGAATATTCTTCATTTGTGCTATAGTATCAGGATCCACAATTGGAAACACAAAAGTGGATTTTTCTCTATTTACCTGGTTTTCACTAGTCCCTTCCAAATGATCTTCATGGTCCACCATTGTTTCCCTTTTACCTGTACATCTCTCAACAGGCTGATCCACACCTGAGTTGTTGTCACCAGAATCCAGGTGGATTGTTCCTGCGTGATGGGATTGAATTGGATTGGGCTTCCTTCTTACAGAAGGAAACCCAATATGAAATTTTTTTTTAGAATTATTTTGGCCCTTAGTGGGCTTTGAACCCTTACCTTTTCTAGGCATTCATTTCAAGAAAAGAAAAATAACAAACAACTTCTAGTAAAAAATGCTGTCAGAAATCAATTTACACAAGTAAAATTCCTTCGAAGAAGCTTTTCCAAACAATACTGTAAAAATAAAGGAAATATTACCTCTATTGTATAATAAAAAAACTGTTACCAAATCAAATCGTCTCCCCGACAACAGTGCCAAAATGTTGAGTGCAGGAATTACACTTAAGCAAACTACTCAACACTTAATTTGTGAACCTGAGGGATCCATAAACTTAGAGACGAAGCACAAGCAATGCCAGAGATGGTATGAATCTTCCTAATATAAATCCCTACCTTCTTTAAAGGAAAGATTGCAGAATCAAATTAAAATAGAAAAAGGCAACTTGAACCATCAAAATAATCTAAGACTGGAACAAGAAAGAATGCATTTGAAATATGGAATTAAAGATAAAAGGAAATCGCTCTAGCTAATTATTGTTTAACTACTGAGTGTGTGTTTTTCTTTAGCAGAGACACTAGCAGTCTCATCAGATGGGCCCTTAAATCTGCTCATTTAGAGATTTCCTTCTTGCACTAATCTATCCTGCACTTTCGCAGTCTGCTTGCACTAGTGTAGGAACAAAGATCTATGCAGAAAGTATAAATGGTGTCTTTGCTAAAGGATTTTTTACTTCATGCAAGGGCTTGAACTTTCCCAGGTTCGAAGCACTCAAATACCGTGGTAGGAAACTAGTTCTTGCACTGGATCAGAGCTTCCTGCACTTCGCATTTAATTCTTAAAACGAGTGCTTAATTAATGAAAGTGATATTATATTGTTAATTCAAATTTCACACATAAAAAGTGAATGTTTCTGATCTTAACAGAGTGCAGGAATAAAGAAACAATTAATATAAATTTATCTTGTCGTAAGTATTTAATGAAAGAAAGAATATTGCGGGAAGTACACTAAGAAAGCTTGTTGCATCACACCAACGTGCACTGGTGCAGGTTCATTCCTCCTGCTTGGACCAGGCGGGGAAAACCAATAAAAAAAAATTGAAAAAAAGGAGATATCACACCAACGTGCACTGGTGCAGGTTAATTTCTCCTGCTTGGACCAGGCGGAGGAAAACCAATCTAAAATCACATGCAGGAACGGAAATTGCAGGAAAAGGAAATTTATCTACTTCACACAACGGATCCACTTTCACTTAGACAAGAAAGCATGTGCTTAAAACTAAATCACACTTGACAACGTAAACAAGAATTAAAGGAAAACAGGAAATGGGGTAAACGTGTTGGGTTGGCTGGGCCCTAGCTAACCATCATGTTTCCCTTTTAAATAGAAACGCTTCTCAGTACCTTAATTAATTCATCAACTCAAATACAGAAACATAATTTGTGAAACATGAGGCAGGGCTCCCTTTTATTAATTCACGGAGGCAAGTACATACATTAATACATTGTCCAGCCCAGATTTGGGTGATAACTAAATACAACGACCTGCTACCACCTCTCTGGCTGAGTTTCTGTTCTCTTCTGCTATCAAAAAATTTTCTCCCCAATCCTATTTACATTCTACATTATATAGATCTTTGGCCAAAGGCCAAAATAGATCATTCAACCAATTACATAACCAAACGCATATTTTAGCTTCTTGGCCTTCAAAATTAGACAGTTAGCAGAACTAGTCGTAGCCAATCTCCAACTTTCTCCCTTCACAGATTCGGTTTCGGCTACCTTTGAATCACTCTTGTTGTCGTGGCTGAAGTGGCTCAAAATGAGGCAGTGATCAAGGAGGTTCGGATCTGCTGCAAGGATTTGTCATGCCGGCAACGGTGTATGATCTGATCCTGCACTAGGATCAGCAGTCACGGTAAGTACTCTAACTACCAAATAAACATTGGAGATATTGATAAGTTACAAAGAGTGATTAAAAGTAATAAATCATGTAATATAATTGAAAAATGCTAAGTTGAATTGAAAATATGAAAAATAAATTTTATACGAAATATGTCACCTTGCTTGGACTAGTGCAAGATGAGGGTGCATAAAAGAGGTAAAACAGAGGTAAATGGTTATGATTTAGGAAAGGGAAAATGGAAAAAAAAGAGAAAATTAGGGGGCTAACACCTGCCTTGCTAGACTCTGATTTGGAATGGTACTCCTTAAATTTTCCTTTCTTCACCTTTTCATCCGAGGCATAGTTCTCCTCATCATTAGTATTTTATGAGGATTTGTCTCTAGTGCTCTACTGAATCTCTTCTTGTTCCAAGTCAGACCGTAATCACTCCTAGTCTGGTAGCTTCTCCCTTCCATCCACAGAGTCCTGGTAGCTATGCCAGCTCTTAGAAAGGCCTAGAAGATATAGGCTCACCAAATCATCTTGGGAAACTGTTATGTCAACACTTCCAAGGTGATTTCGACATTGAATGAACTTGGTCAAGTATATTTGGATCTTGTCTCCCTTCTCCGTCATGATATTTTTGAGCTTGTATTTCAACACCAACTTCTTGTGGCTGCTGCTATTCTAAAACATATATGGCAAGGCCTTCAAAAAAGCATATGGAGTCTCTTTTCCATGGAGAATTGAGACAATATGATCTCTAACTCCATTTAATAATATCCTTCTTTCTTTTGCTACATTCTTCTTCCATGCATCAAAAAGTTGAACATCTGCTGCTGCAAGCTGGGGAATATCATTGTTACTGAATTACTTCATTCAATTTTCCTCGAGCAGTGAATCCATCTCGTCCTTCCATGCTATGTAATTTGAATTTCCCTCAAGGGCATATTCGAGTCTCAAGCCATTGAAGGACATATTGATCTACTGCTGGGTCATGAAGAATAAATATGAAAATTCGATGTACCTGTTAAAAAAAACTATGGTTCTTATCTTCGATTGTGATTCATGGGGATTTGATACCATGTATAAATTATCCAAAGGGATTCAATCTGATCTTGTAATGTACTAAAACAAAATATTGAATCCTTCTACAAATTTGTGGAAACCAAATTCGTTCGCACAATCACATAAGTAAGAGAAATAAATTATCAATCGCACAACACAAGATATATCTGGGGAAAGTAACTGCTCAAAACCCCACTATCTGTATATTGTATAAAGTCAAGACTATGAAACAATACAATTCTTTTCTCTCATTTAGATACCTCTGCACTCTGTTGATTGTCTCACTCTGATATAGGAAAAATCGATCCACTAATTAGCCAATTTTTAACCTCTGTTTGACAAGCCTTGCTTACGCATTCATGGAGGAATTGTCACCCTATTAAATAGCAAATTCCGAAGAATTGATTGTGCAATTCATCCAAGGCTTCATTATGACCTCGTACATGACTTGTAAAATTTTATAATTATACAACTAATATTTATCTTCCATTTAACCCTAATATCAATTGGGCCTTCCTTAGAACTAACATGCATAAAATATTTATAATGAATTTTCAGTTAACTGATTGATCACTACTTATGAATTGAATCCGATTTAAGCCACTGGACCTATCACTAGCTCATCTCTTAGTTAGAACTAGTTAAATTGATTTTCACTCAATTAATTGAGTTAACTAATTACAACTTACAAATAACTATAACTAGACCCCCCAAAATCATGGGAGAAAACTACATGCCTCCTCTATGACCTCCAACTCTAATTTCCTAAGCTAACTAAGTCTTCCTAACTTAGTTAAATAATACAAGATGTCATGAGATGAAATTACAATTTATCTTCCAATTTAATTAAGGGAAAATTAAATTAGAATCCCCCTTTGGGTTCCATTTCTTGGTTCCATTTCAACATACAAGACTACATTCTGTATGAGGTATGGGGATTCTAAGTTTGTGGTGGTTCCTTTTGGTCTTATTAATGCCCCAATGACTTTCATGTGTTTGATGCATAATGTGTTGTGTCCTTATCTGGACACATTTGTGATAATATTTGTTGATGATATATTGGTATATTCGAAGAATGAAGAATAACATGCAGAGCACCTAGAGTGTTGATATTGTTGAGAGAGCATCAGTTGTATGCCAAGCTCAAGAAGTGAAATTTCTTTCAATCTCATATTCACTAATTAGGACATGTTATTTCCAAGGAAGGAATAACAGTGGAACCAAAAAATATTAAATCTATCATGGAGTGGCAAAATCCTAGGAATATGGATGAGGTCAAATCATTCATGGGATTAACAGGTTATTAGGGGAAGTTCATCAATAAATTATCAAATATTGGCTATCTTATTACATGTTTTTCACAAAGAAAAAATTCGTAATTTTATTTATGAGAAAACAAAATTACATGCTGTATGAGCTGGTATATGTCCAAAGACATTCAAGTTTCCGCAAATAAAAAATAAAAGGAGATACAATTAGGATTTTCTCCCCTTCTTATTTTCAACCTTACGCCAAGCACCAAGTGTGGGCGTGGTCTCGATAAGGACAAGTTGATTTTCTTCCGCTTGTGCTCCATTATCCTTTTCAGAGTCTGATGTGTCTGATGTATGTGTTCTTTTATATCCCCCACTGTCTAGTGCTCCAGGTACCATATCCTGCTGAGTCTTTGTGGTGGTGTCGAGAGGATCTTGCATTTCCTGTTCTTGTGTGCCCAAGGAGGTATCTGTTTGTTGATTCTCATGTGGAGATGGTTCCTCCTCTTCTTCCTATAGATCTAGCCCTTCAGAGGTAAATTACCAACCTTTAGCAGCTTTTCCTGTTTTCTTCTTTTTTCTGTTATCCCTTTTGGCTGTCGGGCATGAGTTTTGTAGGTGTACTATGCACCTGCATATCCGGAATCTGAAGGCTGTGTTCTCATAATATAAATGTTGTGTCCATCTGTGTTGTTTGTTATTCAATCACTAGAACATTTGGTGGAAATTTCGACGGCCAAATCGTCGCTATTCCCACACATTGTCGTCGCAAGAGCGACAGTTAGAGGGCGGGCAAAACGTGGTTTACCATACCGTCGCAGTTCCGACGCAACTAAAAAGTGTCGCACTATCGACACTTTTTTCGTCGCTTCCAAACAAGCGTCACTCTTCCGACGTTTACCAATACGTCGCACTTCCGACCTTTATAAACTGACGCACTTCCGACGAAATGTGGTCCGACGTTTAGAACGTCGCTCTTCCGACATATGTAAACTGTCACAATTACGACGAAATGTGGTCCGAATTTTTGAACGTCGCTCTTCCGACGTCTGTAAACTGTCACAATTACGACGAAATGTGGTCCGACGTTTTTAACGTCACTCTTTCGACGTCTGTAAACTGTCACAATTACGATGAAATGTGGTCTGACGTTTACAAGACATCGGAATTGCGACGGAAGGTTCAATTTTAAAAAAAAAAATGAAACTTTAAAAGAGGAAAAACATTGTTTTGAATATATTATATGAAGTAAAACAGTCCATGAAGTCATTACATTTTCACATCTGAAGATTTGAACCCAAATATCCATCCAGAAAAGTGGAAGTCCCACCCTAGACAATGATAGAAAAATACCCCATGTCACATACAGGGACATGATATAAAACCCAAGAATCTGGCCCACATGGAGATTATCGACAATTCGAGAAAGCATCCAAATATGCCCAAGGCATCTATAAGAAAGTGAAATAGCAGTATGTAGAATAGTAAAGCAACAGATAGAGTACTGGCGTCCATTTTTCCAAATACAAATTAAAGTACCCAAAACCTTGCAACAGAGAAAAACGCTAATCATGTGAGGAGTGTGATATGTCCAAAATATAAAAATACCATCAGACCATATCAATAAACTAGCAACATAGACCAACATCGCTAGTTTGAAGGCAGAGTGATAAACATTAATCATTTTTTTTTTCACAAGAGAAAAAACGCTGTTTTGAATATATTATATGAAGTAAAACAGTCCATGAAGTTATTACATTTTCACATATGAAGATTGGAACCCAAATATCCATCCAGAAAAGTGGAAGTCCCACCCCAGACCAAGGATAGAAAAATACCCCATGTCACATACAGGGACTTGATATTAAACCCAGTAATGGTCCACATGGAGATTATAGACAATCTGATACTCTTTAACTGCTACTCTTTGACCTCTTTAACTGATACTCTTTAACTGCTCTGATACTCTTTGACGTTTGTTCATCCTTTTATCCTTTTTATCATGATATACTGTGGTAAATAGGAAAAAATTTATGTAAGGATACTTACAAAAGTTCCATCATTTCTTCCCACCATTGAACTTCTAGCACTGGTCCTTTGCAACTTTCTTAGTGTTTCATCAGCCTCAGTATATCTGAAGAAATTAGGCTTATTTGGGAACAAATGATTTACTTCATGCTCAAGATAAAATAAATTCTCCAATCTTTCATGAAGGTTTTTCCCCGTAGGCAATGCTACTGTTGATGAACTGGTTGAAGAACTAGCTTGATTATCAGCATATTTGTCCAATTTTTCAACATAACTATCAAGGTCCATTAGCTTATCTTCTACAACTTTAGGACTGGGCAATCCTCTATTTAAAAAAATATTCAATCTTTCTCTGAAGGCAATGATTTCTTCTTGGATATCTGAGCACCTTCGTTCTAAATTCTGTACCAGATTTATTTTATTAAAAACTCTCTTTATTTCCAGAATTGCTCCGGTCCTATCCTGAATACCAATTTCTGCAAGTTGATTCTTAGTCTGAGTATTCAAAAAATGTATAAGTCTATTGGCCTCTTCTGGCATATTTCCTAACTCTTGTCTTGATTCTCTCAATCTCATCCAGCCAATTTAACTAAGTTATTCGTTCATCCATTATCTTAATTGGAGGACCAAACATCCTTTTATTGATTGAATGATATTATCCCAAAGAATTTCATTTATTTCTTTTAAAGGTTTCTCCAATGTGAGATCCTTTTCCAATGCTTTGACTGTTTTTTCTAATTTGTTCACTTCTCTTGTTTTATCACCAACACTCATTTTTGAAAGATCATATTTATGTTCTAGAGTGGCCAATTGTTCCTTTTTTTTATGAAGCTATATGGCCTGAATGTTCATATCTTCCATTGACTTTGTTAATTCATCAGTGTTCAAATTTGCAGTGTTACTCTGTGACAATTCTGCTGGCTCACCTGTTGTTGCTGTACCTGTCACTACTCCTGCTATAAATACTAGAATATTTTCCTGCTTATCTTTTAATGCATTCTCAAGCTCTTTTTTAGTTGCAGTAAGTTGCTCATTCAATTTTAAGAGCAAATCCATTAGTTCTTCCTCAGAATTTTGTTTGATGATTTCTGCAGTCTGTGGACGTCTTGAGGCCGGTAACTTTAATTGTTTTCTCAGAGCTGCAATATCATCATCATTTCTCTTGATCAAAGCTTCAATACCTTTCGCATCTTTAGGATTATGACCCAAACCAATGATTATTTCCTCTAATTTTTTGATTCTATTCTCCTTAGCCTAGGAGGAGGCTTTTTCAAGCTGCAATTGTGTATTAGTATTATCCAAAGAATCCTGCAACTTATGGGTCATCATTGATTTATCCGTCAAAGTAGAATAAATCATCTCACCTGTTTGCTTGTGTAGCTCAATTTGATATAAAGGACGGATATCCTTTGCTAAGACTTCAAAATTAGTCCTAACGTAATATGCATCTGTCTGAGGCTGCTGCATCTTGGACTTCAAATGGCTCATTAACATCTTACCCTGTTGGATGTCATAAGCTGACATCAATATTTCTTGATTTTTTGGAGCCATCTTCAAAAATTGGTTGTACACTTGAAGTCTAAGTGGATCGTTCCTGGCCTTTATATTGATGAATGTTCTTTTGATGTCCCAGGCAGTTTTTACTGGAGGTTTGAAAGAAGATATTTTTGCACTTTGTTGCCTCTGTATTCCCTGTTTTTGAAAATTAGTGGATGTCCCACTACCTGTATCTGTTTGCTGACTGTCTTCTCTTCCCTGGCTGTCAGGGATTTCCTGAAATGATTCATCTTCTGGAAGGGGATTTAGTTTCTGCCTTTTAACATCTTGCTGTTCAGAAGAGCCACCAATAGGAGTAGTTGTTTCAGCCTCTCTCTTTTTTCCCTTTTCTATATTCAGAGGAGTTTGTAAAATAGAAATTTCTGGCTCACTGATCTAAGTAGGAGGAATTTGTCCTTGACCTTGTTATTTATAAGTCTCTGGTTGCGCTGTCATTATGAATTTTTCAATTATTTGTATATCAGGCTCCTTTTCTTTTCCTTTAGATTCTACTGCTACTGTACTAATCTCCTGCAAATTTTGTTGTAAAGTCCTGGCTGAAGAAGATCCCTGCACCTGTCCAAAAGATTCTAGGTCAAATATCTTTTCAAGATCTTTCATTACATTTTCAACATTGACCTGCTCACTATCATTTTCAAACAATGTCCCTTCTGTTCATTCATCCATATTAGCATATTGTTCTATTTCTGGGATTCTTTGATGGATGTATGGTGACTGTTTATTTTTCATTCTTCTATCACAGATAAAGTTTTTTGGATCATAAGGTGCCCAGTAGAAACTCTTTTGTAGTCTGAGATAGTCTTTTGAAATCCTTTCGGCTTCCTTTCCAACTTCCCTAGAGTTACAAATGAAGGGACCTAATTGGCTCTTGATCCTGAGTTGAGCCTTTTTCTTTGCATTGCAAAAATGAATTATATATGAATTATTCATCTGCCTGAAATATTCTAATGCAAAGAGTCTCATTGGGACATACTTGGGCAGTTTGAATGGGCATAATTCACATCCATATATCCTGATCTCTGTGTAGTTTTGATATAGGTACCAGTCACCTATCTTGTAATGCTTTGAGAGCTGAAGGATTTTCTTTATTTCATTGTTAATTCTAGGAGGAGAGACTCCTGTCAACAAGGTAGTTGCAGGATGAACAAAAAGTTCGAAAAACTCATTATAGGAATAAGGAGAATCAGAGGAATTGTGAGTAATGGCAGACCAAAAGATGACTGACCTAGGATTCCCTTTGGCATCAAGTTTCTTAACATAAAAAGGGAAATTTTCTGACTGAAAGTAAATCATGAGATGATATATGACAGAAGAATACTTAAATACTCTCTAATTCTCAAATCTCATGAACTGATCATGGATTTTGTCAGCAATATAAGATGAAAAATCGTACTTGACAGCAGGAGGTTGTCCAGGGGTAAAAATGGATAACAATACTAGGGTTAAGTGATCAACATACTCACTAGTATTGAAGCCCATTATGGAAGATATCATGTTTAAAATAAGTCTACCCTCATCAGTAAAGAAAGTATAACCATAAGGGGGAGGGTTTTTAGGCTGATGCTCTGGTAACATGAAGGTTTGGCATAGGCGCTTTAACTCTTCATGGGATAACCTAGTAGATTTCTCAAGTAATTCAGCCATGGGCAGGGGAGTGAGAGCTTGACCAGGTTGAAATTGTAGCATTTCATTTATGGACTGAGCAGTTATTGGGAAAAGGAAATTTTGACTTGGGGATAAAACTGCTCATTGGTTGGGATCATAATTTGCGTAGCAATAATGGATTAACTCAGGAAAAATATGGACTGAGGGGAGAAGGTACATAGGAAGATTTGATTCCCAAAGTCCAAATATGTCAGAACCATTCAAATAATTGTCTCTGCAGCGGAAAAATATTCGAAGAGGATTCTCACTGAGACGCAAGTCCTTAATTTGAAAATCCATATCGGCTAAAGGAAAATAATCCAAGTCCTTGTGAGGGGCATTGATGGGCACGACATTCAGAGCTACGGGAACTTCCATTTCTGGTTCTTGTGGATTCAGAAATGGAATTTCGGGGTTTTTGTGGAAAAGGGGCACAATTACCAGTTTTGGGAATATAATTGCAGTTCTGGGAATGAAAAAGACCAAACTGAACTTCTTTTCAGACCTTAGTGTAGAATTAAAACTAAAACCAGGATTTTTTACAGAGTTTAGCGGGGAATTGGAGTAAATACCTGTTTACGGGAAATGAAACGTGTTTAAACAGGCGCTGGTTATGACAGAAGAACCCTGAAATACTCGGCTTCAATTCTCTTCAGCAAGGTAACGGTCAGCAAGCGTTAACAGTTGGTTTTTGAATTTTGTTGCATGGAATACTGGCTAGCGCACGGAACAATGAAAATGACGCAGACGCAATTTGTTTTATTTACAAAGTCAAAAGGGTGGCGGGTTTTGATTAATGACGTCAGCATGTACAATGGTTTCTTCACAGAGGGATAGGAGCAGATATTTGTTTGGGCCGCTCGCGCAGTGGAAATCCGGACCCGAAAAAGATTAGGGCGAATTTGATAAGAAATTCACGTCACAACTCTCCCTCCGTACGCCAGCCAACTTCGGACCCGAAAAAGATTAGGGCGGAATTCATTTGGTTTTCGCGTCACAAAATTGGCCGACGTCAGCAGGTTATTTTGGAACGCGAATTTGGTTTGAATTATGGTTTATCGCCGTTTGAAGTCTGGCGGGCTCGACTTAAGAACAATTTTGTTTGATCCCATCTTATAAAATTTTTGTTGGTTTTCTTTGATAATACACATATTTATAATAAATCATGGGAATACCACACTAGTAAACATGTGGAAAAGCTATATAAATTATTGAGAACAATCATTTTTATGTGAAAATATCCAAATGTGCTTTTGGGAAATAAGAATTCGAGTATTTGGTTCATATTGTTTTAAAGGAAGGAGTGAAGTTGGAGTCTCAAAAGATGCAAGCTATTACAAAATGACCTATTCCTAAGAAAATCAAGGTTCTTAGAAGATTTTTTATACTTACATGATATTATTGATCATTTGTTAAGAATTATGCATGCATTTCAAGTCCACTCACAATCTCTTGAAGAGAATATCATTTATATGGAATGATGAGGCTACTTTGGCATTCTCTCTTTTAATGGATGCCATGTCTTCTACACCAACATCGGTTGCACCTACTTTTGGCAAAACATTCATAGTAGAGTGTGAGGCACTAGGACAAGGAATTTACGTAACATTAACACAATAAGGGATATCATTGGCTTTTAAAAGCAAGGAATTCAAATAAAATATTTGGTGAAATCTACGTATGAAAAATAAATGGAAGCAATATTACATGCAATAAAAAATGGGGATAGTATATCACTGGGAGGTACTTTAAAGTCAAGATATACCATGATAGCATAAAGTATTTTTTGAAGTTATGGATTTCATTGGAAGATTAACAAAAATGAGGAGAAAAAATGAAAATTTTTAATTTTGAGATAATCTGCAAAAAGGGTAAGGAAAATTTAGTACATGATGCTCTTTCTAAAATAGAAGAGGCCTCAAATTTATATCCAATTACATTTTCTATTCCTAGGTGGTTAGAAGAAGCTTGCCATAATGGAAAAATGACAATAGTACTAAACAAAAACTAAAATTTATAAAGGATGGGATGAACTCTATGGAGCATTGGGAGTGAAAGAGAGATATACTTTGGTGCAAATGTAGAATATTTTTATGCATGCAAGCATATTTGAATAAATAAATATTAAGGGAGTCCCATGTCTCTCTGATGGTAGGACGCATGGTTCCTTAAAACATCTCAAAGGATCAAAAAATATATTTTTGGAAGGAATGAAGAAAGATATTCAAAATTTTGTAAGAGAAGGTTAGGTTTGCATAATAAATAAAAGAGAGATAGTAAAATCTCTAGGTTTACTTCAACCATTCCACATACATATTCAAAGACTAGAAGATATATCAATAGAATTTATTACAGGGTTACTGAAATATAAAGGTAAGTATTACATTTTTGTGGTCATTTATATAGACAAATTTTGTAGATTTTTTTTGTAGAGCTCAAAGTACATAAAAAACAAGCCAAGTGGTAGAAGTGTCCGTGAAAGAAATTCATCGTCTTCATGGTTTTCCTAAAGTAATAGTAACAAGAAACTTTTGGAAATAATTATTTAATATGAGTGGAGAAACACTAGCTGCCATGATTTCTACATATCAAACATAATCAAATGGTACTGATAATTCCATTCTTCTGTCTTTGAATTCTCGTAAATTGTTGGATAACCCTGTGAACTCACCCCACCCGAAGGCGAGGTCTGTGTAGAGAACCGGGGTCGTGAACACTGTTCTAATATAAAAATCCTGCTTAATAAAGAGACAAGATTGTTGTGCTTTCGGAACCTGACCCGAGGATTGGACATGAGTTAACAAACAAAAGGATAGTGGAACCAGACTTGCACCCGTGGTCAAGCCCTGTACCAAAACCACGAGCGGAATCACAAAAGCGGGTTGCCCATATCGCACCGCTTTTGCGGAGTAGGCGATAATTCCTATTCGCGAGCGATTCCATAGGGAATGTGACACGTGGCGAAGTGACCCCCGGAAAACCACCGTTTAACCCACGCCATCGCACGTTAAAGCCCGACGTTGGAAGCCGAGCGAAATTGCCAAGAGTCGTTGATTTGGAGAAGGGCCATCAGACGGTGGTCGCACGTTGAACTTGCCCAGAGGTTAACTAAGGTGTGCGGAGGATAGCCAGGTACGATACGAGTGTTTGATTGGTTATTGATATATATAGGTGGGGCCGGAGTATAATGAAATTGTTTAATTAAACTATTGGCGGATAATTAGCATAAGTCTGGAGTGTGATTGTTGTAAGGCTGGGTGGTGAAATATAGAGCCGAAATTTCATTACAAGTTATTTATTTAAAAAGAAACGTGGAGTATAAATACAAAGTGTTGAAAGTTAAACATTGGTTATAAGGCTTGGAGATAATATAAAGTCGGGAATATAAATTAAAGTCCAACCATTGTGGACGGTATTTATTTATCAAATTCTACGAATTTGATAAATAAACTTGAAGAAAGAAGAAGTCAATGAAGACCTAGGCTGGAGGAAAAGAACGGGGTAAACCAGGGGAAATTGATGACAGAGCGATTGTAGACACACCAGCTCTCCTTAGGGGTCCAATTTCAGTTTTGTTGCATCACACGATGATCTCTCTTCTCTGGCATTTACTTGTATTGAAGATCACTATTCTAGGAATAAGGAGTTATTTTCTCCAAAAATAACCCTAGCCAAACATTGACAATGCATCAAGGATATCTTTATATGCTTCATAAGTACATATGTTATACTTCTAAATCATGTCTTAGAAGTGGTTGTTTTGCTGGAAATTATTCACCAGTTGGTTTCATACCAAAGTCTTTTTCACATTTTCAACATCCAATACATGAAAAAGATAATGGTTTAAAACAACATAAATATTTGAAATTTTGCATGAATTGTCTGGCACACTTTGAATATGAATTTTGAAGTCAAGTGCATGATGCTGTATAGGATCAAGTGTCATTTTGAATACCAAATGTTTCACAAGAAACTTTTCAACATGCTACCCTGCAGTAAGGATTAAATGACAATATTGCATCAACTATTTCCATAATAAAAGTGCACCTCGGCCATAAGACTAAACAACTACAAATGTTGTAGATCTAACAAGACCACACAATCAAATGTATTCCACAAGGCCAATAATGTATGAAAAATGAAAAGGAGTTTGCAACCAAAAATACCTTAGGCAACTAATTCAATTAGATACACCAAACCATCAGCAAAAAGGAAAACCAACCTACTTGGCCCCAATATTTTTAACTGGGTCCTCTAATTCAACCAATAAAAAGGCCAAAACCATAGCATTGAGATACATTTCATTACACTGTCAATAACAATAAAATTTGACTCAGCCATAACCCTTTCCTTTTAGACCACTGGGTAACAAATATGTTTCCCTTTCACCTTTGAGTTTTCAAATTATGCCTACCAAATCTAAGACATTTAAGAGGGGGAACTAATACAACGTTAAAAAGAAAACCAGAGCACACATCTAAAATAACAACCCTCCATGAAAAATTAAAATAACACATTAAAATCGAATATAAGTGGACAAGGAAAGATCCACCGCAATGAAGTTTCACGTGCAGGTGACCTTCCTTTAAACATAATTTTTTCTCTGACCTGCAATTTTTTTGTCACTAAGCCATCCTTGTTGAAGTACAACTCCTTTTCCATAGCTCTTGTATTAAATACCTTCTCTCTATCGCGTAATCTCAGAGTCCCTCTTCTGCTTGAGCGATTAAAGGAAATGGGTGAAAAAACTGAAAGAGAAGACAATTGTCTGCCATAATTATCAAACATTGCACCCAACTTCTTCCCTTTTCCATTGTTACCCAATGAGGTAGATGTGGAAATTGTTGTCATACCGCCCAAAGTAGAGGCCATCTTCTCTTATGCTGAATATAGAATTACAAGATCTTCATATTAGTATGAACCTTAAAAAACATGACTCCCATTGCTAAAAACCACTTTTAAGTTGTAACAGGCAAACTAAACAACTATCGCAACTTTTGGCAACTTCTGGAGGATTAAGAGAGAAACAACCAAAGAGAAATACAACCACAATCCTCATTTTAATGAGACCGGACTATATATTTGCATTAAGATAATAGAAAGAAATCACGACTATATCAAGGCCACAACAAAACAATCTTTAACCAGTGTCTCTCGCAGCCTTCAGGTTGCCATGCTAGAGGTTGCATATTTTTAATTTAAATTCTTGACCTCTCGTGCCCATATATGAATGCATCCAATGGGATATCTACATCAAATGCTCCTTTATATCCCCAAAAACAAATTCCCTACTACAAGAGCACCAGTATTGATGGATCACCCCACACCATCCCACCCACTAGAAACGGTGAAAAAGGAAACTCGAGAAAACTTCTGAAATATCTCAAGATGACTATATGGGTGGTTCTTATGAATCAACCAGCCATTAAGAACATGCTCATCAATCCAAACCATGAGTATTATGTGACAATATTCAAGCAGGCACTGAATCGGATTTCTGAAGCTATGTTAGAGAAACCCTAAACTCTCACTGAAAATAGGTGAAATGTGGCACCACTCAGGGATTGACATGTGCCAATTGGTACAAGTGGTAGACAATTGGCATACTCAAACAACGAGGTGATGCAGGAATGACATGAGGGAGAAGATATCATAAAAGCCCCAAATCTGGAGAACTAAAGCTCATCACCAACCTGCGATTGACAACTTTACATGATGTAACCTATGAAATCGTAAATGGAGAAATCATAGTAACAATAAAGTAACCTATGTAACAATAAATTCAGATTCATCCTGGGAGTGGTAATGGATGAAATCATAGTGAACAACAGGAAACATGCAGAGTTGCTTACAATCAAATAGATGAAAAGACACATACAAAAAACCTAGATAATAATCATGAACAGGCTTAATATTGAATTATGAACTGTAAAGGAACTTACAAAATGTGACATTACGAACCTGGTCAAGTGCACAAGAAAAAATATCCTGGACATGACCCTGGTTGACAAGTTGTATTGCTCATGATGCAAGAGGATTTGTACTTGTACTGCCAAGTCAATCAAAATCCATCATTATCTATACAATAAATACAAGTAATTGATGTAGTATTTTTTACTCTAAGATGCATTCTTATGATAATGTTAGAACATATCTTGAAAATGTCAAAACATACCTGAATAATCTCCTCTTCGTTTCAAGAACAATTTATTGGAGTCACATGAACTTGGAACAAGCCTCCCACGATCTGAAAGAGTAGCAACTAAGTCAACAATGACTTTTTTGTTGCTACATTGGATCGAGGGAGGTTTGCTCCAAGATTAAATCACTCCAATAAATTATTCTCTACTAAACAGGGCCAACCACGTGAAGGTGGAAGCTCTTATGGCCCCTCTCCCCCCTCACATCACTCTCAATTCCCCAATACCCAATCTATATTTCATTTTTTACTTTCATGAGCATAAAAAAAAATATTCAATAACTAATAAAAAAACAATTCAAAAAAAATTACACAAGGAAACATTGCAATTAATGCTTGACATAAAAATAGTATGATAAATGAGTTTTTTATATAACGCAAAAAACGTTCCAAGTATGGTCATTGGTAACGTTTGTCTTATAATAATACAATATTTTACATTATCGAATTTTCTTTTTCTTCTTCCTATTTTTAAAGCTCCTAATTAAATCATCAATATCATCATGCTCTGCTCATGTTTCGTGCCTTTCGACCCGCACTGCTGACCTAGTTGCGTAGTCACGATGTCTGGTCTCATCCAGTGACGGGGCATCGCCTACAAAAACAGATAATATTAAATTTTAATTGTCAGTTTTTAAATATCATTGAACTAGTTTGGTAATATTAATAAAAAAAATTGCAATGAGATTATTTACCCGGTGCACCAGTTGTCGCCGCTGACCTAGTTGCGTAGTCACGATGTCTGGTCTCATCCAGTGACGGGGCATCGCCTACAAAAATAGATAATATTAAATTTTAATTGTCAGTTTTTAAATATCATTGAACTAGTTCGGTAATATTAATAATAAAAAAATTGCAATGAGATTATTTACCTGGTGCACCAGTTGTCGCCGCTGACCTAGTTGCGTAGTCACGATGTCTGGTCTCATCCAGTGACGGGGCATCGCCTACAAAAACAGATAATATTAAATTTTAATTGTCGGTTTTTAAATATCATTGAACTAGTTCGGTAATATTAATAAAAAAAATTGCAATGAGATTATTTACCTGGTGCACCAGTTGTCGCCGTTGGGACCGTTGCCCTGTCTTCCTCTCTGGTGGTAAGATCCTCAAGGGAAACATTCTCTGTCATTTAAACAAAAAATGTTATAAGGACAACCATCAAGGTATAATTAGAAAAAATTATAAGTGGAAATTAATTACCGTCACGGCCCTCACCGATAGTAGCATTGTCGGCCTGGTCCCCACTACAATGATCAGGTTGCACGTGAGGATCATCTACATCTGGCTCTAAAACTGGGTTATTTGCCTCGTCGGTAGTGTTGCTCCCCTGATTTAAACAAAGTTTTTAGACATTAAATTTATGGACGAAAACAAACATATTGAAAGGTTAATGTTTTACCTTATCAGGCATTCTGGATCTTGGGACCTGCCCCAAGCTTCTGCAACGTTCAACTATGGCTTGATAGCCGAAATGGAAAGTGATATTTTTATCTTCCTCTGTATTTTCTATTCCGAAGTCATCACCATACATTACATATGATTGTGTACTTTTAATCATATTTGATAGGAATACAAAAACGTTGGAAGGCGATACAATTAATTATAAGATGTTTAGCTACTTAATTACAATTCTTGCGGCCAATTTCAAGTAGCCGCCCTGGCCTAGCTTGTGATGGCCCTTTTTTTCAATCCTAGCTTTGGTTGCCTTTGAGGTGTCAGGAAACCTAGCATCAAAATATTAAAGTCAGATATGACATAGCACACTTTTATTTTAGACATAGAGAAAATTAAAGTTATTGAATTAAAGTTGTAATTTACCTTGCGGGTCCAGTTGGCATTTTTCCTTCTTTCTTTGCCCTTTTCTCTTTTCCGTCATGGATGAGTGCTCTCCACTCACTCTCTGGAACTGTGAGAGGACACTCATATCTAGGGTTAAATTGCAATTGCGTCCTATAGGTGTCCCTGGTATATTTCAAATATTTTCCGGCTACCCGAGCCACCGCTGTTCTGTCAAATATGCCGACCCCAAAAAGGGTTTCTAGATAATCTAGAAGTTCTTTTTTCAGGTTGAAAATCTGGGAATTCCACCCTGTGCGTATGGTTGGGCCAAAAATTACCAACACATGGCTCTCCATATACTTGTAGAACTCATTGTTTCCTACACAGAAAAAAGAAGAAGATATTATCATTAATTTAAAAATAAAAATCGTGATAATTATGTTTTAGATAAAGTACATGAAATAGTTAAAATATTAAAATTTACCTAGGAGTTTTACATGCTTTATAGGGACACCTTCATCGTTCACCAACAACGTGCCATTAATGGTCCCTGTGGAGATGACATGTGTAGCTCCAGGAAACGCAATAATGTAGTTGGCCATATCAGCCTCATCATTGCCAACACGTTCAACGGTTGGCTGGGTGTCTGCTTGGGCAGGGTGTGTTTCTTTCCTGGCACCTAAAGGAGTAGAAGGTGTACAAGAGGGTTGTTGGGAAATCTCTTGCCCTTGTGTCCCACTACCACCAACACCGGATTCAACAAGTTCCAGAAAACGCTACATACAAAAGAACTTTTTGTTAGTTTAGTCAATGTAAAAATTAAAAATCAAACTATCACAATTCATCTCATGAAGAACAAAAAAAATATCCTTTTGAATTTTTATTATTACCTGATATATTTCTAGATGGCTCATAAGTTTTTTTATCTTCTCTTCTGTTTCAGGTGTTTGAGGCACGTCTATCAAAGTATTAAATTCTGACCTTGCATCTCGTGCCTTTTTTCGCAACAAGAACACCGGAGATAGGGATGAATAAAGCTCTTCCTCAAAGAGGGAATCATCAGGCGTACCATGGCTAGGTGTCTGCATATTTGAACAAAATTAATATTATTTCAATTATGTAAATAACTAAAATACCTGAAGATAGAGCAATGCTGGCACTTTACATGTTCTTCCGCTGGCCTCTTTCCGCGATCATCTTGTCTCTGGGTTGTTCCTGCACTGCTCTCATCAGTCTGCCACATTGCAATAAAATTATAAATGTAAAAACTTGAAAACAATATCTAACTTAAAAACACAAAATGAAAACTGAAATAATTTCTAATAAGACACCGAACGACAGAGTTAGAGTTTCAAATATGCCTTGCATTGAATTTAGTCCTGGAAACATGTCATTGCACATTAAGGCACCCAAACAAGAGACGAGTTGAAAATGAAGACCTTATTGAATATATTGTTGGAGCAACTTCTAGTAAACTTGTTGTGAAGACCTTGAGGACATTTTTGGAGCAACATTGTTGAAGCTGATGGTATAGCATTGTTGGAGACGTTCTTGAAGGGCCTTGAAGTGAAGCTTTTGGAGTAACTATTGAAAAATCCTTAAAGCATTTAAGTAAGGCACTTTCTATCTTCCATCACCTTTTTCCTTTCAATATCCTTTAAACGATTTTGTTGATATTTAATGTTTGAAATCACGTTATAATTCCTTGATTATATGTGTTTGGGGACTAGAATAATTTCACACTAAACCATGCAAACTTAAAAGTAACTTAACATATCCATAAAGTAATAATAATCATAATTCCTAATTTCCTATTGTATGATATGATGCAAATTATTCAAACATGAAGCAATGAAGACATGCAATGTCTAAATTTCAAGATTGATGAACCAATACAAGAAGTTAGAAACTACAACTTTGATTCAATACTCTGTGTCCTAACTCCAGGAAGGAATCTAGTTTGTAGTACAGAACATGCATCGTGTATTATCAATTCTTAATTGACAACAACTAAAGGTTATCTACATCATCAATTCCTTCCCATTTTGTGTTTTTATGTTATATTCCTTATAAAAGTGTCAAATTTCTCTCAAAGTAAGCAACCACTGAATAAAATAAAAAATAGTTGAGATATGATTGAGAAATGGTCATTTATTTCTTAAAATGATCTTCACGATTTCTTTGGTTGTTTTTCATCTCAAGAAACAAGAAATGACCTAAGAAACTATCGTGCTGTAATATAAGAAACAACACGGTGCAATGGCCATTTTCAAAGCCAAATGATGTCCATTGAGGACATGGCCTTTATTTGGTTCCCGTTTCATAGGAGTTTCGGGTAGAAATGGAACTTTTTTGTACCATTTCCAGTAGTAAAAAGGGAAAACCTTCTTTTTTCATGGGAAATAATTTACCTTTCCTTTTTCAAGATAATCTAAATCACAAAAAATATGAACTATACTGCACACATTCTTGGATAATGTGAAAGTGGAAAAGGAATACCCTACACAAGTAATGCACACATGTACATTTGAACACTAATAGATTTTTGTAGTTGAAATGCAATGCTTGTTTTCATTTAAATGTAGGGTTTTTAAAGCAGGGAGAAATAATGGCCGCCAATTTAATAAGCGTTTCTTTGGGAAAAATTTAAATCTTGTATTGGGTGATGAAGATAATAGAGGGTATTGAATCTTGATTCTTGACATTGTGTTTAACTTGAATAACTCAAATGATTATAAATATCAGTCGATGAGTTCTTTTTTCAAGTATGTCACTCAAAACCCTTATGTCAAAGCATTGTATGATGGCTAGAATTTGCTTGTTTCCCTTTCTTCAGTTCAATGTAAAAAGTATATTAATATATTGGAGCACGAATGATAACTACAATTGTTTGCTCTGCAGTATATCCAGCCCCAATATTATGAAAAGTTTTCTCAAGTGGAGCTATTTGGTTAGGCTATAGGGTCAACCCTCTATAGGAGGAAGGGCCTGCAGTAAGAAATTACCATTTTGCAAGAGCTGAGGGCCAATTCTGTTCTGCAAGAGCTGAGGGCGAATTCTGTTCTGTAAGAGCTGAGGGCGAATGCAGGGCGAATGATGTTCTTCAAGAGCTCAGGGCGAATGCTGAGGGAGAATGCTATTCTGCAAGAGCTTAGGGCGAATGCTGAGGGCGAATTGCTATTCTGCAAGAGCGGAGGGAGAATGCGCGCGTGATATCAGACGTTAATGTAGCACACATGTACATTTGAACACTAATAGATTTTTGTAGTTGAAATGCAATGCTTGTTTTCATTTAAATGTAGGGGTTTTAAAGCAGGGAGAAATAATGGCTGCCAAATTAATAAGCGTTTCTTTGGGAAAAATTTAAATCTTGTATTGGGTGATGAAGATAATAGAGGGTATTGAATCTTGATTCTTGACATCTAGAGAGAACCCTGTAGCCTAACACAATCCAATGGAATTGACCAAAAAAACCCAAATAGAGTCAACCCTACTATAGGAGGAAGGGCCTACAGTAAGAACTTACCATTTTGCAAGAGGTGAGGGTGAATGTTGTTCTGCAAGAGCTGAGGGCGAACACTGAGGGCGAATGCTGAGGGAAAATTCTATTTTGCAAGAGCTGAGGGTGAATGTTGTTCTGCAAGAGCGGAGGGCGGATGCACACGTGATATCAGACGTTAATGTAGCTATTGCGATGGATACGAAACAATACAATAATTTTTATGTAGCGTGCATATAAGTTTCGTATTTGTATTTAGCGCGCATATAAGTGTCGTTATACCGACGGAAGAAAAGGCGTCGCTATTGCAACGAAGGCCTCCAAACGTCGCAATTACGACACTTAGACATTGTGTCGCACTTGCAGTCGTCGCAATAGCGACGCGTTGGGCCATAGTGTCGCCAGTGCGATGTCTTCCTCCAAACGTCGCAATGGCGACACTTTTCTAAATGTCGGTATTGCGACACTTTTCTATAAACTTCGGTATAGCGACGGTTTCGAGCGGGATGGAAAAAAATTGGGGAAATTTCTGACATTTGGTCAAAAGCGTCGGAACCAAGTGTCAGAATTTCTGCCAAATGTAGTAGTGAACATAATGGACTCTGGGAGTCCTTTGCTCAAGTCAACCTCCACACAGATTCGTGCGAAGGTGAATATGTGCTCCTCCAGGCGTTGAGTGTCTGTTTTAATGTGTCTACCAAGGGTGTTTCCAATGCATCCAAGAACATTTTCATTCCAAAAATGTAGCGGGAGATTGTAGAGCCTAACCCAGACCGGCATTTTGGTCACCTCCATGGTGTTGGCATCAAAATTTGGGAACCATGGTGTAATGAAGAGTCTTGTGGAGCCCCAGAACCATAGTCCCTGGCTAATAATGGCATCTCTGACCTCAGTAGATGAAAATTTGACGAAGAAGAACCCCTTAGAACATAGGTGTATTTCACATTCCATGGTCCAGTTTGTAAAAATCCAATGGAACAGCTCCATTGGTTTGGGCCAGAAGCAGTTGAATCTGCCTATAATTTCTTGGGATTCATAGGCAGTTCTATGCATATAAATATCTAGACTATCTATATTTATTTCAGGCACGCTGTCCTGCAGTTCTACAATGTATGGCTTGGGGGAGCTTTCTGCAGGGGCAACAGGTACTGTGGAATTGTTTTTGTCCCCCTGTAAGAAATTCATGTATGAACCTTTTGTGTTTACTGTTTTGGATGCACCTACTCCCATGGAGGATCCATGTGCTCTGTTTTGGCCCATCATTCCACCTCTCAGTCTAAGGTTGAGGCAGATAGAAGACCCAGTTACTATGGCGTAATCTTTAAGAGTGCAATGGTCAGCTAAAGCTTTCCCCCCAAAAATCAATGACTGTAAATGAAATGGGTACCCCGCAACAGACTGGATTTCTTCCTTCAGATGTAGTATAGAGTCTGTTGTTCGAATCCATATAATAATGCTATTACCTATAGGAGGCTTAATGAAAACTTGATATGGTTTTGAGCCTACCTGAGGGTCGATGTTGCAGATATGCTGACTGCATCTTTTGTCTATAGGCACATAATTCATGGCGTGGGCCTGTGCCTGGCTTGGAAAGTCTGAGGATTGCCATATAGTTCACTTAAGGTTGGCAATCCCATTATCTGCTGCATTGGAGTAGATAGCAGGCCCTTGCAGTTTCTATTTTGTTTGCAACTGTGGTGGCCACAAGGCAGTTAACCCAAAACAGAGATGACTCAAAGCCCAATAGCAACCCTCCATCAAGGCCCAGGGCGTGGATAAGAAGGCCGGCCAGCAAAAACAATAGTCAACCGGTTTCCGCTCCCAATAGCAGTAAATGACTGAAGTCCCAGCATGAGCCACCAGCAAAAAAAAAAAAGTATTGCGCCCACTGGCACCAAGAGAGGTGCAGCAGAGCGCATACCCCGGCGATGGTTCATCACCATGTCCACCAAAAAACAAATAGCGTTCTCTGGGTCTTATTCCACACCCCGCTATTGCATTTGATAGAAAGGTCAAGTAACAATGCCCATTCCTGTTGGTTCTGCAGGGTATCCGTGTATCTATCTCAGCAGAAAAATAAAACCGCCCAAACGCAAATGGTTTCCCATCCCATACAAAGTCACGAGGAGCAGCAAGGGTAACACTGTGTCCCATTCCATGGTAGCGCTGCCAATGCATCGATCTCCAACCGGCGGCAGCGGCGATGGAGGACTGTAACCCTAGTTCGAAAGAAATTTTTCCCGCACGCGCCATTAGGACCTCGTCTTCCTTCTTCAAAAATCACACTTCTTATACATCTATTATTACATGTTTGTAGAGAAAAGGGAAGACATTTTAATGGAAAGAGTGTTGATTTTCGAGTATCTTGGGAGGTACTCCAAGCCCTAGGTTTTAGGGATTGGAGGGAAAATAACCACAAGAGTCACTTGTGGGCTTGGAACCCAAGCTTGGGGTTTTGTACCAATCATGTTTGGAGAATTTCCATGGATCAATTTATACATGTGATGGCATGAGATGATAGAGGGCGAAAAGGAATATTCAATGTTTCAAGAATCATCGAATTCTGAGTTGTCCTTAGTGAGATATGAATTTTTGAAGTCTAATGTTGGGTTTGCACATAAGGAGTCAAGTTTGGCTTGAAGATAATAAGCCAAATGACAGTAGGAAAATCCATTTCTAGAAGTTATGAGGAGCCATCCATTAGTGTATATATACGAGGTGTTGTGGAGGAAATTTCCTCATCTATTTGATGCAACACAACACAAACAAAGAGCTCATTGGAGAGGCTAAATACCTTTGTTGAAGGCCGCAACAAGGAGAAAAAAATAGTGAATGGTTGAAGGGATGTTTGAGTTCTGTTTTAGGATGACCAAGTGTTCGAGAGAGGTCTGAGGTGCCTTTCTAGAAGGCCGCAACTAAGGGAGACCATTTTGAGGGAGAAGGAGGGTGGGATGGCCCTTGTGGAGGATGCTACAGGTTGGAACAACACTGTTTTAGCTTGCCACAACCAATTGGAGGGAGGCCAAAGGGTTGGTGAGGGCTGGAACAACCCATCATTACCACTGAGGGTCATATCCCCTCATGGAAGGGCAACCATATCATCTTTGAGCAATTTTGGGTAGAATTTTGAGGGATGTTAGGGGATGAGTTATGTGCCCTAACCAGGACTAGGTTGTAGCAGTGGAGGACCATCAAAATAGTGAAAAAAAGGTATTGTTTTGGTGAATGTATGTAGGTGTTTGATCCAAGTTTTGGGTCAGATTTGGATATATTTTTTGAGCAGCCTGTGGGTGCCATTTGGAGGAATTTTTATGGAGTTCAAAAGGCCATCCTAGGAGCAGAACTTGCAATGAAGTATTGGGCACTTAGTGTTCGGTGTAGGGAAAAAATAAAGTGACCAAAGTAGCCCTAGAGAAACATACAAGAAGGAATTTGTTTGGTGCATGATTGGGTGAAGTTTTGATCCTAAAGCGCAACACTTTGATGGGCGAAAGTGACTAGTATATTGGAAGTTTAGAGCTCCGTGTATTGGCCAGCCTAAAGAGTAGATTGGATCATGCCATGTACATGTAACATAAGTGACTTGTAGTAGTGTTAGGGGGAAACCCTCTTGGAGTCTTGATGTGTTATCCTTTGAAGGACTAAGGGGAAACTAGTGAGCAGTATGAAAGCAAAGGACTGGCATGACAAGATATGACATCAAGTCTGTGTAACATGTTTTCCATTGTATCTTGTATTCCATACATGACTGTATTCTTTAGTTTGGTATAATATAACAAAGATTGGGTTGTACATAATTGTAAAATTTTGTTAAAAATTATGTATTCTTATGCAAATGTGATTTACTGCTTTATATTTTCCTCTGTGCAAAGTAGTTTTGGTTTATATTATTGGTTTTGTAGCATCAATTATTTTAAGTCTCTAAACTATACTTGAGATCGTGGAAATTCAACATGGTATCATAGTGTGTCTAAGCTACTTTGGAAGTTAGTGAATCACAATTGTCTGCAACAAAGTACAACATGAGATTGAGTTGGTCACATTGTAAGTGAAAGGTTCACTACAATGTCAAAGTTGCAGGTAGGTCTCTCGTATGAGGACATGTTGGAGGGGTTGTCCAACTATAGTCCTTGGAAGGAAAGGATCAGGTTGGTCTTGCAGATCATCGGGATCTAGGATTTTTCTTATAAAGCCATCAAGAAGAACCTACCCTAAGGATTTGGAAATATATGAATATTTGGATACGAAGGCAAGATTGATCATCCTAGATGGTGTGAAGGATGCCCTAATACCTCATTTTTCTGGGCAGAACACCACACATGAGATGTGGATGGCTCTTCATATTTTTTTCCTAAATAAGAACGAGAACTAGACACTGGTATTGGAGGATAAGTTGAAGTCCACCAAGATGATAAAGGGTGATGGAGTGATTTTGTATATGACGAGGTTGTCTCAGGTCAGAGATGATCTTGCTGCCATCATTGTGACTATTTTAGATGGAGATATTGTGAGTATTTCCTTGAAAGGTTTCACCTAGGAGTGGAAGCCCTTAATAAAAGGGATTATCACCAGAGAGAAATTTCCAGACTGGAATAGGTTGTGGGATGACTTCATTCAAGAAGAGTTGTGAGACGAGGATGTGACACTTGCAACATGAATGAAGGGTAAGAAGAAGGAGGACTTGGGTAAAGTCAAGTGTTTTAACTGTGGTGATATGGGTCATTTTTCTTCGATATGTCCGAAGAAGAAGAGAGATGATGAGAAGAGGAAAGTGAAGAAGGTTTTCAGTGTTTCCACTTCAGCTGAGATAGATGATCTCACTAGGATATTGGAGGAGGAGGAATTTTCTATGATTTCTCATTTATCGTAGGGTACTATCAAAGAGGATGGATGGTATGTGAACAATGGTGTGACCAAACATATGATAGGATCACAAGTATTTTTTGAGACTCTGGTTGAATGGGACTCGAATTTGCACATGGTGTTGGGCAACAAGAGTCAGTTGGAGATCCGAGGATCAGGTTTTGTGCCGTTCAAGATGGACACAAGAAGAGTGATGTAGGTCCAGGATGTATTGTTTGTACTAGGATCAGATATAGCATGATTTTTTTCTAGATGATAGAGAATAAGGGGTTTGAGGTCTTGTTCTAGGATGGGAAGGCAAGACTCAGACCTAAAGGCTCTAGCTCTGATGGGATTGTACTTGGAGTTAGAGAGCATGGTCTCTATAGGTTGATGGGAAGGCCTTTGGATCATGGGAAGAAGAAGCAAGTGGATCAGGTGCAGGTGCAAGATTCAGAGGGGAAGGTACAGGTTCCAACAAGGAAGGTTCATTTTCAGAGGCTCAGGGGGAGTCGAGTTCTAGCAAGAGCTTGCAAGTTCAGAGAGAGAATTTGTAGCCCATGAAGAGCACGTGGTCAATGGGGAGAAAGGGTGTTCATACAACTGACACGAAGGAATCATGGAGATATTGGAATGTGACAAAAGAGAAGAAGAAGAAGCAGGAGGTTTCCAGAAGTGGTAGTGACAGTTATGAGAGAGTCGTAGTTCACAAAACATGGATTAGTGCAATTGTGAGTGCCAAGAGTTGGGAGAGTGTTGCGAGTAGTGATGATAATGATGAGTTACTTCCTAGTCTTGGAAGTAAATCCCTTGCTAGGATGGAGTGTTGATTTTTGAGTATCTTGGGAGGTAATCCAAGCCCTAGGGTTCCGGGATTGGAGGGAAAAGTGCCACAAGAGTCACTTGTGGGTGTGGAACCCAAGTTTAGTGCTTTGAATCAATCATGTTTGGGGAATTTCCATGGAGCACTTTGGACATGTGATGGAAAGAGATGATAAAGGGCAGAAAGGAGAATCGAACGCTTCAAGAATCATCAAATTTTGAGTTTTCCTTAGTGAGATATGGATTTTTGAAGTCTAAGGTCGGGTTTTCACATAAGGAGTCAAGGTTGACTTGATGATAATAATCCAAATGACAGTTGAACAAGACCTTTCTAGATATTATGAGGAGCCCTCTATTAGTGTATATATAGGATATTTTGTGGAGGACATTTCCTCATCCATTTGATGTAATAAAACACAAACAAAGAGCTCGTTGGAGAGGCTAAATACATATGTTGAAGTCAGCAACAAGGAGAACAGGCCATGAAAGGGTTGAAGAGTTGTTTGAGACCTATTTCAGGGTGACCAAGTGTTGGAGATAGGCTGAGGTGAATTTGTAGAAGGCCGCAACTAAGGGAGAATTTTTTGAGGGAAAAGGAGAGTGGGGTGACCCTTGTGGAGGATGCTGCAGGCTGGAAAAGCCCTATTGTATCTTTTCGCAAGCAATTGGAGGGAGGCCAAAGGGTAGGTGATGGCTGGAATAACCCAACATCACCGATGAGGGTCATATCCCCTTATGGAAGGGAAACCACATAACCTTTGAGAAATTCTGGGTAGAATTTTGAGGGCTAGTAGGGGCTTAGTTATGTGCCCTAATGAGGCCTAGGTTGCACTAGTGAAGCAACGCAAAAAAAATGAAAAAAGGTATGTGTTTTGATGAATGTTTGTAGGTTTTGGATCCAAGTTTTGGGTCACTTTTGGATATATTTGTTGAGCAACCCATGGGTGCCATTTGGAGGACTTTTCATGGAGGTCAAAGGCCATCCTAGGAGAAAAAATTGCAGTGAAGTATTGGGCACTTATTTTTTGGTGGAGGGCAACAAGAAAGTGACCAAAGTAGCCCTAGAGAAGCATACAATAAGTAATTTTATTGGTGCGTGATTGGGTGAAGTTTCAAGCCTAAAGTGAAACACTTTTATGGTTGAAAGTGACTGCTATATTGGAAGGTTGGTGCTCACGTATTGGCCAACCTAGAGAGTATATTGGATTAGCCGTGCACATGAAACATAAGTGACTTGCAAAAATGTTAGGTGGTGTTGAAGCCCCAAAAATCAATGCAACAACATTGGGGAAAACCACCCGGTCGGGGACTTGAAAACTATCCCTTATTCGTTTGATATGGTGGCTCTGAATGGATTTATGGGACCATTTTCCCAATGAAATATAATTGGGTGGATGGATGGTATTATAACTAAATGTAACTTGATAGATGGGAGTGATAACAAGCCTGAAGTAAATAAATATACCTATATATATCTATCCCTGGATGAATTATCTTTTTGTGCGATTTAAAGAGATGATCTTTTGGTGAATGCAAATAAAGATTATACAAAGATTTAGATATATGAAAACAATTTAAAATAATTGATTTAATTAAATAGTTAATTAAATCAATTGAATAGGCATATATCGCATCTATTTACTACATGTATTGAATATGTATAAAAGATGGAAATCGAACATGTTCAAAAGTGAATTAATGCTTGATTGTTTTAAAAAGATACATATAACAAAACAGACCAAATCCTAATGATGTGATTAATCCGAAAGACATTTATCTACATTATGGATCACAAAAGTCTTATATCTAACACCATAAGAAAAATCAACTATTTTTCATTTGGAACAGAAAATTAACATAAATATAAAAGTACCATGTATATGCTAACTCTGCTCATTTGAAAAATAGTATTTGGTCTAGCCTCTTCTATTAAGAAAAATTTAAGAGTACAAAAGTGTGACTTATGTAAGGTCTTCCTTTCAAAATTTCAGGACCCCTTCTTCAAAGATATGAAGGGGTTTATATAATAAAATAAAGAGTTTAAACATAGTAATTAAAATAAAAGATGAAGAGGTTTAAACAACTCTCCTTAAATTAAGTGAAAATAAAAACATAAGCATAATTTAGTGGGGTGACTTGCTTGAATATTGCACTGTTGTCTTATCAACCATTCATTCTTTTAGTTGAAGGATGTTGAGCATAAACTGAACCTCAGGAGGTTGGCCTGGCCTGATGCACAACTGTCCAGTGAAAACCACATCTGAAAGTGGAGGGATCATATAGGAAGACGTATCTTTCAAAAAGTGCAACATGAGCCATTCACTATATGGTTTAACCAAATATTTCCAATACTTTTCCCCGTCCAACTTTTCTAATTTTCTGTTGCTTTCCTCTTTCACATTGGATATTTCTTTCCATTGTCTTATCAAATATTTAAAAATAGGAAGAAACAGGATGGAATCTATCAATAATATTAGCAATGATGATATTATGGCTGACTGTTTCATTGATATTATTTTCCACATATCTAACTTTGCAGATGGCCATTTTAGCTTGTTTTAATTGCATATCCCAATTAGTAAATAAAATTTCCTTTTTGGAATCTTTAATCCTGGGCATATTAGCCTTTCAGCCATCAATAGTATCTTGCCAGGTGACATACTGTGACACTTTGTCATTGATCTCATCGAATCTGATTCTTTGGTCTGCTACTCGATTCGTTAGTGAATCGCTTTGCTCACATAATTCAATTATACTTGATTATTTTTTTGTTGTTGTTGTTGTGCTAATAGGGTATTCAATTCCAATGACTCCTTCCCAAATTCATCTATTTTTGAGTTGTCTTTCAATTTCTCAAAAATTAATTGCAATTGATGAATTTGAGTATCCTTAGCACCAATTTCAGTTTGGTGCTACAACTTCAATTGATCAATGCTCTCTTCTAGCTGTGACACTTGTACCTATAGTTTTTGGTTGACACTCTATTTCCTGCCTGCAATTTCCATTCCAATTGTAGGATTCTTTCATCCTTTTCTTTGATTAATTGTTGAACTTCAGTGGCCTTATCTATAGTAGCAGATGCATAGGCTCCCGTGAACTGGGTCAAATGAGTTAGATCTTTAGAAATATCTGCTTGTGAATCTTTCCAAACTACCTCCATAGGAACATCTCCTGGAACAAGGAGTTGAGACTGTTTTTTTCTCTTCCTTTTTCTTTTTCTACTCATGACAACTTTATTCTTGGGACTATAAAATATGTCTAGAGGAGGAATTTCCTCAATTTTAAATACAATTTCTGAAGAAGGGTAGGCCGGATGAAATCCACTTGTTCTATGCTAACTAACTTGTCAGTTGAACCACCAGTAAATAGGTTTTGAATTTTGATTTGAGGCATTTTCACTCTTTGTTGATGACCAATGATCACCAGTTCTTGGTCTCATTGGAGTTTTTGATTAAAATACTTCCACACATCATGCAAGTTACTTGGAAACTCTAAATCCATGGTTTTAACTTCAATAGATTTATCCTCTTCAGTGTTTCTAAGGACTTCAGCATCCTTAGGTGTTTGTTCTTTTTTATGCTCTTTCTATGTGATGGGTTGGGACACCTCTAGCATATTTAAAGGAATCCCTTCCAATATTTTTTTTATGTACTACTTAAACTTTGACAACTGTTGTGGATTGAGGCGTGATGTTGCTAACTTCTAAATTGCGGAATAAGTGTAAACTGACTCAAACAAGTCATCAAAGTAATCTTCTTCATGCACAAAAGGCCTTATTTTCACTTGAGTGGTGAAATCATTAGCAACTCAATTTGGGTCATATTGTGTGTTTGAAATTGTAAACAATTTCAAAAATAAAATTTGATTGATTTCTAACCCTGCATGTATATAGTTTTTAAAGTGTAGATACTAGAGTGAATCGAAAAAGAGGGCCACCAAGCTTTCTTGGCTTCCTTCAGAAACTTAGTTAATCCATTGCTGATAGTTTGATAAGCTATTTCTCTTGTAAGAAGCTTATATGTAACATATAATGGTAAAACATGTCGCTGAGCCAAGCTCCCGAAGACTCTGACATAGGTGGCTGAGCCAAGATCCCGAAGAATTTGACATAGTTAAACAAGTCTTCATTGAACCATTTTCCAATGGAGGAGAAGTGAGCTTGAGATTCCTTAGATAACCTGGGGGCTTTTTCATTGAACACAACTTGAAATAAAGGGAGCATAACTCCATGGCATATTTTATAGAAATGATTTTCATATTTTGACTCCCATAACATGCTATTATAAACATGAATGGGGAGAGGATCCTGGTCAGTCCATTTCCAAACCATGGTTGGAAAATCAGAGGTAAAAAATACATCATCCATAATATAAGCGCTCATGTAAAATGGGGGAAATATTTTGGAAAAATAGAAATATTCTTTATATATTCCAGGATCTAGGTGGCGAGATTGTTGGACTGAATGGTTCCCCAATCCATGATATAAGAATCCATGACTAATTCCATTAGGGGAACCCATTCAATTGAAAATTTGGTGGTATCGGGCTGACCGAAGAGTCTAGACATCATTATAACAACAAAACAATAGGGACTAGCAAGGGTGTTGGTAGAATACATTCCCTTATCATTATTCTATGTTTATTCGGATTGCTCCTCCATTTCTTTATAGGATTTGACTTCAGCTCATTCTCCTTGGTGAGTTGCACCATAAATTTTTTTCGTAGACCTTCTTCGAGTCTAGAATGTGATACATTGACTTCATGTATTCATCTTTGAAAGAACCTATCATTGTTCCTTTTCTTTTCAGGAAAGTCCTGTCCTTGATATTTAGTTTTTAGATTATCCATCTTACCATATCATTATACGGTAAAATTTTGGGGCATGCAACAACTTGGTGTTGAAAATATTTGGAAAATTCTTCTAAAGTAGCTTCTGAAGAATCAAAATAATATGCAGTAGCTTTCCGTTCAACCCTATGGGGTTTCTCATCTTCAAATAACTTATACATCGCTTCAAAATAGGAAGAACTACTTTGTGACCTGCATGTTGTATATGTGAATAGATGAAGCATTTTTGTTCTTTCACTTATAGTAGCTATAGGATTTGTGAGTGCAATAGGTTTCTTGGATTTCTTCATAGCTTTAGACATTTCTGAAGAGCTCTGTTTATTTGGATTCACCTGTGAACAATGAAGAATGATAAGTAGAAAAGAGGCAAGTTTGATTTACAAATAAGAAAGTACTGTAATAATAGAGATAACAAGTGAATGAAACTTGGCACGTGATTAATACATAAATTCAATGCTCTTGCAGTCAAACCATTTTCGGAAGCATGGGATGTAAAACCGTTTAAGTTATGACATAATGGAAAGTATGGGTTGATATGCCCATGCAATAATTCCATTATTTAAATGAGATATTTTCACATCGCGTATGTTATTCATGTGTGAACCTCTTAAGAATGCTTATTTACTACCTTTCGCAGATTGCAATATCGCAATCATAATTTCGGCGGAGATGAATAAAGGGAAAGAATGGTCACGAAGCGAAAGTGCAATGTGATAGAGTATATCGCATCTAAGGAATGTAAAGGATGGTTTTAAGATTTTTCATGATAAAATTGTGAAATTCAATTAACTACGTGGTAGAAGTGGGTCCCCCAGTTTCTTTCTCGTGGAATTTGTTTGGGAAAATGCCTTTTTCCTTCATTAAAGTGTTTTATTATATTTCGCATTGAAATTTGTGTTGAGTGGTTTTTTAAGAGAAATATGTATTTCATGCGATATTTTGATTTTGATTTTCTTAACATTCTCCGCTTAAGTGTTTCTTAAATGAAAATCAATTTTTTTAACCCATTTCATTCATATTCCTATTTGAATTAATCTATTAAGGGTTTTATTTGTTCTACTCTAAATTTTTTAAAAGGGTCCCCATTATTTTTCTAAGGCAACTACACTAAAGTTGTAATAGATATGACAAGAAAATGTATAAAAATGGAAAATATGCCCAAGAAATAACACCATAGAATATACAAATTTAGATCTTCATTAATATCAAAACCCTTGAGGTAGGGAAATACCATACATTCACTCCTTAAGGAAGGAGATCACTCCACAAGCCATATGTTTGCCAATACCATAATCCTTGACCTCCCTCCATGGAGAGTCTCTAGCCTCTATATAGGTTTCATACATGCAATACCATGGGTAGTTACCATGGGTCTCTTAATACCATGCATCCAATACAATGGGCTTATCACTTTATTCCCTAGCTACATGTGGTCCCTTGCATAATGTGGGTTAACCACATTATTTATTAACTATGACCCATTTATTTATCATTCTTACATTATTACATCATATTATTCCTTTAGGTGCCTCCCTTTGTACCCTTTATTATCCCCCCCTAGGTATATTACATTACACCCCCGTTAAAAATGTTTCGTCCCCGAAACATGAGAAGAACACAAATAATAAGATCTACTCAAAAGAGTATTCCACTGGTACCAGTGCATCTAGCCATCCTAGAGAAAGGTGAACACTTGATCTAGTTGGTGCCTCACTTGCTTGAGATGGAAGTGGGTCTTGGTGGTTCCTCTGTGTTTATGTGTTGTGGGTGGATCGTTGCACCTTTCTATGTGTTGTCCAGGGGTTGTTGTCCTTGTTGTTAATCTGTTGCCACCTTGATGGTTGTTGTCTTGCTGGGTGATGCAAGTGGTGATATGTTGAAGCTTTAACTGATGGAATATCTTTCATTAATTCCTCCACTATTGGTGATGGAGTGGTGTCTAGTGCTTTTGTTGGTACCTGCTTTGATGTCTTTGTTTGGTTGTCAACCATTAAAGGCTCATCATCTAATGTGTCTATGTCATTAGAGAATTGTGGTTCTTCCTCCCTAGTCTCTGCATGGTTCCTCATGCAAATATCATACAATGTGATTTTCTTCTTTTTATACCAGAGCTTCATGAATCTCTTTTGCACATTAAAATTGACAGTACCAACGGATTCCATCCAAGGGTGTCCCAAAACAACATCCACAACAACAATATCTGAAGCATAAAAATTGGAATGCAACACATACTTATCCATAGAAATCTTCAAATCTTTATAAATTTCAACATCTTCATTATCAACCTGTGTGTTTTCAATATGTTTTGTTGGAACTTGCAATTTTTTAGCCAAAATAACATTGATACAATTATGCTGCAACTAGGAATGATAGATACAATGATGCTCTCTTTCTGAATACTTCCATGAACCTATAATATGAAAATATCAGTAGAAAAGAAGTCTTTATGGCTCTTAGTTTCTTTCTTTCCTACTTGATACCACTTGTCCAAAATGACTTTTTCAAGTTTTTTCTCGAGAAGTTTCCTCACTGAGCTGTCAAGTGAGGTCCACCATTTATTTGCCTCAAATTTCATATGAATCCCTATGGAGCATACCCAAAAATTTTGGTATTGATATTTGTGATATTGTAAAAAATCTTCAATAGTAGGGCCATCAACTTTTCGTATAAACTTCATATTGCGAGAACCCCTAAAACAAAGTAAGGGTTTTGAAGAAAATCACTTACTTTGGAAAAACTTTAAAATGGACATTAGTCGGCCAATATAACCTAGAATCCTTAATGTAACATATTTTCAGAAATGGAATATTCATTCTGCATCCATTCATGTGAATGAAATCCCGATCTAGGTACTCTGGACACATAGATCTTTGCTGCAACTGTCCCGCGGTCACAAAATCTCTGAAAAAATGGCTGATTTTAAATCAGTGATAACTCCATCATCCGAACTCTGATTTTACTGATTGTTTCTTTTAAATCGGGTGATTTTTCAAGGGGAGATCAGATGTATAATTTTTTTTCTGAAATTATGCACCAAAATTACAAAAACATTCAGGAGAGCTGCTGTACATAAATTGTCGTCAGAAACATTTCTGCAACAAAACTAAATTTAAATCAGTGATATTGCCCTCATTTGGACTCCGATTTGATTGATTTTTTTTTGAAAATGGGTATTTTTGTGCAAGGAATCCAGGTCTTCTATTTATTTCTGAAAATTTTGTGCCAAAATTTTCATATCTTCTCTACAAAATCGCCACCCAAAAAGTTCCTGCAAAAAATGAAAAAATAAATCTCCCAGAACTCTGCCCAAGAAAGTGCTTTGATACCACTTGTAATACATATGACAAGAAAATGTATAAAAATGGAAAATATGCCCAAGAAATAACACCATAGAATATAAAACTTCATATCTTCATTAATATCAAAACCCTTGAGGTAGAGAAGCACCATACATTCACTCCTTAAGGAAGGAGATCACTCCACAAGCCATATGTTTGCCAATACCATAATCCTTGACCTCCCTCCATGGAGAGTCTCTAGCCTCTATATAGGTTTCATACATGCAATACCATGGGTCTCTCAATACCATGCATCCAATACAATGGGCTTATCACTTTATTCCCTAGCTACATGTGGTCCCTTGCATAATGTGCGTTAACCACTTTATTTGTTAACTATGACCCATTTATTTATCATTCTTACATTATTACATCATATTATTCCTTTCGGTACCTCCCTTTGTACCCTTTATTATCCCCCCTAGGTATACTACAAAAGTAATGGGGGTTGTTGAATAGCACAACAATTGGCAATTCAATGGAAGAACTACTTATCTCTGAAAAACAAATTTCTTGGTATCTTTAAATAAGGAAAAAGTAATTTAAGGAAATAATTTCTTTTTTGAAAAATTTTGAATGAATAAAATTAATCTGAATAAAAAAAAAAAAAAAAAAAAAAAAAACTCATCTTTTTGCTAATATTTCAGAAACCTTTCATAAATAAATATCTTCATTCCTTTATATCAATCATAAAATTGTTTAAAATACAAAGTAAGTGTATTTTTGTAAGTTAGCCTTTTTATTTACTCCTTTTGTGTTATTAAACTAGCTCCAAAAATAGAACAAAAGAGAGATCAACACCTTAAAATCAACCACTTCGAGGGGACAACGTCCAATACATTACATAAATGAAAAATTCTTGGATGATACAAATGACAAAACCTCCTTCTATATATAGGGGTCCATGGGGTCACAATATAATCCTAGCCAACCTAACAATAATAATGTAAGGGAACAATAATAATAATATGGGGGTTATAGGGGTACAACAATAACAAAAAGGGGGCTACACTAATAACAATAAGGGACTACACTAGTAATATAGGGACCTAACATGCCCCTCTCCTTCAAAAAATTGTTGTCCTCAATGCTTGAGTAGCTGAAGATGATTTCGTATAAAATTCTCATCCTCCCATGTAGAATCTTTAGTGGGTAAGTTCTTCCAATTGATGAGATACTCTGAAATTGATCGATTTCGTAGCTGTCAAGTTCTTGTTTCCTTGACTGCTTTAGGTTCCAATATGATCTTTCCTTCCTCATCAAGTTTTGGCAATATTGTTTGAATTGGAAGTTTGTCACCTGAAACCTTCTTTAAGCATGAAAGATGGAAAACTAGATGCACTCACGAAGAAGCAGGAAGCTCCAATTTTCATTCCATAGTACCAATCTTTAGCAACACCTTGTAAGGACCATAGTACTTTGGTGATAATTTATTATCCTTCTTAGCTTGCTTGAGGGACATTTGTTTGTATGGTTGTAGCCGTAAAAATACCTAGTCTCCTACATCAAAACTTCTCTCACTGCGATGTTGATATGCCTGTTGTTTCATTCGATTTTGTTCCATATTTAGGTTATCCTTTAAGAGTTGGAGAACTTCTTGTTGATGGTCGATGTGATCTTCCACTGCTTGAACCTTAGAATTTTCTCTTAAATAAGATGTGATGGATGGTGGATGATATCCATAAAATGCCATAAATCAAGCATTTTTTGTCGTTAAAGATATAAGGAAATGTTGGCACAACCTTGCAGCCGCAGGTAACCACTTGACCCATTGTGTTTGTTTATCAAATACAAAACAACGAAGATATCCTTCCAAACATTTATTCACTATCTCAGTTTGAACATCATATTGAGGATGATAAGATGAGCTATGAGCTAGTTTAGTACCCAAACAAGAAAATAATTTCGTCCAAAATTTCAAAATGGGTTTCGTCGATAAAAGTAATATTTGGGTTTCCATGTAACTTTTGAATTGTATCCATAAATGCATTGAAGTGTGCATACTTGGTAAGTCTATCAACTACCACCATGATGACACTCTTTCCTTCGGACTTAGGTAAACCTGTGATAAAATCCATTGAAATCTCCTCCCAATGTTGACTTGGAATGGATAAAGGCTGTAGAAGACCCGGGGTCTTAATTGTCTCAACTTTATTTTGCTGGCAAACTAAACATTTTGCCACAAAATTTTGAATATCAAATTTAAGGCCATCCCAAAAAAATTCTTTCTTCACCCTGTGGTAAGTTTTTAAAAATCCTGAGTGTCCTCCTCAAGGAGAAATGTGCAATTCCAAAAGAATCTTTTGTTTTATTTGGGAATTCTTACAAATATACAAGTGATCTTTGTACCATAAGGAATCATTTTTCCAACTAAATGTATCAGATGTGCTAGGATCTTGCTTCAAATTTTGAATGAGTGTCCACACTTCTTCATCCTTCTTCCATTCATCTCTTGCTTCGGTTATCCAATCTGGTTGGATAATAGAAATTGCACAAAGTAATGCTTCCACCTTTTCATCCTTTCTTGAGATTACATCTGCAACAACATTTAGCTTCCCTTTTTTTGTAGATGATTTCAAAGTCATAACCCAACATCTTTGTGACCCATTTTTGTTTCTCTTCTGAAGATAGTATTTGTTCCAAAAAGTGTTTAAGACTATCATGATCAATTCTTACCTTGAAGTGCCTTCCCATTAGGTAAGGTCGCCATTTCTTTAGTGCATGTAGTATTGCCAACATTTCCTTCTCATAAATAGCTTTTTATAAAAATAATTTCCTTTGATTGGACGATTTTCAAAAGAAATGGTTCTTCCTTCTTGCATTAAAATATCACCAATTCCATTTCCAGAGGCATCACATTCCACAATAAAGGTTTTTGTGAAGTCTGGCATAGCTAAGACCGGTGCTTGCCACATTGCATATTTAAGATGTTCAAAGACCTTAGTTGCTTCTGGAATCCAAGAAAATGCATATTTATTCAATAATGTTGTTATAGGTGTTGCTATTCTCCCATAATTCTTAACAAACTTTTACTAATACCCTGTTAACCCAAGAAATACTCACAGATGCTTTATGGTCATGAGAATTTTCCATTCTTTAATGGCTTTAATTTTTTTAGGGTCTACCTTAACACCCTCATGAGATACAATATGATCCAAATATTCCACCTAATGTACTCCAAAGAAACAATTGGAGGTTTTTGCATATAATTGTTTTTCCTCCAATATTTTGAGCACCTTGTCAACATGTTGAACATGATCCTTCCAAGACTCCGATGTAGATTAGTATGTCATCAAAAAATATCATAGTACAAATTTTTTAAGGAATGGTTTGAAAATGGAATTCATCAACCCTTGAAATGTAGAAGGCATTGGTAATGCCAAAAGGCATGACCAAAATTCATAATGACCCTCATGAGCTCGAAATGTTGTTTTAGGAATATCTTCAGTCTTCATTCTAATTTGATGATATGCTGAACGAAGATCCAACTTGGTAAAATAAATAGTGCCATGTAATTCATCCAATAATTCATCAATCACAGGAATGGGAAATTTATCTTTAATAGTGAGCTTATTGAGCTCCCTATAATCCGGACACATGCGCCATGATCCATCCTTCTTGTGCACCAATACTACTGGAGTAGAGAAAGAGCTTTGACTAGGTTGAATTATACCAGCCTCTAACATTTCTGCAATCATATATGATTGTCCAAGACTTTTTTGAGATCTCAAGAAATAGATGGTTTTGATGTTAGAACTTCTAGTGAGCATAATTGTGCAATTACACCTTGTTTTTCTTTATTCAGAGGATTTGTCATGACATTAGAGCTGATTACCTTTCCTGGATTCCCTATGATACCCCGTAATTTGATTTCCTTTCCTTCCGAAAAAAATTTCAAGAAAAGCTCTTGAAAATTAAAATCTACCATCCCCAAAGATTGTAACCATTGTACTCTTAGTACTACATCAACACCTCCCATTGGGACGGAAAACATTGGACTATTCAATACATATTCCCCCATGGATAGCTTGATATTATGGCATTTTCCAGAGAAAATTATAGTTCCTCCATTTGCAACCATCACTTGACATTCTGGTGTTGGGTATAGGAAATAATTCAATTCCTTGGCTACCTTACAATGAATAAAATTATGGGTACTACTTGAATCAATCAACACTATTACCTTTTTCTTCTTGATATGTCCTTCTATCTTGAGATTTTGAGGAGTGTTAATCCCTGCCAATGCATTACATGATATGGTTGGACTCATTTCTTCTTCTTGTAGGGTTGGTTCCTCGTGTATATCCTCTTATTTTGAAGTTTATTGTTCATTTTCTTCCTCCTCTTCACAATCTATGTAAAATAATTTATTCTCAACACACTTATGACCTTTAGTGTATTTTCTATCACAACTGTAGAAAATCCCTTTTGATATTTTTTCTTCCAATTGTTGTGGTGTCAACCTTGTAGGTTGTGGAAGTCTAGGAGTAGCAACACTTCCATCTTTATAGATGTGATTGGTAGGCTACCTTGTTGCCATAATTTTACTTTCATTTTTTCTTGCCAACCTGAATGCCTTCTCCAATTCCCAAATACGAACTTCATGTTGGATGTTATCCTTTAAAGTCCCTATGAGGACATCAATCCTATGTTCCTATGGAATATCAGTTACCCTTATATTCAATTTTTGAAAGTCCTCAATGTGCTCCACCACTGAACCCTTTTGTTTGAGATTTATCAATTGGCTAAAGAATGTGTTGCTCTTTGTATCCTCATAATTTTCTATAATTTCCCCCATAAAAATTGACCAAGTGACAATTTTTTTACGGGAGCAAAGCTATCGATACCATACAAATGTATTTTTTTCCAAATGTAAAGTTACAATGCGTACCTTTTGTGTATTTTCACATTATTGAGATCAAAATATTGCTCCATTTGTAGTATCCATATTACGGGATCCTTGCCATCAAACTTACTCATATCCATCTTTGGAATATGGTGGTTCTTCCATCCAAAATTAGAGTTTATGAAATCACGATTAAGATTTATTTTGTTCTCATCATGAGTTTCCTCTACTATCTTGTCGGCATTAGGAAACATTTCTTATATCAACTTTGTCAAACTTTCCATGTTTGCTTTTAGATCATTCTTCATGTTTTACATGTTGTATTTCATGTCATCCATCTTAGATTCCATGCCATCTTCCATGCCATCCATCTTAGCTTCCACGCCTTTCTTCAAACCATCTATCTTAGCTTCCATGCCTTTCATCAAAGCTCCCATTTTGATTTTTTGTTTCTCTTTGTGAGAGCGAAATTTGGTGCAGTTTCTCTTGTAATTTTGATATGTCATGTTGCAATTCTTCATCTTCATGATTCATAGAGCCTTCTAAAGGCTTAATGGGTGTTGAATTATTTTTAGGAGGAATTTTATAACCGAATACTGATATCTATTCTACAATATGCCCTTGGAATCAACTCAAACTGATTTTTCGCACAAGACTTATGCAATTCGAAAAAAATACACACCTTTTTATTGATTTTTATGAGATCTATATTGAAATTGAATTATATTTTTGATTTCGGATCTTCAATATCTGAATTTCAGCCCTGTAGTAGAAATATGTGGCTTCTTTCAAATGCCATAGGTTTGACGTGATTTGGATTCTTCAAGACAAAGTTATGCCCAATCTCCCACAATGACCTAATTATAGATTAGTTCAATAGAGAAAAATTTTATGGCCTGCCACATGTCACTATTTCCTCCTTCGGATATGAAATTGATCCACAAGAAACTATAGACAGTGTACTTATGACCACTTTTTACATAATTCCAATCCGATGCTCAGAGAGAGAGTTATGATGATTTTCCCATGGTCAGCTCTTTGAGATGAAATTTCGGAGCCTGAAACAACCCTAACTTCCACATATCATATCTCTAAAAATATTATGAATAAAGCTTTGAAAATTTTCAGCTTCTTAACTCTCGTAGAAAAAAATTTATAGCGAAAATTACACGATGACATGTATAGGTTAAATTCAGGAGCCTGTAAAAAGCCCTAACTTCCACAAATCATATCTTCGAAAATATTGTGAACCAAGATCTGTAATTTTTCCACGATGTTCCTCAGCATTTCGGCTTCGCGCTGTAAAACGTTCAGCATCTGAACCTTCGTAGAAAAAAAATTATAGCGAAAAATTCCACGGTGACTTGTTTGGAGCAGCGAAACCCTAGAATACAAAGCTCTGACACCAAATGTTATGAAACCAACTCCAAAAGTAGAAGAAAAAAGAGATCAATGCCTTATAAATCAGCCACTTGGAGGGGGAAACCTCCAATACATGACATAAATGAACAATTCTTGGATGATACAAATGACAAAACCTCCTTCTATATATAGGGGTCCATGGGGTCATAATATATTCCTAGCCGTCCTAACAATAATAATGTAAGGGAAAAATAATAACAAAATGGGGGTTACAGGGGTACAACAATAACAATAAGGGGGCTACACTAATAACAATAAGGGACTACACTAGTAATATGGGGACCTAACATTTTGTCATAGGTAGAGCCACTGTTGCTAGTAGGAATTTATAGCCTCGACAAGGTTACCTTTTAACCATCAATGATTTAGTATCCCATACATCTATTATTACAATTTTTTGAGATAAATCATTAATCATATAATTTTTTTTTTCTTATTCTTAAAAGTTCATTGCCCTAGCTTGGAGACCAGAAAGTGATAGTTCCATTCATTGGATATAATTGAATTGAACAAGCTGGCTAACAATGATAACCCTTATCTTATGATTTTTCAATAATCATGAGCCATTACCTTGGTTTGATATGCAGTAGTGGTAATTTCAGTTTATCATGGTAAGAAGGCTCTTGATGATACCTCTTATCCTTTTAAGTTTTCAATATTTTTGAATCACTCTAAAAAAGCATAATCAGTGAGTGGGGAGAATCATTGACTCCTTAAGAGTTTTTGGATGACAACTTGGAGTTAAATATGTTTAGTTGACAACAAGTCTTCACTTTGTAAGGATGAACCTTTTTTAACTGATAATAAAGTAAAAAGACTTTACAGACTTTAGGTTTACAAAATTTACAATTTCAATGGAAAACGTTTTTAGAGTTATATAGTATTCGTTCAATTTTCAAGTTTGTAGTTATTTCCTCAAGAATTTTTATTCTTAAAAAATAAAGTCATAAAACAATTTAGAGATGTTGCAAAAATCCAAAAGTATGTAATCAAACATTATTCTCCTAAAAATGTAAAATTATAAGTATGGTACATTTAGAAGAAAATTTTCTTCTAAGAAAATATTTTTTTCAAAATTAACCCATTGACAAGAAGAAAAGTTTTTCTCCCTTGAAGATCTTGTAACATGAAGGTTGATGGGCCAAATTATTTTGTGATTTGAAATGGTCCAATCCACATTCTTTGGAATTTGGTATGCTTACCTTTTTCCTCATGTGCCTTGTCCCACTTAAGGACGAGGTCTCCAACCCTAAATGATTTTGGGGAAACAAAATTTGCATCAAAAGAATTTTTTACCATCTATTGGTGTCGAGCATGAGTTAATTTGGCATTTTCCATTTCCTCTTCTAGTTTAAGGATCCGGTACATTCTTAATTGTAAGGAGGAAGAAGGTACTTCGTCAATAAATTGAAATAGGGCTAATGAAGGAAGAGCTAAATTTGATGGAATTACAACTTCTTTCCCATAAACTATATTGAATGGAGAATTACATATAGATGCCTTATCAATAATCCTATCTTCCCATAGTGCAAATGTTAAAGACTTATGCCAATTTTTCTGGCTCTGATCAATAGTCCTTTTTATGATATTTTTATTTGTTGTTCTGCTAGACCATTCCCATGGGGATAGTAATTAGCATAATATCTAAGTTTAAAACCTCTTTTGAGAGAAAACTCAGTCATACTATTTCCCAAAAATTAAGATGCATTATGAAACATAAGTGCATTAGGTAATCAAAACTTGGTGATAATGAATTGATTTATAAATTCAATGATGGCCTCGGAGTTAGCTACCTTTAGTGGAAAAAATTCCACCCACTTAGTAAAATAGTATGTTTCAGTGAGAAGGCATTTATGTTGTTTGGATGAGTTAGGAAAAATATCACCTATGATATCCAACCCCCATTTCTTAAAAGGTAGCTCAATGTTGACCGACTACAAGGATAAGGCTGGTTTTCTTTTACTTCCAACAATACTTTGGCATGTTTTACATTTTCTCACATATGCATGAGCATATTTGAATAATGTTGGCCAATAATATCCTGCATGAAGGATTTTGTGTGTCGTGGTATCTCCTCCAAAATTTTCATCCGTAGGTCCATCATGGTGTTTTTGCAAAACCCTCTGTGTTTTAGACTTTTAAAGACATCTTAATAGTACATAGCCATATTTTTTTTTAAATAAAACATTATCTATGGTTTGATATTGATTAGCTTTCAATATTGAAGCTCTTTTTATTTTATAATTGAGTTCTAATGGAGAATATCCATTTTTTAAATAGAGGATAAGATCAACATACTGTGATTCAGATTCATTCAGTCTTACCTCAACAATGTGTACATTGTTAGCTGACTCTTCATCATCCAATATGTTGGATGCTCTGGATAGTAATTTGCAGAGACCTTTCCCTCTGATGATGTTGGATGGTTTTATGTCAATGTCATATTCCTGCAAAGCAGTAACCCAATTTTCCCTCTTTTCTCCTAGTTCCTTTTGAATAAGTAGTTTCCTTACTACAAAAAATGGAACTATTACCTTGGTATGTGTTTTTAGGAGAAAAGGCCTGAAATGCTTTAAAAGTTTATAAACAACATGGGCTTTTTTTTCCACTTCTGAATAATTTATCTCATCACTTTGGAGATTTTAACTAAAGAAGGAAATGGGTGCTTCTATATTTTTATCATTTATTTGTGTTAACACAACAGCATAAGATGTTTCAGATGCAAAAGTATATAAAATGAAGTGATTAGAAAAATTTGGGGTAGTTAGAGAAGGATAATTTATGATAGATTTCTTGATTAGATCAAAGGATTATTTTTTATTGTGTCCCCATTTGAAGAGTGTATTTTTATTAATCATTACTTGCAATGGTAAAACAATTTGGAAAAAGTTTGGAACAAATCTCTTAACAAAATTTATGTCCTAAAAAGGACTACATGGATTTCTTGTTATGGGAAAGAGAGATTTCAGAAATTTCCTTTATTCTTTCTGGATCTATGAAAATGCCTTCTTTTGACATAATAAATCCTAAAATTTTACCTTCACTTAAAGTAAAATAAGACTTTTTTGGATTTAATTAAATTCCATACTTTAAACATTGTTCAAGGATTTTCTTAAGATCATGGTAGTGGTTGCTTATTTTCTTAGAATAAATGGTTATATCATCTAAGCATACAACCAAAATTTTGTTTATTAGTCCTCTAAAAGCAATATCAATTTCTCTTTGAAAATTCGCTCCTCCATTGATTAGAGCGAAAGGCATTTTATGATAAGCATAAGTGCCCTATTTAGTTCTAAATGTAGTCTTTAACCTATCTTCAAGATGAACCAAAATCTGATTGTAGCCTAAAAATCCATCAAGCAAATACATTAATTCAAATCTAAAAATCGATTGAAAAAATTGTTCCATGGGTGGTAATGGGAAATTATCTTTTAAGCAAGATTTGTTTAAGCTCCTAAAATCTATGAAAATGCGAATGTCACCATTATTTTTCCTAACAAGGACCAATTTTGAGACCCACTTTGAATGCCTAATGGGGAATGTGATATTTTCCTTAAAGAGTTTATTCAATTAAGTTTTGGTTTGATTTTAAATATTAGGGTGAATTTTCCTTAACTTTTTTTGGATAAGCGTCTTAGTGGATGTCATTGTGATAGTATGTTGGATAATGGAGGTATCATATGTTTTTAGATCTTCATTCCATGTGAAAAAAATCTTATATTTCTTCAGTAAATGAATGAAGGATAATATTTCATCAGATGAAAGACCAAGTCATAAATTAATATTATGAGGATTGAGACCTGTGCCAAGGTTTTCTAGTGCAAACCTTAAAGTTGAGCTTTGTATTTTTGAATTAGTAACATTCTTAAACCTGTATTTGAGATCATAAAGGTCTTCAAGCTTAACCACATATTTAGGTATGGCTTTCTCTTCAGGTTTTTGATTTAATTGTCTTTGATGTTTGTCTTCATCGATTAGTTGATAATTATATGACCCTTCTAATGTGAGAAAAGTTAGAACATCTTCATCATCATTAAATACTCTCCAATTAGTGACATTATCAGGAATAGATGGACGAAAAATAAATTCTTTAGAAAATCTATCTGGAGTATAATCCTCAGAAGGAATAAGTCTGGATGCTACATTAGCTAGAAGGTCAGCACTTGCATTTTGGAGCCTTGGAATAGATGAGATATTGAATGCTAAGAAGTGTGATGTAAGAGATTGTACTAATACCCGGTAATGCTTATGATGACCATAAATACAATGAATAGTATTTCTTACTTGTTTGATAATTATTTCATAGTCACCATATACTTGAATATATTTAACATCGAGATCTATTGCTTTGTACAAGCCTTGGACTAGTGCCTCATATTCTACAGTATTATTTGTGCACTCAAGTTCAAGCCTACATGTTAGAATTTTCTTTCCTCCTTTCGAACTAATTAGTATGCAACCAAATCTTGCACCTTCACAAAATTTTGATCCATCAAAGTATAATGTCAAAAATTAAGTTTTAATACAAGGTTTATCTATGATATTTATACATTTGGAAGAGTCTGACTGAGAATTTTTTTTGATTTGAGAATTAACTAAGTTGATAAGAAATGGCGATTTATGAGCATTGAAATTGCCTAAAAAAATCTAGCAGAGTAATTTACAAGAATGTTATTAGTAAAATCCATGGGTTCATTTTCATCTTCAAAGTCAGTTACTGAATATTTCATGTGTTTTTCGCAATAAAATTGAATTTGATTTGGCTTACCATTGTATGGAAGCAACATATGAGACCAATAAATTGCAAAATAACCATGAAGTTTCTCTGACCAATAGCTACTCAGAATTAAACCGTAAAAGTCAAGAAGATCAGCAACCAAAATATCAATTACTTGATGAACTTTTGAATTACATGCTAGTCCGATAAGGACATAATTCATTTCTCCTATTACCTTGACTTTGGTTCTCTCTAATTGCACAATGTGTACTACAAATTTGTGGAGCAATATTTAACTTCAAGCAAACAGAATATGGCATGATATTTGAAGAATATCCAGAGTCTATTAGACAATTATGCACATTTTGTTAAACACCAAAAGTCAAAATAAAAGGAGGGGTATGTGAATTGGATCTCTCTCCGATTAGAATAGAATCATGTGTGTCGAATTTTTCAGATGAATTAGCAGGAGGTTTTCCAACTCCTTTTGAGGCTTGGAAGTCATAGGGGCAGGTAAGGGTGAAGCAGGGACTGTGTTCAATTCCTTGAATAAGATTTTCTGCTGCTGTTTTAATTTAATCAACTCATGCATGGAGATATTTTCCTTCACTTTATTCATGTCTTCCACGATATTATACTCTATGGTATTAGAGACAACTAGGGTATTTGATGTAGATGGAGTGGTAGAAGAAGTTGGGCTTGATTAAGGAGGAGGATTCATTTTGTTTACAACTTTATCCTTCACAACATGGGATGAAGATTTCTGATTTTGAGGAGATTGAGGAAGATCTATATAATTTTTACTTCTAGTGTTAACTGATAGCGCCTCATGTTCATCTTCATTATCAAATGTAGGAAGCATAAAGTCCCACAATCCATGAAATTTGACTAATTCCTCATCATGTGATTCTTTTGCAGATAGTATTCTTTCATCCTGATCTTCGTCTTGATTTGATTCAACATTTGAGATTACATTTGGTGGTTGAGAATTTGAATCTTGTGTTTTCTTAAAATATCTAAAAGGTTTCTTTGAAGAATATTCAACTACTTGTTCCTTTATTTCAACCATATCATTTGACATAGTTTTAAGAACCTTTTGTAATCCCTCAAGATCATAAGGATCCTTGGATGTTTTCTTTTTGGGTTCATCCTTAAATGAAACATTTTTAGTTTTTCTTTCCTCCTATGCAGTTTTATTTTCTAAAGCAAGAATTATCTTTTCTACAGAAAGGGCCTCTTTCATATTTACTACAAAAGTAGCCTTATTGGATCTATTTAGGAAAATTTCTATATTAGAAGGAAGAGAGGATATATACCATTCAATTTGTACATCTACACCTAGTTTAGATGTATCTGGGAATTTATGGAGAAAATTATTAAATTCGGGGTTGAAATCTTTAATATTTTCACCTGAATTTGCTTTGAGATTTGAAAGATCATTGATAAGAGTAGCATTAGTACGATCATCACCAAATTTAGTTAGAAATTTTTCCTCAAATATGTCCCAACTAGTAATGGTTTCTGGTGGTAGTGAAAAGTACCATGATCTAGTTGATCGTTGAAAAGTATAGGGAAACAATCTTACTACACAATATTCTTCATAGACAACATGAAATTATGGAGATGTTATTCTACAAGGAGACCTTCATTTGGATTATACTTTGGCAACTATCTTTCTGGATGCTTTGGTAAAGGATGAAGAGGACCTGCTAATTGAACAACCCCAGGATTGGTCCAAGGTCCATTTCCATTGTGTGAATGGGAAGATTGACTTGTCCTGAAGAAGGATTTGGAGTGGAGGAAGTAGTTCCACTGGTGGATATTGGTAAAGAAGATACAACCAATGAACTAATATTACTTGAAGCAATGCTAATAGTCTGAGAAGAAGATATATGAATTGATGAAGAAATCAACTAAGAAGATGTAATTGAAGGAGGAATAAATGATGGAGTTTGAGGGGAATACGATAAAATAATATCACTAGTGGATGATTGAGTCTCGGATATTGGATATTTCCTACGTTGAGATTGAAGAGGAAAATAAAAAGGGATAATTCTGAGATTTTCACTCTTAGAACGAGTTAATACACCAGTGCCTTGTAATATTGAAGTATCACTTCCTTCAAAGGTTTCATAAAGCACAAATTTTTCTACTGAAATATAAATTTCTTCCAATTTCTTTATTAAGGTCTGTACTTCAGACAATTCTAGGGTATAATAAGGGGAGAGTTCTTTGGGAATGGAGCTAGGATACTTGGGAGAATATTGAACAACTTCTGATCTATGAATAAGGAATTTTGAATGAGGACTAGAAGTTGTTAGAGATTTGGAGGGAGAACGACTCTTTAGATGGTATTTATTGTTTGGGCTAATATTTCGTGCCATTCATAGTCTGATTTCCCTTTGTCTAGTGCCAAAAATTATGACGCCCCAAAAATCAGTGCAACAACATCGGGGAAAAGCACCCAGCGAGGGACTTGAAAACCGTCCCTTATCAGTTTGATATGGTGGCTCCGAGTGAATTTATGGGACCAATTTCCCAATGAAATATAATTGGGTGGATGGATGGTATTATAACTGAATGTAACTTGATATATGGGAGTGATAACAAGCTTGAAGTAAATAATTATACCTATCTATATCTATCCTGGGATGGATTATCTTTCTATGCGATGTAAAGAGATGATCTTTCGGCGAATGAAAATACATATTATAAAAAAACTTAAAGATATGAAAACAATTTAAAATAATTGATTTAATTAAGTAGTTAATTAAATCAATTTAATAAGCATATATCACATCTTTTTACTACATGTATTGAATATGTATAAAAGATGGCAATCTAACATGTTCAAAAGTGAATTAATTCTTGTTTGTTTTAAAAATATACATATAACAAAAAACTATAAGAAAAATAAATTATTTCTCATTTGAAATAGAAAATTAACATAAAGATAAAAGTACCATGTATATGCTAACTGTGCTCATTTGAAAAACAATATTTGGTCCAGCCTTTTCTATTAAGAAAACTTTAAGAGTACAAAAGTGTGACTTCTGTAAAGTCATCCTTTCAAACTTTCAGGACCCCTTCTTCAAAGACATGAAGGGGTTTATATAATAAAATAGAGAGTTTAAAAATATTAATTACAATAAAATTTGAGGAGGTTTAAACAACTCTCCCTAAACTAAGTGAAAATAAAAAGATAAACAAAATTTAGTGGGGTGACTTGCTTGAAGATTGCACTATTGTCTCATCAGTCATTCGTTCCTTCGGTTGAAGGATGTTGAGTATAGGATGAACCTCAGGAGGTTGGCCTAACCTGATGTGTAGCTCTCCTGTGTAAATCACATCTGAAAGTGAAGGCATCATATAGGAATAAGTATCTATCAGACATTGCAACATGAGCCATTATCTATGTGGATTAACCAAATATTTCAAATACTTTTCCCAGTCCAAATTTTCTAATTTTCTGCTTTCCTCTTTTACCTTGGAGATTTCCTGCCATTTCCTTATCAAATATTTAACAATAGGAAGAGAACCAGGAGGGAATATATCAATAATATTAGCAATGATGAGATTCTGGCCGACTGTTTCAACAATATTATTAGCCACAACTCTAGCTCTGCAGATGGCCCTTTCAACTTGTTTCAATTGTATGTCCCAATCAATAAATATAATTTCCTTTTTGGAATCCTCAATCTTGGGAAGATTAGCCTTTTGGCATTCAATAGTATCTTTCCAGGTGACATACTGTGACACTTTGTCTTCGATATCATCAAAGATGATTCTTTGGGCCGCCACTCAATTCATCAGTGAATCAATTTTCTCACATAATTCAATGATACTTGATAAATTTTGGCAGAAAATAACTTGTTTTTGTGCTAACAGGGTATTCAATTCCAGTGCTTCCTTCCTAAAATCATCTATTTCAGGTTATCTTTCAATTGCTTAACAATGAATTGCAATTGATGAATTTGAGTATCCTTAGCACCAATTTCAGTTTGGTGCTGTAGCTTCAATTGATCAATGCTCTCTTGGAGCTATGACACTTATGCCTGTAGTTGCTGGTTGACACTCTGTTTCTATGCCTGCAATTCCTGTTCCAATTGTAGGATTATTTCATCCTTTTTTTTGGTTAACTGTTGAACTCAAATGGCATTATCTATAGTAGAAGATGGATAGGCTCCTGTGAACTGTGTCAAATGAGTTAGATCCCAAGAAGGATCTGCTTGCGAATCTTTCCAAAATACATCCATAAGAACAGATCTTAGAATAAGGAGTTGAGACTATTCTGTTCTCTTCCTTTTTCTTTGTCTACTCATGACGACTTTATGCTTGGGACTATAAAATATGCCTAGAGGAGGAATTTCCTCAATTTTCAATAGAATTTCTGAATTAGGGTAGGCCTGGATGAAATCCACTTGTTATGTGCTAATTGAGTTGTCATTTGACCCAGTAGTAAACAAGTTTTGACTTTTGATTTGAGCGTTTTCACTCTTTGTCGATGACTAGTGATCACCACTTCTTGGTCTCCTTGGAGTTTTTGATTAAAAGCCTTCTAAACATCATTCAAGTTACTTGGAAACTCTAAATCCATGGTTTGAACTTCAATAGATTTATCTTCTTGATTTTTTCTAAAGACTTCAGTATCCTTAGATGCTTGTTCTTTTTCCTGCTCTTTTTGTGTGATGGGTTGGGATACCTCTAGCATATTTAAAGGAATCCCTTCCAATATTTTGTTTATGTACTGCTTGAACTTTGACAACTGTTGTGGATTGAGGCGTGATGTTGCTAACTTCTGAACTACAGAATAAGTGTCGAATGATTCAAACAAGTCATCAAAATAATCTTCTTCATGCACAAAAGACATGCTTTTAACTTGAGTGGTGAAATAATTGGAAACTTGATTTAGGTCATATTGTTTGCTTGAAATTGTAAACAAATTCAAACATAAAATTTGATTGACTTCTAACCCCACATGTTTATATTTTTCTAACACGTAGACACCATAGTGAATCAGAAAAGAGGGTCATGAAGATTTCTTGGCTTCCTTCAGAAACTTATTTAATCCATTGCCGATAGTTTGATAAGTGATTTCTCTTGTGAGAAGCTTATCCAGAACATATAATGATAAAACATGTGGTCAAGCCAAGCTCTTGAAGACTTTGACATATGTAAACAATTCTTCACCAAAGCATTTTCCAATGGAGGAGAAGTCAGCTTGAGCTTCCTTAGATAAATCTGGGGGCTTTTTCATTGAACACAACTTGAAATAAAGGGAGCATAACTCCATGGCATATTTTATAGAAATGATTTTCATATTTTGACTCCCATAAATTCTATGATAAACATGAAAGGGGAGAGGATCCCGGGTCGTCCATTTACAACCCATGGTTGGAAAATTAGAGGTAAGCATACATCATCCATAATATAAGCGGTCATGTAAAATGGGGTAAATATTTTGGACGAAATAGAACGATTCTTTCTATATTCCAGAATATGGGTGGTGATATTATTTGAAATAATGGTTCCCCAGTCCATGATATAAGAATCTGTGAATGCTTCCATTACGGGAACCCATTCAATTGAAAATTTGGTGGTATTGAGCTTACCGAAGAGTCTAGACATCATTGCAGCAACGAAATAATAGGGACTAACAAGGGAGTCAATATAATACATACTGTTATTATAATTTTTATGTTTATTTGGGTTGCTCCTCCATTTATTTATAGGATTTGACTTCAGTTCATTCTCCTTGGCGAATTTCCCCAGAAATTCTTTGTCGTAGACCTTCTCAGGGTATGGAATGTGATACATTGACTTCAACTCTTTAGATTTGAAAGAACATATCATTGTTCTTCTTCTCTCCATGAAAGTTTTGTCCATGATATTGAGGTTTTCGATTATCCATCTTACCATATCAGTATACGGTAAAATTTTGGGGCGCGCAACAACCTTGTGTAGAAAAGAGTTGGAAACTTCTTCTAAATTAGATTCTGAAGAATTAGAAGCATCTGCAGTAGCTTTCCATTCAATCCTATGGGGTTTCTTGTCTTCATATAACTTATACATCGCTTCCCAAGAGGAAGAACCACTTTTTGACCCGCTTTTGGTGTCTGTGAATAGAGGAAGCATTTCGGTTCTTTCACTTACAGTAATTGTAGGATTTGTGGGTGCCATAGGTTTCTTGGATTTCTTCACAAATTTTGAAATTTCTGAAGAGCTTTGTTTATTTGGAATCACCTGCGAACAATGAAGAATGATAAGTAGAAAAGAGGCAATTTTGATTTACAAATAATAAATTACTGTAATAATGGAGATTACAAGCGAATGAAACTTGACACGCGGTTAATACATAAATTCAATGCTCTTGCATTCAAATCATTTTAAGAAGCATGGGATGTAAAAACCGTTTAAGTTATGACATTAATGGAAAGTATGGGTTGATTTTCCCGAGAAATCATTCTACCATTTAAACGAGATATTTTCACATCGTGTATGTTATTCATGTGTGAACCTGTTAAGAATGTCGATTGACTACCTTTCGCTGATTGTGATATCGCAATTGCAATTTTGGGGGAAATTAACAAAGGGTAAGAATGGTCATGAAGCAAAAGTGTGATGCAATAGAGTATATCGCATCGGGGGAATGTACAGGATGGTTTTAAGATTCGCAATCATAATAAAACTGCGAAATGTGATTAATTACGTGGGAGAAGTGGGTCCCGTATTTTCTTTCTCGTGGAATTTTGTTCAGGAAAATTCCTTTTTCCTTCATTAAAGTGTTTTATTATATTTCGTATCGAAATTTTTGTTGAGTGGATTTTTAAGAGCCACATGTCTTTCATGCGATATGGCAATTGCGATTTTGTTAACATTCTCTAGTTAAGTGTTTCTTAGATGAAAAATCAATGTTTTTAACCCATTTCATTCATATTCCTATTTGAATTAATATCTTAAGGGTTTTATTTTTTCTACTCTAAAATTTTTATAAGGGTCCCCATTATTTTTCTAAGGTAACTACACTAAAATAATTGGGGTTGTTGAATAGCACAACATGTGGCAACCCTCATGGAGTCTCTATGTGTTGTCCTTTGAACGACTAAGGGGAATCTAGTGAGAAATACGAAAGCGAAGGAACGACATGATAAGATACAACATCAAGTCTACGCAGCATGTTTGTCATTGTATATTTTATTCCATATACTAATGTATTATTTAATTGTTTAATATAACAAATACTGGGTTATACATTATTGTACAATTTTGTTAAAATTGTGTATACTTGTGCATATGTGATTTACTGCTTTATATTTTCCACTGTGCAAATTTGTTCTGGTTGAGATTCTTTGTTTTGTAGCATCAGTGATTTTAAGACTTTAACGTATACCCAATATCATGGAAATTCAACATAGAGGAGTGTGCAACTAGTTTTAAGCAGTTGAAGAATTTTCTTAATAATGCTCTAGTTTTGAAGATTTTATATGTTGATAAGGAGTTTGTGGTTTGTACAGATGCATGTAAGGAAGGAATTGGTGGAATCATGATGTAGGAAGGACATGCGGTATGATATGAATCAAGGAAACTATATGAGTATGAGAAGAACTATGTGACTCATGATATTGAGTTGGAAACTATCATTCATGCATTTAAGATTGTGGAGACATTATCTCCTTGGTATGAGGTTCTTTTGATGAGTGATCATAGTGTATTGAGGTACTTGTTTGACCAACCCAATCTGAATTCCAAATAAGTGATATGGTTGGCTACCTTTAGTGAGTTTGATTTTGAGATCAAGTACATTAAGGGCAAGGAGAATAGGGTTGCATATTCTCTTAGTAGGAGAGTACATGCAAATCATATTTCAGTTGTGATATCTTATTGGATAGAGTTTCAAGAGAGGATCTCATAGACAAGAAAACATAATGAGAAGTACCAATAAGTCAAGCAAAAATCTCAACAACAGGGTGAAGGTGATAGAGATGAGGAGTATCACCTCACAATAGATGGCTTGGTCATATTTAGGAACATGATCTATATACCAGATAACAGTGAGCTCAAAAATATTATCTTGACAGAGTTTCATGTAAAGCCATATTTAGGACACCCAAGATACTAGAAGACTTTGACTATTGTTAAGAAGTTCTATCATTGGCCGAACTTGAAGAAAGCGGTGGATGATTTTGTTGCAAGATGTTTGGACTATCAGCAAATGAAAGGAGAATGTCAGCATCCAGCTAGTCTATTGTAGCCTATTCCGATTCCAGAATGGAAATGGGAGGTAATTTCCATGGACTTCATTATAGGATTGTTGAGAACATAGAGACAACATGATTCCATCATGGTTGTGGTTGATAGGTTGAGAAAGGTATCTCACTTCATTTCAGTGAAGTATACTAATTCAACTACTGAGGTAGCTTAGATATTTATCAGGGAGACAGTGAGGTTGCATGGATTTCCCAACAAGATTATATCATACAAAGATGCCAGGTTCACTTCCAAGTTTTTTATGGAGTTTTTTGTAGGCTTAGGGATAGATTTAACTTTCAATACAACTTATCATCCATAGAAATATGGAAAAATAGAGAGGGTTAACAAGATTCTTGAGGATATGTTGAGGTTTTATGTCATGCATCAACAAAAAGAGTGGGAGGAGTATCTTCCACTGGTAGAGTTTGAATATAACAATGGGAATCAAGAGTCCTTGAATATGAGTCCATTTGAGGCTCTTTATGGGAAGAGTTGTAATACTTATACCAGCTGGAGTGATCTAGTGAAGAAGGTTCTAATCGTACCAAATATGTTGGTTGAGATGGAGCAAGAGATGCGGGTTATTAGATGAAATTTGAAGGCAGTGCATGACAAACAAAAGAGCTATGCATATCAACATAGATCATTCAAGGAGTTTTAGTTTGGAGAGCATGTGTACTTTCACATCAAGCCTAAGAGGGTTTCCTTAAGGATTGGGTGATGTGCCAAGATGGCACTTCGGTATTGTGGGCCTTTTGAGATCCTTGAGAGGATTGGACTAATGGCCTAAATAATTGCACTGTCGCCAACAGTGAAAGTCCATTATTTTTTCCATGTTTCATTGCTTAAGAGATGAGTGAAAAATGTTAATCATGATATTTATTGGTGTATATAGTAGGTGGAACCAAAGGGAGAGTTCTAGTCGAATCCATAATGCATTTTTCAACAGAAACAACTCATGCTTCGAAATTGAGAAATGAAGCATGTTAAGGTGTAGTGGAAGCACTTGTCGCGAAAAAGCTACATGGGAGATGGATGATCGGATATGAGCCTTGTATCCTTCCTTATTTTTTGGTTGAGAAAATATGTTTGGTAAATGTGTTTTGGTTATATATAGTTATATATGCACATGTGTATTATAAATACTACAATGAGTTGTGTTATAAAGATACAATAAGTAGTATGTTGTAAATACTACATCATGATGTGTTATAAAGCTCTAATAAGTATTGTGTTGTAAATGTTTCCTCAAGTTGTGTTATAAAGCTCCAATAAGGATTATGGTGGTCATGTTTTTAGCATTTTTGTATGTTGTAACTATTTCATCAAGATGTGTTATAAATCTCCATAGGTAGTATGTTTTTTTGGTTATAAGAGTCATAAAACACCAAAGACGGTATTCCCCCAATGGGGAGGGGTTTGTAGTAGCCCCTGGATAATTTTAAATGAAAATAAAATAATACCAAGGTCATGGGACACATATTCCAAGTTGAGTGGTGGGTAAACAATATAGTAGGCGTCACTTGTGGTTTATTAAAGGCTATGTAAATTTGCAAAGGAAAAAAGGAAATAAATGGAATTTAATTAAGGAAATAAAGGAAAATATGAGAAAAGGAAGATGAAGAGACACAAATATGCATGCAAGGGAAATGAGAGAGAAATTAGAGGAAAAGGAAAGAAAAAGGAAAAAGGAAAGGAAGATTCTAGACATCAATGATAAAAAGGTATCAGAGAAACAACTAAAAACTTTGGTTAGTTCGGTTTGGGTTCTCTTCTTCCACACTCTTACAATGTCATACACTCTTGCACACTTAGAACATTTTTGGAGCATCCTAACATTCACTTGGACTTGGAGAAAGCAAGCAAAGGAAAATCAAGGAATTGGTGGGCAACATAAAAGAACATTGAATCAAAAACTACAATAGGGATACATTGTAGGTAACATGTTGCATGTGTGATTTCCTTGTTGTGATTTGGATGCATGGTATATACATGTTTTTCTTTGGTTATTTGTTGTCATTGGCATGTGATTTTCCTAGATTGATATTTGTTTCAACGTTACCTTGCCATTTTTGGGATAACCATTATGTAGTGGGTTCCCCATTTGGATTTATGATTGGTTCTTAGGTTCCCTATGGTTGTGGGTTTGGATATAATATTTGGATCCTTGGAACAACTTGGGTTCCTTGCAGGTCGTGGGTTGAGATGGTAGTTCTATGGATCCTTGTAATAAATTAGGTCCCTGGAGACTGTAGTTTGAGATAGGAGTCCCTGGAGCCCTGGACAACTTGGGAAGCGACCAATATAGTTTGGTATTAGTGATTTTTGGACCGTTTTAGGCGAAATCACTATGGTTGAGGGTTGAGGTGGTTTGGCCTCTGGAAGCCCTAGTTGGTTCTATTTTGGTTTGAACCATATGATCCCACATTCATGCTTGGAATATACAACAGGGGTGATTGGCTGAAATACATATTTTGTTCAACCCAATATATGGTCGGGTGGTACATGGAAGTCCCTGACTTGGTTGGAATTTGCATATTTTCATATGAGATATTTTATTATTGTGATTAATGAGCACTTGTAGTAGTTATTATGTTGATTTTATGGTTGATTTGTCATGGTTTCTATTCTAGTTATATGCTGGTTATATATATGGTTCTATGAAGTGCTCTAACTATGGATATTGTTCATGATTTGATAAGTGATTGAATGGTTGATGAATGCATATGATAACAGGTGTTGTTGGAGCTACCTTGAGAGGGAATTGGGACTTATTGATGATTCTCTAATGAAGTTAATAATATCGTGATAAAATGTGCATTCATGACTTATAACTTCTATGTTTACTATCTCTTTAACGAAATGTGTAGCGTGTATTAGGCATTCCTTGGTAAAGATCTTGCTTAAGTATTGGTTTTTTAGACTTGTTATCAACTTAGACATGATTTTGGAAAGTTTTGGGAACTTTTGGGTAGTGCCCTATAGACCAACCTTGAAAAAGTGGCACATATCTCTCAAATGCTGGCACAAAACAGAGAAATTTCGATCATAACTGCATGGTGGAAGGCTTAAGCATGTTGTTGAAGCCTTTCAACCATATTTACAACTTGGAAATGGTGTATTTGGGGTGTTAATATTGTGAAAATAAGTTCCAGCTTAGGATATAATCATAAGAGGTTGTTGGATGACTATCTGGGTGATATCATGTTTCTGAGAAGTGTTAGTAAGCTTCTGGTTTATAGGCCCAACTTCCATAACTAGAACTTCAAGTTCGGGTCATATCATACTAACACTCAGCTCATGTGTACCCTGGAGAGCTTTTAAAACTGAGTAAACGTGGGAGGAGGTGTTACATGGTGGTTCAATCACAATGGGAACTTGAGAAAATAAGAGACATCATGCCCTTTTAACATAATCGTGAACTCTCTCAAAGCTCCTTTAAGGTCATGGATTGCTTGGAAAATTATAAACAACACATTTTTCTAATATGAGATTCTTAGAGATGTTGTTGAGGAGGTCAGAGCTTAAAATATAAACCGAGTTATAAATGCAACGTTTGTCTGTGTTTTTGCAAGCTTGATGATGCAAAACCAATTTTACCATTTTTTTCAACCTTGCATGTAGTGAATGATTTTAATACTTAATTGAAATATATGGGAAGATTAATTGAGTTTCTAGGGCCACATAAATGTATATTTGTAGTCAACATAGACAACATGCAATATACAAGTCCCATACACAATTGGAGTAGCTAAAACTAATATAGATGAGATGTGTTTCTCATTATATGTGAAGGATGAATGATTTAATTCAAAGAATATGTATTGGGAGTGTTTCAATGGATCTAAGATAAAGGGGAGAAAAAATAGTACATGCTCAACATGAAAAGGAGGGAAGACAAAAAATATGTAATGGCAGTTAAACAACTTGTAGTCTAGATACTAAGTCCCTAAATTTATAAGATATATGAAATAATATGAGGAATGGTATAAGCATTAAAAAAAGGCAACCAAAGAGCCTTCTAGAGAGTCAAATGTATGATATTTGGAAATCAATTATTCAAATATTGTCCCAAGTTGCTAGCTCCACTATATTTGAGAGAAGAGGAATTCGAGCATGTATTCCTTTATTAACTTAATAAAGAGGAACATACTATTTGTAAAGAAGGTTCGACTTGCAGAGCACTTTAATACAAAGAAAAATGTTAGAAATCAAAGAGGATATAATATTAACCTTGGGAGGCAAAGGGAGGGGAGATAAACCAAGCATATAATAAATAAAACACCTTGTAGTGGGATAATTGGATATGAGATAATATGATCGAATTTTGAACTCTTGAGAAATTGTGGATATGTATTTCTAGCTCGATAATGGTTCCTTAAAATTTCTAAGATCAGGTGAAGAAAGACTGCTTCTAGTTGATGATGGTATCTACCCACTAATAGACATTATCGGGCTAGATATGAATTCAATGTGTGCCTCCAACTATAGAGGAGCCAATGTAACAAATCCCTCCACAATTAGCCGTTTGATACCCATAAGATCACCATTACCATTGAAATTATATGTATTCAGAGATTTAAAAAAAAATAGTTGACTTCAAAGACCTTGCAAAAGGGAAATTTTTAATGGAAGACCATGTCCTGTAACACTTTTGAATTCATCTCTTATTGTCATCCAGGTACTTTATTTTTGTGCTTAGATCTCTACTGCTACTTTTAAAGTTATTTTTTATCTCTATCACTATCATATATTTTGTTTGGATATGGGACAAAAAACTTTGGAAATATTTATTTCTTGAGTATATACCCTCACAACCTATTTATCATTCATACAAGATAGGGCCCAAGGACTTAGTTTCACTAGCCTCTTGTTCCTTTGTACAATTAGTTCACTATGTGTCCTCTTTATATTTTCTTTGCCTACCTTGATAGAAGACTTGATATTATCTGGTGGCATTACAACATGTTGACCCTTGACAAATAATCGTGGAGGATTGCATAATGAGCCATGTTTCAAATCATTAATTGAGATTTTACCACTAAATGTTGAGACAAAGCTTGCATGTGACATTTGAGTACTCTTTATTCCTTCATCCATATTTTTTAGCTCTTGCTTTGTCATTTCTACAATATAATTATATGTTCTAACACCCTTTTTTATGAGTAATATGTGAAATAATAAAGTTTTCCAAGATAAAGTGTAGAAACTATGGAAAAAATGGTGCAAGAACCCAACACCACAATGAATGCTCCAAGAGAGAAACTGTGAAAACCCTAACCATGTTTCTCTCATGTATATATGTAAATGTTTTGCCAAAAAAAAGGGTTGAGTCAAGGGACACAAATTCCAAAGCTGAGGGGATTGGTTGTTGGGGATGGTGTAAGTTTTATTAAGGTAGGAAAATATGAATTTTTAGGACAACTCTTGAATACTGGTTGGTAAAAATTTTAATGGCCTAATGTTTCAGAATTTGTGAAGCTGCAAGAAAAGGAGAAGGAGCATACTTGCTTGGAATGTAAAATAAGGTAGTGAGGAAAAAATAATTAAAGGAAGATTGGGTGGATTGCCAGTTTGCGGGAGGTAGAGACCACCCACTGCGACTAATTAAAAACCACATTTAACCAATTGGTGACAGGAAAACATGTGGCAAAATTCTATCGGTAGTGAATATTGTGTTGACAGGGTTACTATGGGAAGGTTTTCCAAGGAAAAATAATAGTTCGAATTGGTGGGAAAAACAAAACAAAACGCGGGAGAGGGGAAGACCAATTGATGCAAATATATAATCTACACTGGGTGAAACAATTACTTTTGGTTAGTGTTGAACCTTTGAATTTTGCTTCTTTTGACCATCCATTTGTCCTTTTTCACCCATTTTGTTACACATATACAATTCACTCCATCTTATTTTGCAAGATAAAAGTCATCTAATTCATGCAAACATCAATAAAAAGGTAATCATCCATAAATAACTTAAAGACTATATTTTCTTTATGAAATTGATTCAAACTATGCTATAGTTTCTGAATTATGCAATTTCTGCAACTGACTTGGAATTCACAACCAAATTATAATTTCTCTTGGTCAACGTGTGTTAGAGGATGACCAAGACAAATGAACAATTTCCAAATGTTTCCTACATGGATATCCACCTATCGATCACAGCTGGAAGCTCATTAGATGAGCGAATATCCTCAGTCAAACCAGAAGTCAGCGTGGCTTTGGAATACTAGTTTTGTGCAGAGTGTCAAGGAAACAACTTTATCATCAAGCGAGTGTGGACTATATCCTCAAGCGAGCGAGATCTACAATATAAATATTAGTTGAGGAAGTGTTAATAAAATTCCTTTCATGATTTTCTATTTCAGTAGCTAATCATGAAAGTGAATTTCCTATTGTAATTCCAAAACTTAGATATTGAATTTAGAGCTCAACCCTTAACATTAACTTTTAATTTTTTAATCCAAAGGCCTTATAAATTGCTTTGATCTAGAGGCAAAAGGAAATAGGTATTAATATTGTAATTAATTATTACTCGTTGGAGAAGAAGACTTTGTTTACCGTTAATACAATTACTCTGTCTGTTGTGCAATTGTGAATGTGTTGGTGACTTAATAGTGATATGAATTCCTATTTCCTCGCGCTCACCAGGAGGCCCCTATGGATTTGTGAGATAGTGTATATTGTTTTTTATTTGATTTCATTCTTTACTTCTTTATAATTAAACAAACATTCATTTCATTTTTTGAAATAGATAGGTTTTTTAATGCTCTATTTTACTACGTAGTTTTCTTATGTATCTTTGGTTCATGACAGGTAGAGTGTTCTATAATAAACAAAAACCTGAAAAATATTTATTTTATGCTTAGTCTCAAATTTATATTGTATGCCAAGATTGGTTCCAATTATGGATGTGCACACTATTAGTCTATGAAGACTTTAATATTTCAAATTTCATTTAGTTCATGCTCTTTGATATTTTCTCTTTAAACTAGTTTCATTTCAGTTCTACCTTCAATCGGATAAATATATTTATTTTCATGTTCTTAGAATAGGTTGATTTTAAAGTTCTTTATAATAGAATCATTTCTTTTCAAGTCAAATAAATTAGATCTATTTCAATTGTCTAACAACTTAGATTTGTGTTTCTTGTTCAATAGATTAGATTTATATTTATGCAAAAAAGAATAACTTTCAATTCGTGTTCATTATAATAGTTTTGAATTCCTGGAACATTAACCTAGTTTTCTTTGAAATTAATTTAAATTTGAATAGCTTATTGGCAGAACCTGTCCGTACACCTAATGAGAATTAGTCGTACATAGGTTGAATCTAAATTTTGCATTTAGATTCATTCTCTTTGATTGAAAATAGATTCCTAGCATATACAATGCACATACACTTCACAATTTCACAAATCTCGGTTGATAATTTAATGAAGTAATTTAACCAACAATTAAATTACGCAACATTTTTGGCGTTGTTGTCGAGGAAGTGTATACAGGAATTTAAATTTTATCCAATTTTTCATATCATAATAAATGTGTTCATTTTCTAGATGCATAATTAAAAATCGTATTAAAATCATTTAGGATGCATGTATAGAGAGCTAGATTCTAGGGGAAGAGTTATAAGTAGAGGTCTTAGTTCCATCCCATCATCACCAACCACCCCTGCTAAACCACATTGTGCTACACCATCCAATGACACCCACATTCCATACATAGCAGGTAGACATATACTTCATGAAGTGCATAGGTTTGAAATTCAACTTAGGGATTCACCAACCTCATCTATATAATTTGTAGTTTAAGAACCTACATCCCCAATTGAAGGAATCATATTTCTTTCCTCAATATTTTAGGTCCCTATAATAATATCACATAACCCTTATTGTTATTATTAGTGTAGCACCATGTTGTTATTATTGTACCCATGTATCCCCCGTATTGTTATTTTTGTGCACCATAGAAGCCCACTATTGTTATTGTTGTGTCCTTATATTATTATTTTTATGTAGGTTCTACTTATGTTGTGACTCCTTAGACTCCTATATATACCAAGGAGGTCTTATCATTTATATAATCCAAGAATTTTTCATTTATATGATGCAAAGGAGGTTTAACCCTTGAAGAGGATATTTCTCAAGTTGTTTATCTACATTTTTTTATGCTTTGTGAGCTGGTTGCATAATATTTAGTATTAGAGGTTTGGATTCTAGGGTTTCAGTGCTTCAAACAAGTCATCTTGGAATTTTCACTGTAACTTTTCTTATATAAGGCTACATAAGCTAAAATTTCAACCATGTGGAGCCTAAATCTTGGTGAATCTCATGTAAAAATTTCAGATCTTGGTTCACTATATTTTCTTAGATATGGTCTAAAACAATTAAGGTATTTGGAGGCTCCAGAATTCATTCTCAAACAAGTGACCTAGGGAAAATCGTTATAATTTTATCTACGGACATCAGATTTGAATTTCATAATTTGTTTTTGAAATTTCATGAAATTTATTTGTTCTTGTATTTTTTCAGGGCTGAAGGTGGAAATAGTTACATGTGGCATTTCGTTCAAGTTCGCTCTACTGAACCAGTCCATAATCAAGTCATCATGGGAGATTGGGCATACATTTATTTTGAATAATCCATTCTCAATATGACTTGTGGAATTGTAAATAAGATTCAAATAGCTATCACAAAACAAAATTTCAGACCTTGTAGAGTTGAAATTACAAAGATAGAACTGTTTCAATATTGAGCTCCTAAAAGCGAGAAAAGGGTGTGTATTTTTTTAAAAAACTTGCATAACGTTTGTTTGAAAATTCGGTTTGAAGTAATTCCAAGGGAATATTGAAGCATAGATATCAGTACTTGTTTCTAAAATTCCTCCAAAAAATAATAATTCTACACCCATTAAGCCCTTATAAAGCTTTACTATGACACATGAAGAGGAAGAATTTCAACATCATATATATCAAAATTACGAGACCAAGTGTAACAAATTTCACTTTCACAAAGAGAAAGAAAAGATGAACTAAAATTAAGCATGGAAGGTTTGAAGGATGGATTAAAATAATACATGGAAGATAATATGGATGGTTTGAATAATGGCTTAAAATCAAACATGGAAGCTAAGATGGATGGTTTGAAGAATGGTTTAAAATCAGATATGGAAGGTTTGAAGTAAGGTTTGATAAAATTGCTACAGGAAATGATTCCTAATGGAGAAAAGGTATTCCCAGAAACTCATGATGAGAAAAAAATGAATTTTAATCATGATTTTAGAGACTCTAACTTTGGATTGAATACCAACCAAATTCCAAAGATTAATATGAGGAAGTTTGATGGCAAGGATTCGATAACATGAATACTACAAATGGAGAAATATTTTGATCTCCATGATGAGAAACAAACACAAAAGGTACACATTGCATCTTTATATTTAGAACCCAATCAATTTGTATTGTATCAATGGCTTTGTTTTCGTAAACCACTTTTCATTTGGTCAATTTTTATGGAGGAAATGATAACACATTATGAGGATACAATGAGCAACACCTTCTTTAGCCACTCAATAAATCTCAAACAAAAGGGTTCATTGGCAGAGCACATTGAGGACTTCCGAAAATTGAATATCAAAGTAAATGATATTCCAGAGGAGAATAGGATTTATGCCTTCATATGGAATTGAAAGGATAACATTCCAACATGAGGTTTACCTTTTGGAACCTAATTCATTGGAGAAGGCATTTAGGGTGGCAAGAAAAGTTGAAAGCAAAATTATGGAAACAAGAAAGTCTACCACTCACAGATATAAATATGGAAGTGTTGCTTCTACTAGCCTTGCAAAACCTATAAGGTCGACACCATAAAAACTGCAGGAAAAAAGAGAAAAAGGGCTTTGTTACAATTGTGATATAAAATACAATAAAGGTCATAAGTGTGCCGAGAATAAATTATTTTACATATTTTGTGAAGAGGAGGAAGAAAAGGAACAAGAAACAGTAAAAGAGGAAGATATACACCAGGAACTAACCCCAGTGAAAGAGTAAATGAATTCGACGATATCTTGTAATGCATTGGTATGAATTAACACTCCTCAAACTCTCAAGATTAAAGGATATATCAGGAAGAAAAGGGTAATAATTCTGATTGACTCGGGTAGTACCCATAATTTTATTCATTGTAAGCTAGCCAAGGAATTGAATTGCTTCCTATATCCAACACCAGAGTGTCAAGTGATGGTTGAAAATGGAGGAACTATAAATTTATTTGAAAAGTGCCATCATATCAAGCTAACCATTGGGTAATACATATTGAATAGTCTAATTCTTGCCATTACAATGGGTGGTGGTGATGTTGTACTAGGATTCCAATGGTTACAATCTTTGTGGACGATAACTTTTAATTTTCAAGAAATTTTCTTGAATTTTTTCTAGGAAGGAAAGGAGTTTGAATTACGGGGTATCACAGGGAAACCAGGAAAGATAATAATCTCTAATGGCATGAAAAATATTTTGAATAAAGAACAACAATGTGTAATTACACAATTATGCTCACTAGAGGTTCAAAAATCAAAATCATCTGTTTCTCCAGATCTCCAAAAAATCTTGGACAATAATTCCAAGGTATTTGATACTCCCATAGGCCTCCCACCTATTCATGATCATGATCATGCTATTCATTTGTTTCCAGGAATTGTTCATCCAAACATCAAGACTTACAAATATTCCTATGCCCAAAAGAGTGAAATTGAATGCATGGTTGTAGAAATTCTAGATACTGGTATAATTAAACCTAGTAAAAGTTATTTCTCTGCTCCAGTAGTATTGGTGCACAGGAAGGATGGATTATGGCACATGTGTGCGGATTATAGGGAGCTCAAAATGCTAACTATTAAAGATAAATTTCCCATTCCTGAAATTGATGAATTGTTGGATGAATTACATGGAGCAATTAACTTCACCAAGCCAGATCTTCACTTAGGAAATCATCAAATTAGAATGGAGACTGAATACATTCCAAAAACATCATTCATAACTCATGAGGGTCATTATGAATTTTTGGTCATGCCCTTTGGCCTTACCAATGCACCTTTCACAATTGAAGTTTTGATGAATTCCATTTTCAAACCCTTCCTTAGAAAATTTGTGTTAGTATTTTTTGATGATATACTAATCTACAACAATTCTTGGAAGAATCACCTTCAACATGTTTACAAGGTTCTCAAACTATTGGAGGAGAAACAATTATATGCAAAAACCTCCAAATGTTTCTTTGGAGTACAGGAGGTGGAATATTTGGGTCATATTGTATCTCATGAGGGTGTTAAGCTAGATCCTAAAAAAATTAAAGCCATAAAGGATTGAAAAATCCACACAACCATAAAGCATCTTTAATGATTTCTCGAGTTGACATGGTATTATTGCAAGTTTGTTAATAATCATGGGAGAATAGCAGCACACCTAACAACTTTACTAAATAAAGATACATTTTCTTGGACTCCATAATCAACTAAGGCCTTTAAACATCTTAAAGAGGCAATGTTCCAAGCACAGGTATTAGCTATGATAGACTTCACAAAAACCTTTATTGTGGAATATGATGCGTCAGGAAATGGAATAGGTGTTGTTTTAATTCAAGAAGGAAGACCCATTACTTTTGAAAGTTGTCCAATAAAAGGAAGTATTTACACAAACCTATTTATGAGAAGGAAATGTTGGCAATACTACATGCACTAAAGAAATGGTGACCTTACATAATGGGAAGACAATTTAAGGTAAAAACAAATCATGATAGTTTTAAATAATTTTTGGAACAAATATTATCTTCAGAAGAGTAGAAAAAATTGGTCACAAAGATGTTGGGTTATGACTTTGAAATCATCTACAAAAAAGGGAAGAAAAATGTTTTTTCGTATGCACTCTCAATAAAGGATGAGGATGTGGAAGCATTGATTTGTTCCATTTCTATTATCCAACTGGATTGGATAACTAAAGCAAGGGATGAATGGAAGAATGAATAAGAGGTGTGGAAACTCACTCAAAAGTTTTAGCAATATCCCAATATATTTGCTACATTTAGTTGGAAAAATGGTTAATTATGGTACAAATATTTCTTATATCTTTGTAAGAATTCCCAACTCAAACAAAATATTCTTTTGGAATTGCACACCTCCCTTTTAGGGGGGCACTCAGGATTTTTAAAAACTTACCGTGGGGCCAAGAAAGAATATTTTGGGATGGACTTCAATTTGATATTCATATGTTTTTGGTATAATGTTTGGTTTGCCAAAAAAATAAAGTTGAGAAAATTAAGACCCTGGGTCTGTTACAACCTTTATCCATTCCAGGTCAGCGTTGGGAGGAGGTATCAATGGATTTTATCACACGTTTACCCAAGTCCGAAGGAAAAAGTGTCATCATGGTGATATTTGATATACATACCAAGTATGCAAACTTTTATGAATTATCTCATTCTTTTAAAGCTATTACAATTTCTACTGCATTTATGGAAACAATTCAAAAGCTACATGGAAATGCAAAGATTATTGTAAGTGACAAAGATCACATTTTCACTAGAATTTTTTAGACAAAATTATTTTCTTGTATTGGAACTCAATTAGATAATAGAATATCATCTTATCATCCTCAATCTGCTGGGAAAACTAAGATAGTGAACAAATGTTTGTAAGGATATCCTTCGTTTCTTTGTATCTTATAAACAACCATAATGGGTCAAGTGATTACCTCTAGCTAAGTGGTGATATAACACTTCCTTTCATTCTGCAGCAAAAAAGACCCCATTTATGGCACTTTATGGATATCATCCACCATCCGTCACATAATATTTAAAAGAAAATTCTAAGGTTCAATGAATGGAATATCACATCGAGCATCAAAAACAAGTTCTCCATATCTTAAATTTTAACCTCACTCTGGTGCATAATCGAATGAAACAACAGGAAAATCAACATCACAAGTGAAATAAGTTTTGATGTAGGTGACTTGGTATTTTTATGACTACAACCATACAAAAAAATGTCCCTCAAGCAAGCTAATAAGGATAGTAAATTATCACCCAAGTACTATGGTCCTTACAAGGTGTTGCAAAAGATTGATACTATGGCATACAAATTGGAGCTACCTGCATCTTCCTGAGTACACCCAGTTCTCAATGTTTCATGCTTAAATAAGTTTATTGATGACAAGCTCTCAGTTCAAACAATGTTACCAAAACTTGCCAAAGAAATACAAATAATATTTGAGCCTGAAGGAGTCACGAAATCAAGAACCCAAAAACTATGGAATCAATTAATTTCAGAGTATTTCATTAAGTTGAAGAACTTACCTGCCGAAAATTCCTCATGGGAGGATGAGAATTTTATATAGAAGCATCCATAACTAGTTAACCATTGAGAAAAACCTTTTTTTAAGGAGAGGGGCATTTTAGGTCCCTATAATACTAGCGTATCCCCCTTATTGTTATTCTTAGTGTAGCCCACTATTGTTATTGTTGTTCCCATGTATCCCCCATATTTTTATTATTGTGCCCCATGGAATCCCACTATTTTTATTGTTTCTCCCTTACATTATTATTGTTATGTAGGCTTTGATTATATTGTGACCCCTTAGAATCCTATATATACCCACAGGGTCTTCACTAAGGGGGCAATACCATACCACGTGGGTTCATATTGGGGGATATTTATTGAGGAAAAAATGGAAAAATATATTGGGGGATATATAGGGGATAAAGGGTTTTTATATTGACAGGTATAAAAAATGGAGCTCAAAGTTAATGAAAAAATATAAAGGGGTATAAAAAATGTTAATGAAAAAATGCATACATACAATATCTAGTGGAAGTAGGGGTTTTTAAAATTGGGAAGGTGTATTGGGTTCATATTGGTAGGGGGTTAAATAATATGATTTTTAGGGGTATTTTTCAATATTTAGTCAATTTAAGGGTATTTTTTAATATGCCACAAACACACGCGATAGATTAGAGGTTCATTGAGTGAAGCCCCTGTGTATATACCAAGGAGATCTTATCATTTTTATTATCCAAGAATTGTTGATTTATGTGATGTAAAGGAGGTTTCCCCCTGAAAGAGGCTATTACTCAAGTTTTTGATCTATCTTTTGTTTTGTTTTGTGTGTTGGTTACATAACACAATAGGTGAAAAACTCTTAGGTCAAGAGTTATAAGTACCTAGTGAGGTGGAATAATTAGAAGAGGGAATCCTATTAGATCAACCATTAATAAAAGAATAATAAGAGGAGGAATTTGTTGAAGACAATCCCATTATAAAACCCTATATAATTTCTAAGGAATATACAATGGAAGATGAAGGATAGATTCATAATGGAGAAGGACCATGAGTTGGTGGGGGAAGAGATAGAATAGGAGGAGGTGGTAGAGGAGGTCAAGGCGGTAGAGGTGGAAGAGGAGATAATGGATATTTTCATGAAGAGGATCCTTTTGAATTTCCTATTTTAGATATAGATACCACCACCACAATGAAAAATATTTCACCATCCATACTTCCTAATTTTCATTGGTTAAAAATAGAGGATCCAAAACATTTATTTTTGAATTTGACGTATTGAGTAGATCATATGATTATCTACATGATACTCAAAAATTGAAATTATTTCCTACTAATATAAAATTTGGGCTCTTAAATGGTTCATGGGTCTAAGAACACATTCTATTAGGACATGGGATGATATGAAAAGAATATTCATTTCAAAATAAAAAGCTTATTGCATACACTGTGACCTCAAGGATGATTTTTTTAAGATGGCCCAAACAAAGGATGAAAACCTTGAAGATCTGGTGGAAATAGTTTCCTACAATGTTAAAAGATCTAAAGTGAATAATTTATATAAAGACACGTTAAAATATCTCTTACTAAAAACCGTAAGAGATGAATGGATTGATCTTATCAATTTAATGGGAAGGGGAGATGTTTCTCAATTGTCATTCCAAGAAATTTGTGAGTTATGCAAGCACATATCAAGAGGAAAAGAAAAATATGGTAATAATCCAAGAGATCCAATCATGTCAAGAATAAGAAAATATGCATATGGAACAGTAAGTAGAGAATAATTAGGAAACTTGCTTGAGAATTTTAAAATTAATAACCATGAAAATATTAGTGAAAAACTAGATACCTTAAGGCCCTACAAAGCAATAAAAAAGATGAGAATGTTGCATTATCTATTTTTTGTCCTAGATGTAGAAAGAAGAATTTTATACAGGAATTTTCTCTTGAAAGTGTTTAAATATATTTTATATGCGAAAAAAATCATGATACAAAGGAGTGCCCTTCAATTCCTAGGCTTAAAGCTATTTTCCAAGAAGAAGCTAGGACAAGTCAGATTGAACCATTTTGCTATGTTCATGGGGGCTTCACTGCGGGAGAAATACCATAACACATGGGTTCATATTGGGGGATATATAATGAGGAAAATTTGACATAATATATTGGGGGATATATAGGGGATAAATGGTTTTTATATTGGTAGGTAAAAAAGATGGAGCTCAAAGTTAATGAAAAAATATAAAGGGCTATAAAAAATGTTAATAAAAAAATGGATACCTACAATATATAGTGAAAGTAGGGTTTTTTTTTTAATTGGGAAGGTGTATTGGGTTTATATTTGTAGGGGGTGAAATAATGTTATTTTTAGGGGTATTTTACAATATGTACTCAAATTAAGGGTATTTTTTAATATGCTATGATCGCATGTGATATGTTATAGGTTTATTGAATGAATCCCCTGTGGCTATGTTTCTCCTAGAAGGCTTGGAAACCTTGAAAAGTAGGTATTGCAAAAGATCCCAATGTATATCAATACTATGCACCACTACAAAGTAATTGGAATACACCTTTACCATAGCAAACTCGGCCACCTCAACCAGAAAATCCATCCTAGTCACTAGGTTCGGAAAATTCTTATGGTAGGAATCCTGAGTATCCTCAAACTTTCCAACAGCCATATCCTCAATACAAACCTTAGTATTATTCTCCTTCCCAAACTCCACAACCTATTCAACTACAATTCCAACCTCAATTGACTTCAAGTCAACCACTTCCATTACCATCCACTCCATTTCCTTAGAAATATAACCAACTACCTACACAACCACTTCCTAATCCGAATAATAAAACTCCTCAACAACCCATCTATAACGTTGAGGGTCAAAATTTTCAAGCTTGTATGATATCTCCTCTATGTCTAAATGATGATGTTCAACTTATATCCAGTCGATTGTTTCAAAAGAAAACACCACGAGTTGTCATCCAATAATATTAGGAGGAAAAAATTCCGGAAAAAGACGTATCTCTTGATAAAGAAAAGACTCCTCCAAAGGAAGACGTCCCTACAAAATTTGGTGATATCAAAATAAAATCTACTCCTAAAATTCCTCTAGCTAAACAACCTATTTTTTTCCTTACAAAATCCTCCTTTTACTGAAATAATTCAAATTGATAAGGGAATATGAAGGAAAATAATTTTACCTAATTATACTATGCTAAATGAATTGAAAAATATTTACATAAGAATTCCTTTACTTCAAGCTATAAAGGAAATACCTATTTTTGAAAAAAAATAAAGGAGTTTTGTATTAAACAACTAGGAAGAAAAATAAAAGACATTAAAAAGTTTCAATTGGTAGGAAAAATTGCAGATATTATGATGGGGAAACAAATAGTTTAGAAATATTTAGACCCAAGTAATGCTATTGTAAAAGTTCACATAAATGGTATTGAAATTCCAAACATTTTGATTGATTTAGGAGCAACCGTTAATATCACGAGCAAACATACTATGGATCAATTGAAGCTACCTAATCTTCAATATACCCCAACTTTATTGCAATTAGAAAACAAATTTGTTATCAAATTTGATGGTATATTAGAAGATGTATTAGTCTCCTTAGATTCATGGGAATATCCTTTTGAATTTATGGTATTTAATACCAAAGAAATTTTAGGATGTCACCCATTAATCCTTGGTCGGCCATGGATAGCTACATTTGATGCATTTATAATTTGTAGATCTGGTGATATGTTCATTTCTAATGGAAATTCTACTAAGAAATTCACATTATATCCACCAAAAAAAAAAAAAAAAGTATAAAGTGAAGTATGTATTGAATATGATGATGGAGACTTTGAAAATATTCAACCAATATTTACTACACAAAATGATGAAGAAGATCAAATAATAATTTTGAAGTGTAATCATGAATCTTCTTCAAATTGTGAATAATATCAAAGTTTGCAAGAACAATGTAACATTGAGTATTTTTCATCTCGACAATCTAAAGTAGTTTTACATTCTATATAAAATTAAATCTAAAGTAGTTTTACATTCTATATAAAATTTTGGAAATTATTTATTAGATATTCATCCAGGTAAAATATTAAACATTAATAATAACTTGGAAGAATTTCAAAAGAAAAAATTGGTAAAGATACTACAAAAACATTTTTTTGCATATGCATGGGAATATACTGACATGGAAATAATTTATCGTGATACATGTATGCATCACATATATATTAAAGAAATTTCCAAACCAATAATAAAACCTCATAGGAGGATGAATCCTAATCTAAGAGATATTGTTAAGGAGGAATTACAAAAATTACTTAATGTGATTTCCATTTATCCAATTTTAGATAGTCATGGGTTTCACCCTTGGTGATTGTACCTAAGAAGAATGGAAAGTGGAAAGTATGCATATATTGTCAAGAACTAAACAAATCTACTCTAAAATATCATTTCCCACTACTGTTTATTGTTCAAGTATTATATACTTTAGCAGGGAAGAAATATTTTTCATTTCTTGATATTTTAAGTGGATATAACCAAATTCAACCCGCACTAGAAGATCAAGACAAAAAAATTTACATGTCCATGTGGTATGTGTAATATTCCAAAATTTCCATCAGTTAATTGGAATATTAGAGTCCTTTCTTTTCTTCATTAATTAAGTAAATAAGAGGGTGGAGGGACCCATAAACCCCATAGATGAATAAAATCCACTTTTGATGTGTGTATGTGGGTTATTAGATAGTCGATCTACATTATGGAGTAGTGCAGTAGCTTATTAATGAAGTGTGGTGATCATGGGTCATTAATGAGAAGATCATGGAGATAATGGACAAGTCAAAGTAAGATCATGGAGTAATAAAAGTAAGATCATAAAGCACTAATGATGAAATAGTGGAGGAAGTGGTGCATTAAATGCACACATGATGGAGAGAGTAGAAACTAAATGCAGAGATGATGGAGATCATGGAGAGACAACACAATCTTCATGGAGGCTAGTGGCCACATGTGCAGCGCAGTTATGAGGTGGGCCAAGTCTAGCGGAGGCTCAAAAAGCATAAAAGTGAGATGAAGGCAGCCATAGAGGGCCAATTTTATAATTTGATTTCAGATCTAGATTTTTCATTTTACATTTCTATGCATGCTTCAGTTGTTTAGCTAAGTCCGCAGTGTTGTTTAGCACACAGTTTTTTCCGAGTGGAAATCCCACCCTTACCCATGGGGGACTTCAAATGTCTACTCTGGGAATGTTTCTTTGAGTAGCCATTCATCATTAGGAATTGATGCCACATTCAGTCCCTCTCTACTGCACATTCAGTCTCAGGAATTACACATTCCTGCTTGAGGATTTGAGAGGAGGAGGTTGTTTTTAGCATTTTTAGCTAGGAAACCGATAGAGGATTCATCCTTTAACCTTGTGCTTCAAAATATGTCTTCCAGGAGCATCATATTGATATACAACATTCAATCCATTAGTTTATATCTCCATGCAGCATTATTTCCTTCGGGAATTGCATAATCCAGTCCTGTAGATCTAAAGGAGGAAGGAAGTTTCCAATATTTCAGCTGGAAATCCTTTGAGGGATCATCCCCTCACATTTTTGAGCTTATTTCCATCATTATTGAGCTTAATTTCAGCATCTAGCATGAGGCTATAGCTTTAGCCTCACTGACAGTGCAATTTATTCCAGTTGTTGTGTATTCAGTAGCTGCATCTAGTGGAGGAGGAAGGAGCAGACATATCTCAAGCTTCTATCTTGGAGATCTGAAAGAGGGATCAACCCTCTATACATTGAGCTGATTGTATCTTATTTCATCCATATTTATTTTCAATTCATGCAGTAGATCTGCATATCGAGCAGTTATATAGTGCAAGCCCTAAGAGGGTGATTTTCCAAGATTGTTAGGTTTGGAAATCCTTTCTGGGTTATTTTGGGTTTTCATCATAGAGCCTGAATCTAAAATCTCAGCATCATCTAAGCTTTGGAACATCTATATATACTCATTCCTTTCCTCCCAGCAATTATATTTACACCATTTGTAGAAGGGATAACACAGTGTGGCCTCTAACAGTCCAATAGTTACGCAGTTCCTTTGATGAGAGGACACCAAGGAAATTCTAGCCTACTTTTTTGGCTTGAGTGCTTCAAATTTTGAGCACTATTGTACTTGTATTTTCACCTCCTAATAGTAAAATGGCTCAACTATTTAGTCTATTTGTATGGTATTTATATCTTATGTGTAAATTGCTGTAGTTTCCAGTTATTGTTTTTCTATATTCCTGTCTTTCCCATTTTGGGATATACAGTACATATGATTACAACATACTTCCTTTTTGGTTTATGTAATGCACCTGCAACATTTAATCGAGAAGTTTTAGGTATCTTTTCTGACTTGAACCATGATTGTGTTGAAGTGTACATGAATGATTTTACTATCTATGGAAACATTTTTGAGGAAGCTATGGAAAAATTAGAAAAAAAATTCATTATATGCAAAGAAGCAAATATTTCATTGGGTGATGAATTTTTTTTTATGATTTTTAACAAAGGAATTGTTTTGGGACATCATATTTCAGGTGATGGAATGTTTAAGTCATTTCCAAGATTTCGGTACCAACATTTCAACGAGATGTTAGAATTTTTCTTGGTTTTACATGTTACTACAAAAGATTCATAGAAAAATACACAAAAATAGCTTCACCAAATTTTTAAATTCTTACAAAAGATTGTGATTTTGTTTGGAATTCTGATTGCCAAAAGGCATTTGAATCATTGAAACACAAAATTTATGAAGCACCAATTTTAAGAGGGAAAATTAGTCCCTCCCATTTCATATCACAACCGATGCTTCAAATACAACTTTAGGGATTGTATTGGGACAAAAATATTTAACTCCTTATTATATTTATTATACATGTAAAAATTTGACTCCTGTAGAGTTAACTTATATCATAATTTAAAATGAGTTTTTAGTTGTTGTTCATGTCATTAATAAGTTTAGAAATTACATCATTGGTTATGACTCTTTCATTCATACAAATCATTATGCTATTAGGTATTTAATGAACAAACCATTTACTAATGGTAGGATTACTAGATGGTTTTTATTGTTACAAGAATTCAATATTACCATTTTGGATAGGCCAGGAAAATAAAACACAGTTGTTGATTTCCTTTCCAGGATGAAAAATGATAATATTGATACTCCTATGGTAGATAATTTTCCTTACGAATATATTTTTGTAGTATCTACTAAAACTCCTTGGTATGCAGATATTGCTAACTATTTGGCTACAAGAAGATTTCCTCCACAATTGTCAGCCAAAGAAGTGCCAAAAAGTCATCAAAAATAGTACACCCTAATCATTATTAGAGGGAGAATTGTACCAAACAATACTTGATTTTATTATTTGAATATGTGTTCAAGAAGATGACGTACTAGAAATACTAAAATATTTCCTTGATGAACCATGTGGAGGACACTTTGCTTATAAAATGATTGCATATAAAGTGCCTCTTTTGGGATATTATTGGCCTTCCATTTTCAAGGATGCCAAGGAATATGTCAAAATATCTGATAGCTGCCAAAGAATAAGGAGACCTATTCAATTATATGATATTCCTCTACAACTGCAGGTACTAACAGAGCCTTTTGAAAAATGGGCTCTAGATTTCGTTGGTCCAATCAACCCTCCATCCAGAAAAAAGAGGTATGTTATTATTTGCTCAAGTTATGTTACAAAATGGGTAGAAGCTAAGAAACTTACATTTTCTACTAAAAATGTTGTAGTTACATTTGTTTTTGAGGATATTTTCACTCAATTTGGCGTTTCAAGAGAAATTGTAATAGATCAAGGTGCTCAATTTACATCAATATTGGTGTATAATATTATGGAGCAGTACAAAATCAAACACTGCAAGTCTAATCCATACCATCCATAAGCCAATGGGAAAGTGGAATCCACTAAAAAAGTCATTGAAGCTATACTAACCAAGAATGTACATTTTCATAGGAAAGACTGGGCATAAGAGTTTCCAAAAGAACTTTGGGCATACCGCACCACATGGAGAAACACTACTGAGCATACTCCTTATGAGCTTTTCTATGGGAAGCAAGTCTTGCTTGCAATTGAATTCCAAATGGACATCTTCAAGACAAAATCAAAGTTAGGCCTTGAACTCTCTGAAGCTCAAAAACAAAGGTTGGCACAATTGAATGAACTAGAAGAGATCTGATAGAATGCCATAAATAGAAGAAACATAATACAACAAAAAAGGACCAGGTGACATGAAAAATTCATCAAAGTAAAAAAATTCAAGCTACGTGACTAAGCTCTTCTCTTTGATTCTAAGTTTAAGTATTTTAAAGGAAAATTTCAGACACATTGGCTTGGTCCCTTTGAAATAGATATTATTTTTTATAATGGGGAATTTTGAATCAAGACTATTCATGAACAAGGAATCACCATCCTTGTCAATGGATATAGATTAAAGTCATATCATAAGCCTTTTCCAAAGGAAGAGTTTGTTAAAACACTACAAGATATTTCTAATATGAAGCTGGTAGGAAAGGGAGATTTCTCATATATATATATATATATATATATATATATATATATATATATATATATATAGAGAGAGAGAGAGAGAGAGAGAGAGAGATCAAAACCAACATTTCTAGCATTCCTATTCAAAAAATATCAGCTGTAAACCAAGGGATTCTTGGTTACAACTTAGATTTTCACAATTCCCTTCCTTTTTCCCATTTTCCCCCTCTTTTTCTTTTGAAAATAAAATTTGCAATTTCAAATAAAATTCTTTGAAGAATTTTTTTATCTTTTAAAAGATAATTTTCAATAGTTATTAGCTTTATCAACCACTAATAATGTTGAACATCAACAAGGCTTCAGGCAGTATTTGACAATATTAATGACAAAATTGTAGAATTGTCAATATTCAACAACTTAGTTCACATTTCGCAACTTTCCTTCTCCGAAATACACCTTCAAACTACAAAATCAAGGTATGCATTATAAGGTAATTATATAAATAGTGAATTAGTTTCATTAAAGTAAATCATAGATCTTTTTGTATTGATGGAATTATTAAAAGCACATCCTTGATACACATTTTAAAGACCTATAATCATGAATCCATTCATATTACACATCCCATATCCATCCCGCCATACTTCAAAATGACACTCCATTTCATAAAAAAATAATCCTCTCATCATATGTGAATCGCTCAAATCCATCAAATTATAACGATCCTAAAAGGTCGAATCTACGAAATTGTGGGGAATCATAAGAGGATGAGTTTTACTTTGATACCACCACTTTCATATCATTATAACCTACCATTGTCGAATTTCAGCTATTCTATAGCTCAATTCCCCACTAAAACCCTATCAAAAGGAATAGTTTAGAGGTAAAAATTCTTGCCACAATGATGGTAGTGCTCGTCCTATATGAACCAGTTGGGGTAAATTTTCTCAGTGCATACTCGTAGGTCAGGGAAAAAGTGAAGAAGGTAGGATGGCTTAATTTATTTTAAAAATTAAATGGATATTAAATTGAGGTCACTAGGGCGTTTGCACAGTATTTTGACAGAGTCGAGGCTAGAATAAGATATATAACACTATTGACAACAAAACCATAATAGAGGCCAAAAAATTTCCAAGAACTAGCGAGAGTTGGTTCAAAAATAAAATATTGAAGGATGAACAATGGAAGTATTTTACTCACAACCCAGGTGTGGATATTTTCGATTTTAAGAAAGGCATCCTTGTATCTGCAATAAAATCTAAATGGAGAAATCATTGTTACTATTGCAAAAGTTCCTTACTTGTGAAGGAAGATATGGGGTTTTACTCTTTTACCATTCCAGATTTTTGACGCACTTTATTAAATGAAAATAACTTAATCTCCCTTACTACCTTATGTGGAGTTTGAAAAAAAATGGTTTTTAATATTCAAAGGGATTTAAGGAACCTTGACCACTATATCACCATAGGTTAATCACTATCTTAGTAGAGGCATAGTTAAAATCTAATGGTGACAATTGGTAAAGTTTCCTTGAAAGAAATCATTTTGTGTAGGTCACAGAAGAAGAGAAGGTTAATAAAACAAAATGAAGTTGTAGGAGGATCTCTATAAACCCTACCCTTGATCCAGATTTATGCAGGAACGAAAAAAAATACATATATAACCATAAATATAAAAATGCAGTGGAAATAACATTTCATTTCATTAATATCAAAGAACTGAAGTTTTTTTACAGACAAAATGGAAATAAGATAGCTAGGGCACTAGTAGCTTATCTCTGAGAAGAGATTTGGTGGCTACAGACCTCTAAACTCTGTGTTAAAATGAGGCTCGAAGGCATATATATTATTTAGAAACAACGGAAAACCATAAACATCCAAAAACCTAACCCTAGGAGATGAAACACCAGAATATGGGCCCCATCGGGGTAAATTGGTACATCAATTTCCCAGAGTCTTAACTTTGGCATACTATCTTTGTTTGACGCACATGATACATCATTAGAAATATCTATCCAAGGACTACAACTGCTGACAATGAATATCAAGACTGGAATGGACTACTATTTGCTGGATGTTTGATGCCCAAAAAATGTCGTTTAGGGCCTTAAAACGGCTCTGGAAGTTTAGGACCTGAAAAACTACTAAAAATAGTAAATTGTGCCATAATTAAGGAAACTGAAAAATTAAAAGAAAAAATTTTGGGGCCCTAAGTGGAATAGGCGAGCGGCCACCAATATCCACCTGGATCAACCCCTGAGTTTGAAGTATGGGAGAATGAAGAATTGGCAGTAGAGGAAGAGGCATAAGATGATATTCAACTCAGACAATTCATGAAACAAGTAAAGAATAAGAAAAATGAATAAAAAAATGTTAGAAGAAAGTAAGTCAACTGAAAGGAAGAACAAACAAGGACATCAAAAGAGAACAAAGAAGGCTCACAAAAGGAGAACAAGAAAAGGGAAGTTGTTCAAAGCATGATGGAACTAGGAAAACAACCAAGGAGTAAAATAATTACTAGAAACATGAACAATAAATAAAATCAAGTACCACCAGAAACCATAAATCTTGATCAGGTCCACATGGTAGAATAAAAGGTAATGACAAAACCTCTAGATGATAAAAATTCTTCAAGAAATAACTCGAAGATTGATTTCGCTCAACAAAAAGTATATAACTACTTGGAGACTTTGGAAAATAAGGCACATAGAAAGGTAAATCCTCCTTTAGAATATGAATTTCATGACAAATTTTTACATGATGATGCTCCTATATCTTATTCTGAACCAGAAATCAATAATACTTCCCATAAAAAGAAATAGACTTCTAATGCCTTAAAAAAATAAGTGTATGAACTATAGTTATTGAATAATCACATTAATGATGAAAATGAAATAATGAAAGGTCAAAACGAATCCATGTTGCTTAATATGTGCTACTGGTACAAGAAAAATAAAAACCTCAAGGTTAATAATAAGGGTCTTAGACAAAAATTTAAGAGGCTATAGGGGTATATTTTTATGAGAAAACTTAGATGGTCATTGAATTCATAGAGAAAAGGAGCACCAACAAAATTGGATGTTTTGATCCAAGCATTAGAGGTATTTCTTTGACAAAGAATACCTCCAAGTTTTGAAATTTTGTGAATGAGGACATGCAATACCTTCAGTGTGGGGGAATGCTGAACCTCCAAATTATACTTCTTTTGACCATCCATTTTTCCATTTTTCATCCATTTTGTTACACATATTCATTTCACTCCATCTTATTTTGCAAGATTAAATTCATTTAGGTCATGCAAACATCAATAAGAAGGTAATAACCCATCAAAATATCAAATACTATGTTTTCTTTATGAAATTGATGCAAAATATGCTATATTTGCTAAATTATCCAATTTCTACAACCAAATTCTAAGTTCTCTAGGTCAGCGTGTGTTACAGGATGACCAAGACACATGAAAAATTTCCAGATGTTTCCTACATGGATATCCATCCACCGATCACAGTTGGAAGGTCATTGGATGAGTGAATCTCCTTGGTCAAACCAGAAGTCAACGTGGCTTTGGAATATTGGTTTTGTGCATAGTGTCAAGGAATTGAATTTATCATCAAGCGAGCATGGGCTCTATCATCAAATGAGTGAGATATGGAATCAAAGTATTAGTTAATGAAGTGTTGATACAAGTATTTTTCATGATTGAATCTCTCAGTAGTGAATGAAGAAAGTGAATTTCCTATTGTTATTCCAAAACTTAGATGTCGAATTTAGAGCTTGACTCTTGGCATTAGCCTCTTAAGTTGTTAATCCAAAGAACTTATAAATTTCTTTGATCTAGAGGAAAAATTCAATAGGCATTTGTTAATTTTTCTTAGGTTTATATTGTTCTTTTCTTTGATAATTACATTTCATTATTTCCATATTTAAATTCACCCCATGACATCATATCATTATTCATATTTACATCATTATTAAAAAAACATATATGAAACTATGTGGAAATACAAATATCATCATTAATGCAACAGAACATAATAGAACAATAGAAGAAAATCATTCACACATAGAGACACTAGGATTGGTTAGAGACCAGGGAAAATCCCATGATGGGGAAAACCCTTTCAAATTCTTCTTCTTATGAGATTTTCATTGAATGATCCAACAAAGAGAGAGTACAATGATACATATATTCAATCATAAACGTATCCAACAAAAATGAACTAAAAAATATCCATGAGATGAACCCAACCATGCCAATAATTAAAACCATGATTCAAAAGCCTGTAATCCTATTTAATTTTTTTCGGTCAATTGGCGAGAACTCCGATCAATTGAAAAATCAAATTTTATATTCCATTTGCATGGAGGAAGAGAAATGCGTGTGACTAAGAGCTTCCAGTCGCTACCTTGAGCCTGCAATCATGCAAGTATAGTAAAACATTTCCTTTTACAAGCCTGCGACTATGACCCAAAACCCTAGAAACAAACATGAGCTTTAGACCCTATAATCTCAAACCTGTGCCAACCAATTTATGCAAACTTGCATCAGACCTGTGCGAGCTAAAACAACGAAGAGAATAGAAGAATGTATCATGATGATGTAAAAATGAGGTTGAGGTCACTTGTATTTATAACCTTCAAGGGTGTCCAATTTTCTTTAGGGTCGACCTGATTAAATATGCACATGTGGGATTTTAATTCAAAAATACACTTTCCCTTGTCCAAATTGAGTGCTTTAATAGTAAAAATTAGTCCTCTTGAAAATAGGAATCTAGTCCCATTCGTATAGGTAAATTTGGGCACCATTCCCACTGACCTGGTTAACCGGGCATCATATCCAGGACCAATGATCAAGGGTCTATCATTCCCTATCATTTCAGTTGCTACATGCCCTAAGACAAGAAACAAGACAAATCAAGCAAGACTTTCATCAAGCAAAGGTTTCCATGGTTTGAAACTTATTATAGAGCATATGAGAGCTCACCAATGCAAGCTCTAAGGGGCCTAAGTGCATTTCATATGGAGGTAGCCCCATGCAAGGCTTCTCTGCAAAGCACTTCTCGACATTCACAGGTGCATTGGTCACATTGGGAGAGAAATTCTCATTGTTCTGGAATCTCCACTTGGCCAGTGCCTTCTAGAAGAGTTCACATGTGTCAAGCTTCAGATCCAAGTGTCCATTTGACATCCACATGAATGGAAACATGTCTTTCCTATTTTTGAAAAGTTATTGATTGCAAAACAACCTACAATTCATCTATAAATTGAGCACAGATCTAAGTGCTTGAGGAGGAAGAATTTGAGTAGAGAAATGCTGAAGAATTTTCAATTGAGAGCTAGATTTGTGAAGCTGCTGCTGGAGAGATTTATACTGTGATGAGGCTTGGGAACATTACTGGAAGGTCACTTCAAATCAGTCCCTAGGTTTTAACCTCTCCTTCTATCATCAATAAAGAGTACTTCTTATTTTTCCCTATATGCATCTGTATTGACTTTGATTTTCCATATTGCAAGATCCTAGTTGATGTATATGGTTTATGCTTTACTGATTTAGCTAACTAGCTTGAATAGATATCTATATTATTGCATCTTCTGTTGTTTCAATGTTCTTTCTTGCAGGAAGCATTCAGCTCACAAACTTCTTGAATTTGAAGCTGCAACAAAAGCGACAAAAGGATCCATTTGGAAGCGACTGAACAAGTAAGCCTCCAATCCTCTCTGTGCATATGTTCTGAGTTAGGAGAAATGGCTGTATAGTCTTTCACCTGTTGTTCTAGACTAGCACCTCTCTAGGGAAGCATGATTTATCTGTAATTCACAATTCTAGCCCAACACCCATGGTTGGAATTTTTCACTGAGCTACAAAATTAATAGTATTAATCTTGTAGTTATTATTACTCTATGAAGAATAAGACTTTGTTTTACAATTAATACAATTACTCTGTCTTATAGCACAATTGTGAATGTGTTGATGAATATTTCTAGTGATTTGAATTCCTATTTCCTAGTGCTCACTAGGAGGGCCCCTTCTGGAGTTGTGAGATAGTGTACATTTTTATTTTATTTCATTATTACTGATTTATGACTAAACTAGCATTCATTTCATTTTTTGAAATAGATAGGCATTTTAATGCTATGTTTTCCAACGTAGTTTTCTCATTTATCTTTGGTTTGTGACAAGTTGAGCTTTCAATGGTAAAAAAAAACCCCAAAAATATTTCTTTTATGCTTAGAATGAGATTTATATTGGATTTCAAGATTGGTTCTAATTATGGATGTGCATACTAGTAATATATGAAGGATTTTACATTTCAAATTTCATTTAGTTCGTGCTCTTTGATCTCTGCTCTTTAAACTGGTTTCATTTCAGTTCTACCTTCAATCAGATAGCTATATTTATTTTCATGTTCTTAGAATAGGTTGATTTTAAGGTTCTTTAGAATACAAACATTTCTTTTCAAGTCAAATACATCAAATTTCTTTCAACTTTCTAATAGATTAGATTTACATTTCTTTCTCAATTGATCAGATTTAAAATTCTGCTCAATAGAATAAATTTCAATTCCTATTCACTATAATAGTTTTGAATATCTGAAATATTAGCCTATTTTTCCTTGAAATTAATTTAAATTTGAATACCTTATATATATATATATATATATATATATATATATATATATAACCTGTGTGTACACATAATGAGAATTAATAATAGATAGGTTAAATCTACATTTTTAATTTAGATTTATTATCTTTGATTGAAAATATATTCCTAGCATATACAATGCACATACACTTCACAAGTTCACAAATCCTAGTCGAAAATTTAATGAAGTAATTTAACCAACAATCAAATTACCCAATAGTTAGGATGAGCTCATAGGAGAACATTCTAGGTGTGGGAAGTTTTAATCCTGTTGGAGCGGGGTCCCCTACGGTACACTTCTAAGTATCTTTCTATATATTTTTGCATATGCACATTGTGTGGAAAGGTCAAGGGGCTTTAGGGTAGGTCAAAGTCCCTCTTTTATGTAACGGGGTTTTAAGGGTAAACTGTGGGCCTCAAACCATGGTTTGAGACCATATTATTTTTTGGAAATACTGGGGGGGGGGGTGAATCAATATTCCTTTAAATTAATATTATTATTAATATTTCAGAGCATTAGTTAATCTTCAATTATTATCAGTGTTTGTACAATGATAGAAGTAAACAAAAGGAACACAAATGCACACAATTTTTAAGGCGAAAACCCCCTCCGGGAGAAAAACCACCTGAATTATTTTCTAATAGTTATTTAATATTCTACTCCAGTTGAAAAGAAAGCTCCAAATTCCTAGAATCTAGAAAATAATTCTTCTCCAGCTCCGACTGGATGGATGCTCCAACACCTGTGATTCTTCAGTAGTCAGCTAAATGGATGCCCCAACACCCAATTAGCTACAACTCACCCTACCACCACCCTACCACCTTGAATTTTTCACAGGCTTGAACCTATTGGTGACTTCATGCACCAACCTAGCACCACCACACCACCCTATAGAAGAAAAAAATAAGAATGGACTCCCGTACCAGGGAAAATGGTCCACTTTACAATGCTATAGAATGATGTAGAAGAAGAAGACACACTAGATCATAACCCCAACTATGACACAACCACCTAATGATGATCCTATACCTCCCAACATTTCTTCTTCAATTCTTGGTAGATAGACACTTGTACAAATCCTACAATGATGCTTTTACAATGACTCGGTACAATGATACCTTTACAGTGATTGTATGTAGTGCTGCCCACTTGAAGACTTCATGTGGTGAACTTCTTATTATTGTTCTGCACCTTGATTGCTACTCTTGTCATGCTACCCTTTCTCACTCTCAAAATATTAGATCATGCATTGAGTCTTATCTTGATGAATATATAATACCTTCAAAAAGTCTTCAAGGAAATACCCATGACATGATAATACAAAAAATTACCTCATCCTACAGAGCATATTTCAATGCTCTGCGACATCATTTTGTTGCACCTTGCTTTGCTTTGCTTCCTTAGAAATTATGTTCCTTTGCAGCCCTTGACAACACATGATCTAGCTTTTTCTTGCCTTCTAAGAGCTCAATATTGAATCTGATGTATCTCTGTTATTTCAAATCCCCAATATGTGATTTTCGGTCCTCTAGTAGCCCTTTGAGTATTCTTTCCAATACCATAGGTATGACCCAATTTGGATTCTTCAAGGCAAATTTATGCCCAATCTCTCACAATGACCTAATTATGGACTAGTTCTGTAGAGAGAACTTGTACGACATGCCACGTATCACTGTTTCCTCCTTCGACTTTCAAATTTATAAACCAAAAACTATAGTCTGTGAAATATCTTCCAATTTTTATAGACTTCCAATGTGATGCTCAAAGAGAGAGTTATGACGATTTTTCCAAGGTCACCTCTTTGATATGAAGTTCAGGAGCCTACAAAAACCCTAACTTCCACAGGTCATATCTCCGAAAATATTGTGAACCATGATCTGAAATTTACACATGTGCTTCCTCAGGATTTCTGCTTCGTGTGATAAAAAATTTAGCTTCTGAACCTTCGTAGAAAATATGTTATAGTAAAAATTCCACGATGACCTGTTTCAAGTAGTGAAATCCCTCCATGAGGAGGATATGAGGATCACAATTTATATAAATGCTTAGGTTGAGAGGGCCTTCAACAAATGAACATGGGATGGATTTTAGGAGCTTAAAAAATTATTAATTATTGAATTTTTAATGACCACAGCCAATTATTAGTGTCATGCCACAACCCCATGTGGTTTTAGCCCACTAACTGGGGTTACTAACTTCAAACATGAATAGCTCTCAAACGTGAAGAGTTATATGGCGAGCCATATATCAACGGAAACATCTCGAAAAGTAGAAACCATAAAAAAATATCCTTGTCTTGGAATATAGTAATTTTGTAGGTCAAAATTCCCATGCAAGATCGGGGTAGCCCTTGGTGTTGCTTGGGTTGACATCAATGACAACCATTGATCAACAATATTTACGGGCTAAGATGGTTATAAATAGATAGATGGAGTTTAAGGAAGTAGCCATTCATGTTTTTATGTAAGCAATTTATTTATGTGTATGTGATACTTTTTGTAAGGGTTTCAGTCTCGGTTGGGTAGAAAGGCTCCTGCTGGTTGTGTGCGCAGAGACCTAGTCCTGGCTATGTGCGGACTCTGTTGTTTGTGTGCATGGAAGGGTAATTTTAAGGGAAAAGTATGTTTTACTGAAGTGTTGAAATATAATACAAAGACTAGTTTTGGAAAAATAACCGTCTTATCTAAGTTATATTATGTTATTACATTGAGATCATTTACTTCTGTTATGAATAGACCTACTATTTATGCATGAAGATATATAGATGATTGAATACATGGATAAATATGCTCAAGTTATTGTGCATTACATAGATTTGGTTTTGTTCTTATATATATGCAACGAAGTCTATCTGCAATCTATTCGTTTATGCATTATTTGTGTCTGCGATTAGCCGATATGATAAATATTTCTCTATAGTTTCACACATCTATTTCCGATCTGTATAAGTTCTGCAATCAACCTGCTTAGGGCCTATTGAGGCCTCAGAATTCCATTGCCACAACATGGGGGAAAACCACCTGGTTTGGACCTTAAATTAGCTCCTTTTTTGTTTGGTGTGGTGGCTCTGAATGGGGATAGTGGGACCAGTTTCCCAATAAGGATGATTTTGGGGTGTGTTTTGATTATATTACATGCAATGGAAAATGATTCTAATCTATCACATGCATCTATCTAACACTATTTATTCTACTACATAATTGGGGTGTTTCTTCCTTTATGCGATCTAAAGAGATGTCTTTCAACTATTAGTAATGAAGATTATTTAACAGTTGAAAGAGATGAAAATTATGTAAAAACAATTATTCTATCAAAATAGTTTGATTATAAGAATTGTGAAAATTATATCGCATCCATATGTGTGATTATATATCATATAAGAAATCACATACAAATATTAGTAAATAAGTGCATTTAACATTCCTCTATAATGACGTTTCAAATATATAATGCAATAAAAAGATGAGTGTCAATTTAGAAAGAAAAACTTAATACAAGCGAATAGAAGTACCATATGTACGAAATCCTACTCATGTAACTGACAGTAGATTTTTGCTCCTCCTTAGTTTAAAGAAATTTAAAAAGTACAATAGTGCAATATCAGTTAAACACCTTCAAATGTCAAAAGATAACAAACTGTGTTACATTAATTCATCAAAGCATTCACAAACTTACAAAAGTGCATTCTTTGCAAATGTTTTTGATAATTTTTTGGACCCTTCTCTAAATGCATGAGAGGGGTTTAAACTAAATGTTATAAAAATAGATTATTACATAAAAATAGAGGAGGTTTCAAACAACCATCCTCGTAAGACAAACTTTAACTATAATCTAGGAAAATAAAATAACAATATAACTATGAATTCTGATCTTTCATTTGGATTCGATCCCGAAGTTGACAAATATCTAGCATGGGTTTGAGATGAGCTGGCTGTGAAATCCTCGATCTAACCTGTCCCTTGAATACTGCATTTGGGAGTGTTGGCTGCGATATTTTTGTTGAATCTGTTAAAGAATTTATGGTTTGGTATTGATGATAAGATTTGATCAGAAAATTCCAATAATTTTCTTCATCAAACTTATTTACTTTTTTAATCATTCCTTCCTGCATTTCCACCTTTTGTTTCTACTGCATTTCCAGCTGCTTGATTTCTGAGAGCACTTCAGACGTGCACTGTTTGATAAGTTCTGATTTCAAAAGTTGTTCAAATACAGATTCAATAATTTCCTTCGTTAACCTTGATGCTTTCGCAACTGCTTTCTCTGCCTGCTTTATCTGTGCTTCCCAATCCTTAAATAGGATCTCCTTGTGGAATTTATCTAGCTGGGGTAGATCAGCTTCTATGCCTGAGTCTGATGCTTACCATTGAATGTGTTCATTGATTTTCTTCTCAATCTTCTCAAACTCAAGTTTCTGGATAGCCACTTGCTGGATCAATATTTCACTTGAGTCACAATAAGAGCTATTGATAGAAGCTTGTTGGAAAAATACTTCTTGTTGTTGCTTTAGCTTAGCAATTACATCCAATGATTCCTTTATGAATTTATCTAGCTGTGGCTGGATTTTTAGTTTGTTTATTGCTTCTTCTAGTTCTGTTTACTTCTCAGTGAGTTGTACCTGATGCTATAATTTTAAACTTTCAAAATTCTTTTGAAATTTGGACATCTTCAATTCCATTTGCTCACTAGAGTTAGACTTTTCTTGCTCTAACAGTCTCTCTAAATGTTGTATTTTATCTTCTTTCTGGTTTAGTAACATTTGAACTTCGTTGGCCTTATCAATAATGGCATCAGCATATGCCCCCGAAAATTGTGATATGTTGGTTAAATGTTCAGTAGGATTAGCTAGAGGATCCTTCCATAAAATGTCTATAGATTCATTTGTAAGACTTGAGATTGTATCATCAATTCTTCTCATTTTTATTCTCTTTACTACAACCTTATGACTAGGACTGTAGAAGACATCCAATGAAGGGATTTCCTCAACTTGTACACTATCTTCTCTATAGGATAAGCTGGAATGACCTCTCTCTCATGAGTTTCAAGAACTTGTTCTAGTGGAGTAACAATTTACACTAATTTCTGAGAATATTTTAGCGTATGAAAACTGGTATATTGATCAGTATTAGGATTTGTTTGAGGCATTTTTATTGCCTTAGAAAAATTATCCCATTCACTCTTTAAATGCTTTGGCTGAGATTTTTTTGATTGATCAGGTGTATCTTGACTGTGCTAAACTTGTGGAGAAGATGATTATGTTCCATTACTTTCTCCTTTATCTTTCATCTCAATCTCTTTGATTACTTGATTAATTACCTTTTCTAAGTTATCATTTCTGTTTTCAAATTCATTTTCAGAATGATCCAAATTCTTAGATTGATGTTTTGATTGCCCTGAATCATCTTTAGACATGTCTTTAGTTTCATGATCCAAGCTAATACTTGGAGTTGGTATGTTGACATCTTCAATAGTCAATAAATCCACTGGAATCCTTTCCAGTCTCTTGCTTTTGTATGCTTGGAAAGCTTAAAAGTCATCTTGATTGAGTTGACTGGATGCAAACTTTAGTACATCAGAAAATTTTTCAATACCTTGAAAGAGATCATCAAATCTATCTATCTCTTTCTCAAAAGGCTTCATTTTGAGCTCTCTGATAAATTTCTTAATTACATCATTGGGGTCATATGGCCTCTTTGGAATTACAGAAAAATACAATAAATTAACATTTGAGACTTCCTCGTAGGCATGACCAATATAAAAAAGTGAAAAAGTACTGCTCTGTAAAGGAAAATTAGGCCAAATGACTTTCTTAGGATATTTAAGTTGTTTTGAAATACCATTTCCAACAAGCTGGTAGGAAATCTCTCTAGCAAGTAACCTTTCAGGAACATAATAGGCCAAAATGTGAGGAGAAGCATGACTCCCAAAAAATCTGACATAAGTGAAAATTTCCTCTACAAACCATCTAGCAATAGGAAAAATGGTTGTACTAGCCTCTTTAGAAATCCTAGGGGATTTTTCATTGAATATAATCTGGTGCATAGGTAACATGAATCTATGGAAAATTTTGTAAAAATGTAGATGAAAATATGATTCCCAAAGGGCTTTGTGGTAAATTTGGATTGGATTAGTGTCTTGGGTCATCCATTTCCATCCCATGGTAGGAAAACTAGAAGAAGAGAAAATTGCATCCATGACATAGGCACTCATGTAAAAGGGGGGTATTTCTCTAGATGGAACACTTATTTTTCTCCTATACTCCAAGATATTTCTGGCTAAATTATCAAATAGGATATTTTCCCAAATCAAAATTAAGGAATTGACGATTGCGTCAATTAATGGGACCCAATAGATAGAAAACCTAGTGGTATCAGGTTTTGCAAATATTCTACACAACATACTGACAACATAGCAATAATGGGAAGGAATTTGTGCTATTGGGTACATACCAAGTTTGTCTCGTTTAAGCGTTCCTTGGTCATCCTTCCATTCCTTTATGACCTTTAGGTCTGGATTTGTTTTTCTAAAGCTTTCAAGAAAAGCTTTGTCATAGTTCTGCTATGGGACGAGTAAGTGGTACATTGTCCTCAAATATTCTGCCCTGAATGAACTGATATTCTTGCCCTTTGAAGCCTTAAATGATCTATCTTCTACGTTCAAGTGGTCAATTACCCACGTAACAATATATGTATAGGGGAGGATCTTTGGCCTTGCTGCTACCTTATGGATGAATGATCATGCAACGTTGAAATAGGCTAGGTCTGAAGAAACTGGCATGCCTACTCTAGAAACTTTTCTTATTACCCTTGGCTTTTCGTCCTTAAAAAACTAATGCATTGCCTCCCATGAAGAACTTACACAATCCTTGTTGTAGGTGGTGTATGAGAATAGGGGATACATATATGAGCTTTCAGTAGATGGTGCTTGGGCGATTTCTTTGCCTTTCTTGCTCATTTCTATAATCCTTGCTTCGTTAAGTGGTTTCCTGAATTCAAGCGAACAAAAAAAAAATTTAAAAATAGAGAGAATAGAGAGGTGGATAGAATTAAAACAAATCCGAGTTCAATCATTTAAAATATGCTCGAAGTAGATATGAATCTATCAAACCTTATTCCTATTAAATGTTGTTAATCACTGATAATATTTTAAATGAAATCTCTTACACCTTCACATGAAATGTTTATCGATCAACTTAAAACGTTAGATTTTATATTCAGTTTGATTTGACATGAATCATTTCACATGCTTGTGCGATTAACTACCATTTGTCTCATATCACAACTTATAACTATTTCCATTTGTTATGTTACCAATAAATCTCGCGAAATACGATCTGCGCAAATCATACATCACAATTTATATGTGATAATGAAACTTTCTTTTAGTTATGTCTTGCGAAATGCGAAATTCGTTTTAAGAAATCACGTCGTTGCGCTTTATCATACGTTTGGAGCTTACTTGCGAATATCTATGTAAATAATTTTTGGCGAATGTGCGTGAAGCACAAGAGGAGGGAAATAATTTCTATTACGCTTGGCTCTTGTTGTTGATCGCCCTCATTGGTTGGAAGACACTAGAGGAAAAATAGTTTCCTAAGAATGAGCCATAGATTTCAAAGTCATGCGGTATGCTACATTGTGGAACTCTTCCATCCCAACACGCATTATAGAGAATAAAATATTTTGGGTGTTGTTTGACGCCTCGCTCTTCCAAGTTGTACAATAAAAAGCGAAGTTGTCTCCAACTTTATATGATCAATACAAAATGATAACATATTTTAAGGTGACCTTCCACAACATGAAAATCTATGCCAAGGGCGTAGTTGAAGGTGTTTGGTATGAATTACCATATCTCGTCACTAAGGAAGATTTGCTGCGTGTCACCACAGAGTGGCCGCCAGAGTGGTTGGAGCCAGGAGTATCTACTTATATTCCTAAGACGCCTACCAAGTTGTGCACTGGTACGTAGACAATGGAGAAGATAACAGAAAAAGAGGCCACACCGACTACAACCGGTGAAACATTTGATTTGGTAACAAACACTACACCTGAGAAGAATGGTGCCATGCCGAAAGCAACAAAGGTGTAGGTGGAAGCACAAACTTCCAAAGGCACAAAGCGCAGTTCTCAGGCTGCCAGAGGTGCGAGGAATAAGAAAAAGGGCTATAAGGCCACCGGTAAAGAAGAGCTAACATCAGCTAAATATGACTTCAACCAAATTTCTACCATGGTCACAATGGTCACATAGGACAAATGGAAAGACATGGAAACATAGTGCAGGATGCACTCAAAGGGGTGTAGGTTGGCATCCAGGAGCTAAAATCTTAAGCGAGCTAGCTGCAAGCAAGCGTGCATGCAACCATTGTTCAACCATTAAATATAGTCCTACTGGCAACTGGAGATAGTCATTTGATTCAAATTCCTGAGCCGACCATCCATGTAGAATCAACCAGCCAGTGCGCTCAATTAAGAGGTTGTGGAGATATAAATATTTGTTTGTTTGTTTTTCTTGTAGGGAAGTTACATTTGCTATACAATGTGATTGCAGATAAGCTACAGTTCTACAAAGCCCATTCCCACACCACTGTAGTCGAATTGCAGCAACAGGTTGCAAAAGCGCATCAGAGACAACATACTATAGAGGAAGCATGTCATGCAGCCAAGGTTCAGCATGTTGTGCTTGCAGAGAAAATCAACCAAGTCTGCAGCGATGTACTAGCGATCCTTTCCACAGCTACACCATAAGCGAAGTTAAAAGGATTGTTGCTGCATTGAAGGCCTCGCACGCCAAAGTCCAAACAGTCCAAGTTGAATTCAAGCATCAGATTTTTGACCTACATATGAAATTATAGCTAGAGACCCCACTAGAATTCAGAGCAAAGAGTGCTTCCGAAGTAAAGTAGGCCACGGATAGCATCATTGACGCAGTCACACAGTGTGATAAACTTTTGGATGAGGCCATGGGTGTCTGGACTTCAGCTCAGAATGACTGTGTGGTACAACAGCTACACAATGAATTGCACGTCATGGAGCAACAATTCACTGATATTAGGATGTTGGCACCTACTCTTGTTCTTACATAATGACTCGCCCGCCTATAGGAGGGTCAGGTAATTCAAAATGAAATCGAGGACCTGTGCTAGAAATAATAGTTACTTGAGGCAAGAATACAGTCATGGGATGAGGAGGCTCTACAACTATCGCAGACATTGGATAGCACGCTGAAGGCCATTCAAGAAAAACAAAGAAGAATTGAACTCACCACTTAAGGGCCCACTGCAAAGAAGTTAGTAATTGAAGTGCGGGGAGTTGTTGCACAGAGTCTAGACATGGTGTTGCCACTCAAATCTTCTCTCACTGTGCTCCAAGACAAGATGAAGGAGCAGACCCCACAGTGAGTCGAGATGATTCACAGGTTTTTTTTGGGGGCCTGTTGGAGCGAGGTCCCATGGGGTACAATTTTGAGAATATTTTTTTATGTTTTTGAATATGCGCGTTGCGCGGAAAGGTCAAGGGACTTTGGAATGAGTCAAAGTCCCTCTTTTATGTAACAAGGTTTTAAGGGTAAACTATGGGCCTCAAACCATGGTTTGAGACCATAGTCTTTGCACGCTAAGATGGATATAAATAGATAGATCGAGTCTAAGGAAGTAGTCATTCATGTTTTTATGTAAGAAAGTGCTTTATGCATACATGATACTTTTTGTAAGGGTTTCAATCCATGTTGGGTAGAAAGGCTCCTACTATTTGTGTGCGCGGAGACTTAGTCCTAGCTGTGTGCGCAGAAGGGTAATTGTAAGGGAAAAGTCCATTTTACTGAACTGTTGGAATCTCATACAAAGACTGGTTTTGGCAAAAGCACTATTTTATCTGAGTTGTATTATGTTATTGCATTGAGATCATTTAATTCTATTATGAATTGACCTGTTATTTATGCAAGAATATATATATTGATGTTGAATACATGGATAAATTTGCTCAAGTTATTGTGCATTACATAGATATGGTTTTTTTCTTATATATATGTGATGAAGTTGATCCACAATTTATCTGTTTATGCATTATATGTGTCTGTAAATATTCGATATGATAAATATTTCTCTATATTTGCGTGCATCTATTTTGGATCTCTATATATTCTCCAATCAACCTGCAATCAACCTGCTTAGGGCCACCACATTATTTTCTTCCTCAGGGTGTAAAAACCTGGTTCCAGTACCCCCCCATACTGCTTTGGGTGAGAATTTGATCTACACAAGCAGGTCATTTTTGAAAGGGCCAGTAGTTGGAGGGTTTGTTGGTTGTGTGATAAACTCTAAACCTGGGTCAGGACCCCTCAAGCCAACAAATCCCCATTACCTAGAAGGTGGAGATGGTAATTCTTAGAAGATCCTGAGGGTTGGAGTGGAAGAAAAAATCTTGGAAAGTCCTTGAAGAATGATGAATGTTCCTTGCTATTTAATGTTTTAGGTTTTGGTTATAGAATCCCTAAATCTTGGTGGAACCACAATTTTTTACACATTGGTTGAGTTGTAGCTCAGTTGAAGGGACGAGGTGGTCGAATCCCTAGTTCCTGCTTCAATGGTTGGCTATGTTTACGTCCCTAAGTAATGGACCCCTTAGACTCTAGAATCTAACTCAAAGGAAATAGTTGTAGGTTAACATTGGATACAACTATATATAGTTGGGTGGAGAGTTGGTGTCAAAAACTTAGTTGCTCAAAATATTTAAATATAAGTGTTCCTCACATGTTTTGAAAATTAATGAATTTGTGTTCCATTATGTATTGAAACGATGGTGTTAATACATTGAAAAAATTCGGGTGGTTTCCGTATATATGCGTGGCTAATGTGACGTCGTGTGGTCAGGGTGCTGAAACTGATCATGTGTTTGGTTGGGTTATAGTTCATAGTAAATCGACATGGTAAATTTTTGTAACTACGGTAAGACTCCTATGGAGTTTGATGATTTTATTAGTACAACTATGATCATGTGTAGCAAAATAATAAAGTCTCATTCCTAGTTTGTAGTCTTACTTACTTCACTGGGATAACATTCCCAATGCCCAAGTAAGGTACACCTAGTGTTCTAGGCACATGACTTGTTATTCTACCTTTAGGCAGTGGTATTTCTACTGTCTATATCATCAGTTTATAAACATGGAGTCTATGACATCGTGTCCTTGATGGTTTCCCATGGCGCTCGTGATGCTCACCAGTCATGAGATGCAAGACTTACATGTAATCACATGTGCCCATATGCTAGAATAGAGGCAAGGGCGGGGTCAACTCTTTTAACAATTACTATCATGAAGGAACTATGTAATTGACTTGGAAATGCATATTTATTGCCCATGACTAGTGGATTATTTCATTTCTAGTGTAGGGATAATAGTCACCTAAGTCCATTAACTGCTATATATATGTATATATGTATGTATCTGCAATACACATATAGAATCATGCATAATCATGTGTTACTATTCATTACTCGAAGCTTTGCTGAGATGGAATTATGTTGAGTAGTTGAATTTGAGGCTTTAGGGTCCCCAATGTGAAAACACTTATACCTTCGTTCATAGTGGAATAAATGAGGTCATTTACAACTAAATGCGACAGCCCTAGGGAAATGGAGATATTGTGTCCATAGGGAATCACTTTAGTGAACTCATTGGAACCTTGTAGGTTCGCAGTTGATTGATCACCTTATAACTATGATGGTAGATGATGTGTGAGGATTCCAACTCCTCTCTGTGGATGTTGTTGGAAGGTGATATGTGATGTTATCGAATACATAGGATGAGAATGATAAATGTATATACACTTGTATATATGAATGGAATTTTTCTTACGATATGGGAAGCGGTCATTAGAATGCGCTCCATGAATAAGATCACTTTGACACATTTGAGTTTTATGGATGGTATACTCCTCATGGGACACATGTATATTTTGGAATGACAAAATCTATTACATATTTTGGGCGATTTTAGGGAGTCCTATACTCTGATAAATAATATGGGGAAATATGCTCTATACATTGTTGAGGAGGGATTAGAAGCAATTAAAGATAATGCCATTCTTTTTGGGGTGACCATTCATGCATTGCGTGGTGGTTTTATATACTTACGCTTTTTTATCAAGCCTACTAGGTACTCAAATAATGACTGGACTTGGTTGGTATTGAGATTTGAAAAGAGGTTGTCATCGTGGACTAATAGGTGGTTGATTCTTGGAGGTAGATTAGTGCTGATAAAGGTTTTTCTTTAGGGTTTGGCAGCATATTGGATGCAAATCATTTGTATCCTAGCTAATTTTTTTTAGGATGAAGATGATTATGGCATATTTCATTTGGGGCGATGTCAGGGACAAGAGGAAGATTCATTTGGTAAATTGTGGGGATTTATATAAACAAGTTTCTAGGGGTGGGTGGGGTTATTAGATTTGGAAAATTTCAATCAAGCTTTGTTGATTAAAAATCTTTGGAGGGTCTTCAATACAAAAGGTATATGGAAATTTATAATTAAGAATAAATATATGAAGCAAAATTCCTTGATATATTGTATTAGAGTTGGTGCACCTATCAATAGGAAGGCCTCGCTATGCTGGAGAAGCCTTATAAAAGTTTTCCCGTGGCTGGTGAGAAATTTAAAGTGGAATGTGGGCAGTGGCGTGTTAGTGGAGGTCAGACTATATGCCATCATGGGAATTCCCATGTATAATAGACTATCTTTCACATTGATAATTCTTTTCACGCTGAGATATTAGGTACATCAAGGATGCCATAGTGGACAGGAATCTGGTGGGATTACACACTCACTAGAAAGGGGAAACGAACATTGGTTTATTTGGGGACTTGCTACTGAGTGGGATTGATATATTTTTAGCCTTCAATCAACGAGAATTTGATGTACCAAGGAATACGACCAACTGACTTGGAATGGCCCGATGGTTGAACGAAAACTTGTTGTCAAAGACATATATACGTATTTGACTTAGGGGCAATATGGTCTCCCACATTTTGGATGGTTTCAAGCGGTGTGGAAGTGGGATATCCCACTAAAATTGTTAAGGTTTGGGGGGTTTGTGGTCCATAATAGAATCCAGACCTGGAAAAATCTATAGAAGAGGGGGTTGTGGGGCTTAGGAGGTTCACTTCATGTAGGGTATCTATGGAGGACACATGTCATCTATTTCTTGGATGCCCTTTTGCTTCTATATTATGGGATGAGGTTCTTAGTTCCTTGGGGATTTTCTGTGGGTGGGAGGGCAGCTCAGTGGAACGTTGCTTGCAGGTATGGTTTAGGGACCAGAAGGAATATAGGGCTCTCCCTCTTTACATATTTTGGGAATTATGGAGGAATAGAAATGCCTTGATTTTTGAGAAAAGGAATCCTAATGCGAGGTAGAATGGTATCAAGATCTCCTCATTTTTCCTAGAGAAAGGTCATGTGGCCATTGCACAAAAGTCTAGGCACATTACATTAAAGGATGTGTGGGATAATTTCCCTGTGGGTTTATTTTATGGAGAGGCTTCAGAGGGGATATGTGGAAGCAATATGATGATGTATTTCAGCTCTGAAGAATACTATTATTTCAAATGACGCATTTGTCAAGGCACAAACATTAGGGCTGAGCTGTTAGCTCTTTGGGGCATCCTCTATTGTGCCAATTGGATATGGATTGAAGAGATCGATATCTTTGGTGATTACAAGGTCAACATTGATTGGGAAAATAAGAGTGCTAACCTACAGACCCTTGAATTGCATCACTGGATGGCTAGAAAAAAATAATTACTGCTCACTTTCTAAAGGGTCTCGCTTATGCACATATTTAGGGAAAAAATATGCAACCATAAAAATTTTCAAAAGTCGGGTGCTGTGAGTCCTTGGATCACATAAAATTGTATAGTTTTTCATTTGGAACTCTTATCTGGGAGGGTAGCATTGATATATGAGGGGTTTGCCCAATCTAGGAGGGTAGCATTGGACAAGGAAGTTTCCTTGTTGTCTGCATCTCAATTTTTGTTGATATTGCCTTGGGTTGTTTTACTTGATGGAGTGGTCACATATGATATGTATCTAATGTTGATCGGTTGGAATAAGCACGGAAAACCTTGGTAATTTTTTTCCTAGTTTTCTTAGATAGAAAATTGGTGTATGGTATAATGGGTTTCATTATACCTCCTATTGATGAGTGGATTGGAATGTTAGATGAAGATATTTATATTTACACTTATGATTTTTAGAGAAGTTCTTAAAGAAGATGTCTTATTTGAATAAAGGGAAGGTCCTCCCACTTGGAAATTTTGTATTGAATGTCTATGCAGTGATACCTAACTTGCAAGTCGACCTATGTAACTACTTTTATCTAATACAAGTATGTCATTTTTTTCCTTTGAAAAAAAATTAAGAGACCATTGCACCCAGATCCTTATGATAAGATCTTGATGGGGTTTATTAATGAAAATGCTTAACGAAGTGTATAGGTGTAGTTTTAATTGTGCTCCTGAATAAGGATCATAACCTTCCAAAACCCATTGACCGAGATTCTAAGTCTCGTCGACACACCTCCAACTTGTTGGGTATGTGTTATATTCTTTCCACGACTAAGCACGCGCGGGGGGGCGATAGCCCCCCCTGTTAGGGTTTGGGGCAGTGCCTCGGCGAAAAATTTTGGTTCTTAATTTCCGGTGGGTAGTCCTCGCCCATGGTTTTGTGCATGGTTTTGCACATGGTTTTGGAGTACGATGGATTTCGTGTTGGCAATATGATGTGATGTGTTGTCCTTGATGGCAACCTACTTGATGAAGTTGGCCTTGATGGAAACCTACTTGATGAGTCGCCTATGATAAGAAACCTATGTGATAAAGATTTAAGAATGATGTATTTACAGATCAGTTCAGATGTGACAGAGAAAACAATTCCAGTAAGTGCCAGAAAAATGATAAATATAATATTTCACAATGTATATGCTACTTTTGTGAAGGAAACTCGCGTATATACTCTACTTTTGTGAAGGGAAGCCGCGTATACATTCAGGGTTAGCATATACGCAGTTTTTATGAGGCGAAGTTGTGTATACACGTGGATACACACGCTCAAAGTCGCGTATGCCTTTTGCGCTCTAAAAACTATGATACCTAGGGGCATTACCATGGTATTGGCCCACTGTATTGAGCACTGGATTATCTATTTGATCCCATCCAGGAATACCATTGGAAGTTGTGTGGTTTTGACTCATGGTATTGTTAAAGGCTAAATATATATAAGGAGAAGAAGATCATTGTGCAAGGGTGTGCATGAGTAAGGGTTGTTGATGAAAAAAAATAAAAAAATCTCTAAGGATTATCTGCATGAATGAACTATGTTCTTAATTGATAGATCTGAATCTTTGATGCACCCATGGATCTGAGGATGGTTCAAGATCTCTAGATCTTATGATGATGATAAATCTCTAGGATGATCTGCAGCAGAAGAAATGGTGAAGATCTGGCGCAAATTCTGCTGAAGATAATGAATAAATCTGGGTAAGTTTATAGATCTGATCTATTTTGTAAAGTTTTCCATTTATAGATCTATACGCTAGTTGGTCTCTACAAAAGCGCGTGTATACGTGGTCTCTATTAATGAAAGGCACGTATATGGTTTTCTGAAGAATAAAATACACAAAAATATACGCAGGTTGGTGTGTAGGAAAATGCGTATGTATGTGGCTTCAGTAAAGAAAATTAGCGTATGATATTTGATTCAATGAATGTTCAGGGTTGAGTTTACATCTGCATATCTATTTTGAAGTCTGGGTTATCTTTGATATTATGGTTACAGTGGTCTCACTGTTCTGTTTGAAGTATTGGGAAAAGTATGTTTATTGATAAGTGAAGGGTTGTGTTGAAGCTGTTTGATCCAGTATGAAAATTGATGAAATGTGGATCTGTAGTGGATATGGATGTCGTCTTTATAATAAATATTAAATACAAAGACGAAAACAACGTGGTTTTCTCTCGACTTGGGTTTCCACCTTAAATCCTGGTGTTCATGTGTGTTGCTTATGTGTGATGGTTTATTCTGTTTTTACTGCACATGCTTACTGCACAACATCTGATGAATAAATGATGCAATGATTTAAGAATAAAATACATAATAAGAGCTCTGAGCATACACGATTTTCCTTAAGGATATCCACGTATATATGCTAGTTTTGTTCTTTAAAGTAGCGTATGGGTTTTGAGAAAAGAAAAGTAAAAAGTTTATCAATTAGCTCTAAATACTGATTCACCCCCCCCTCTCAGTATTTTTCCCAATAATTGGTATCAGAGCAGGTCCTTCTGAAAAAGCTTAGCTGCTAGAAGGAAGATCAAGCAATATGAGCAATCAAGATGGAACAGCATCTATCAAGCCTCTGCTCTTTAATGAAAGAAATTTAATCTTATGGAAAATATGGATGAGATCATATCTTCAATCTATAGGAGCAGATGTATGGGCCATTTTTGAACGAGGATATCAATATCCAGCTGCTGTACCAAGAAATCCAACTGAAAAGAAGAATTATGAAACAATTTCAAAGGCAATCAATGCTCTAACGAGAAGTCTAACTGAATCAAAATTTGTCAAATTTATGCAGTTGAATACAAAAAAGGAGATATGGGACAAAATCATTCTAAGTTATGAAGGTGATGCAAAGGTAAAAAGTGCAAAACTTCAAACTCTCTGAATTGAATATGAAAATTTAAAGATGCATAGTGATGAGAATATTGCCAGTTTCTTTTTACGTCTTGATGATGTTGTAAATCGTATGAGAAATATGGGAGAAACAATAACCAAATCTACTTTGGTTGAGAAAATTTTAAGATCGCTAATGGAAAAATTTGAGTCAAAAGTTTCTGCTCTTGAAGAAAAACAGGATCTTCAAAATCTTACTGTGGTGCAACTTCATGGCATACTAACTGCATATGAAATGAGAAGAGGATGACCATCTGAAGTCAAAGAGGCTAACTTCAAAGCTTCTACAAAAGGGAAATAAATACAAGAAGTAGAAGGATCAAGATATATCTCAAAAGAAGATGAGGTAAATTTTGTAAAGAAACTCCAACTTGGCACAGGACGGTTCAAAGGTAAGCTTCCTTTCAAATGTTTTGAGTGTGGAAGATTTTGTCATTATGCTACTAAGTGTCCTCATAAAGAAACACCTGCAAAAGGGAAGGAAGTAGCAAGAAGGAATAAGAATGGGTTTAACACTAGAAAAAGTTACTATACTCATGAAGACAGTGATGGGTTATCTGATAGTGAGGAAGAATGTGAACAAGATCTTAGACTTCTCATGGCATTTGAATCTAGAGAAGAAAATGATACTTTTATGGATTCTCTATAGGACAATGATTTTCTTGAAGAAAACAATCAACTCAAAATATGCTTAGAAGAAAGTAAAATACTCTTAGAAGAAAGGAAAATAACCATAGAAACTCTGGAAAAGCAGTTTGAAGAAGTGAAGAAACACAATGAGAAATTAGAATGTGAAGTGGTAAGTCTAAGAAAATAATTTGAGAAAGTAAAGACTCTGAATCTTATATTTGCTAAAGGATCTGAAACCCTAGATGAGATTATCAAGGTACAAAGTTCTCCTCTTATAAATACAGGTCTTGGATATACCGGAGAATCTTCTCAGGCTTCAGCACCAAATTATCTAAAAGCAGCTACAGCTGGTTTACAACATTCTGCCACTCAGCAAGGGAATAAAGAATCATTACAGGTAAAGCATGATCATCTCAATTCAAAGAACACCAACATGAATGTCTTTCAAAGAAACAACAATCAACAGGTAAATTCAAGTAGAAGATTTCATGATCACAGAAATTTCTTCTTCAATGGACAATGTTTCTCATGTCACAATTTTGGTCATAAAGCTGTTCAATGTGTTGCATATAAAACCATCATGACAAGAGAAGCAAGAAAGAAAAGGATTGATATTGAAACAAAGAAAAATACCTTTTCTCCTCTTCTAAATGAATTTGAATGTGCTTATTGCAATAACTTTGGCCATGAAGAATCTGAATGCAGGAGCAAAGTTCAGCCAAAAGAGCATGTTCCTTCAAGCTCCAAAGTATGGAAAAAGAAGGAATTGCAGGTTGAAAATTGTGGCATAACGTTATTTGCATAAGGTGAAGAAAATCAATGGTACATTGATAGCGGATGCTCAAGACACATGATAGGTGACAAAAACAAACTTCTTACATATAATGCTCTAGAAAAGGAAAAGAAGGTTACATTTGGAAATTATACTCCTGCAGGAATTAAGGGAAAAGGGTCTATGTTTCTAAAAGAAAAGGTGAAAGCTAATGATGTCATGTATGTGGATGGATTAAGGCATAACCTGTTAAGTGTAAGTCAAATGTGTGATCAATGAACTGAAGTTGTCTTTAGTTCAAAAGAATGTGTGGTACGTGATCTTGATACAGGTAAAACAATTATAAAAGGAAAAAGAACTCCAAGCAACCTATATGTATTGAAGAATTGAAAAGAACAATGTTACTTGAGAAAATATTCAGAAAACTGGCTATGGCATAGAAGGTTGGGGCATCTGAGCTTCTCTCAGATCAACAAATCAAGCAGACTTAAAGCTGTCCATGATCTTCCCAATATTACTCCACCCGAAAATATCATATGCAAATCTTGCCAATTTGGTAAGCAAACTAGAGTACAGTTTAATGCCAAGGAAGGATCATCAAGTAAGCCTCTTGAACTTATTCATACTGACATATGTGGACCTGTGAGGAAAAAGTCACCACGAGGTGAACAATACTATATCTTATTTATTGATGATTTCTCTAGAATGTGTTGGATTGGGCTACTTAAACACAAATATGAAGCATTTGAGAAATTTCAGACCTTCAAAGCACTAGTTGAAAATGAATTAGATCTGAAAATAAAGTGTCTTAGATCTGATCGAGGAGGAGAATATACATCAAATGAATTCCTTGAATTTTGTGAACAACATGGCATAAAAAGACAATTTTCTGAAGCGGGCACTCAACAACAAAATGGCATAGCAGAAAGAATGAACAGAACAGTTCAACAAATGGCTAGAGCTATGCTTGATGACTCCGGAACACCTGACACTTTTTGGGGAGAAGCAGCACATAAAACGGTAAATATTCTTAACAAGGCACATGTTCGAGTAAATAGTGATAAAACTCCATATGAACTCTGGTATGGTAATCCTCCCACTGTGAAGCATTTTAGAGTTTTTGGAAGCAGATGTTTTATCAAAAATAATGATGAAAAACTTGGCAAGTTTGAATCCAGAGCAGATGAAGGAATACTTCCTGGCTACTCCTCTAGGAGTAGAGCATATAAATGTTACAATAAAAGACTTTGGAAGATTGTTGAATGTATTGATGTTGTTATTGATGAGTCTCCTGCAGCACCAAAAGAAGGAAAACAAACAACAAATGAAGACGATGGTGACATATGTCCTCCTACATCAAATAGAAATGATATAGACAGTGAACCCAATGAAGAACCTGAAGATGAGTTATCTGAAAAAGCTCCATCCAGATATGTTCAAAAGAATCATCCAGAATCTCGAATTTTTGGAGATAAGGGATCAGGTGTACAAAAAATCAGGACTTTTGTGGGATCTTCTAGCTATCTGGCATTTCTATCCACTATTGAACCACACAATGTTAATCAAACTAGCAAAGATGAATGTTGGATTCAAGCCATGAATGAAGAACTTGATCAAATTGAAAAGAATCACACTTGGGAATTAGTACCAAGACCTCATGACAAAAATGTCATTGGAACCAAATGGATATTCAAAAACAAGTTAAATGAGAATGGGGAGGTTATAAGAAATAAAGCTAGACTTGTTTGCAAGGGGTATGCTCAACAAGAAGGTATAGACTTTGAAGAAACTTTTTCTCCTGTAGCTAGACTTGAATCCATAAGAATGTTTCTTGCTTTTTCAAGCTTCCAACAAATCAAATTTTATCAAATGGATGTTAAATCTACGTTTCTCAATGGTGATCTAGAAGAAGAAGTTTATATAGAACAACCAGAAGGATTCATTTTGGGAAAGATGAAAAACTTGTTTGCAGACTTAAAAAGGCTCTATATGGTCTCAAACAAGCTCCAAGGGCATGGTATTATCGTCTTGACAAATATATTCATCAACAAGGATTTTCAAAGGGGTCTGCTGATAGCAATTTATACACAAAAACTGAAAATGATAAACTATTGATTGCGGTTGTATGTGTTGATGATATCATTTTTGGAAGCAATGAAGAATCTATGAGTCAGAAATTTGCTTCTGCTATGCAGCAAGAATTTGAAATGTCTTTACTTGGGGAACTAACATTCTTTCTTGGCTTGCAAGTGCATCAAAATATAGATGGCATATTCTTATCACAAGCAAAATACCTTAAGCAAATTCAGAAGAAGTATGGCATGGAAGAGTGCAAACCTGTAAGTACACCAATGATAACTGGATGTAATCTCAGTTCTCATGATGATTCTCCCACGGTGAATCAACCAGAATACAGATCTATGATAGGAAGTCTACTTTATCTCACTGGGACTAGACCAGACATTATGCATACAGTTGGGATTGTTGGACGATTCCAAGCTAATCCAAAAGAGTCTCACCTTCAGGCTATCAAAAGAATATTCAAATATATACAGGGAACTCAAGATTTTGGACTATGGTATCCAAAGAATGCTGCTCTTACTCTTCATGCTTACACTGATGAAGATTGGGCTGGAAATGTTGATGATCGGAAAAACACTAGTGGTGGTGCATTCTATATGGGGCCCCGGTTAGTATCCTGGTTTAGCAAGAAGCAAAAATCTATTGCCTTATCTACAGCAGAAGCAGAATATGTGGCTGCCACATCATGTTGCACTCAACTTTATTTGGATGATGCAAACCTTACAATAATTTCAAATCAAATGTTCACCTCCTATCTCCATTATGTGTGATAATACAAGTGCCATTAGTATCTCAAAGAATCCTCTTATGCATTCCAAGACCAAGCACATTCCCATAAATTATCACTTCTTACGTGAACAAGTGCATGAAAAAAAGGTGAAGTTGGAGTATGTTCCCTCCAAAGAACAAGTTGCTGATATATTTACCAAACCTCTACCCAGGGAAGCGTTCGAATATCTCAGACAGAAGCTGGGAGTAGTTTCTGCCATGCAGAAGATCAGATCTGCTTAAATGCGGAAGATTAAATTGGATACGCGGATTTCATGAAAGACAGTCACGTATATACACGAGTTTATACAGATAAAACCGCGTATGGGTGGTTGCTGACAATTTTTCTCTGGGTCAGCATTCTTCAGCACAACTATGGTGCTGTTGGGTATCTCTGGCGATGTTTCAGCTCTTATATTTTTGTTTCATTCTCTGATATTGGGTGAAGATTCCTTGATGATTTTCTGTTGAAAGTGTTCAGGATGCACAAGCTAAGGGGGAGCATTGGTCATGTGGAAAGGATGCATTGTTGGCATTATGATGGTTCTGAAATATGATCTCTCTCTTGAGGTCTTTTTGGTATTTTTAACGAAAGGTCATATTTTTAATGTGACGAAAAGGTCATGTTGAGACCTATGATGTAAAATTATAATATTCAATCATGTAAGGACTTGGTCAAATTTGTAAACCCACTTGGTAGGGTATTTGAGTCAAAATATGTAAACCCACTTGGTTGGGTACCCGAGTCACATATGTAAATCCAATTGGTTGGATCATTGATGTAAGTATGAGTCCTTGGTGATAGGAAAGGTCATAGAGTGATGTACTTCATTGAAAAATATGTTTGAAGATTCAACATGAACTCAGGGGGAGCATGGTAGCTTCAGTGCACATCAGATCTACAGAGCTCTTCTTTCTACATGAGAAGAAAAACCTTGTTTTGGTTTTGATCCATCCTTTGCCCTTGATGTCAAAGGGGGAGAGTATCATGGTGGTTTCATAATGGTTATATTCAATGTATCTATCTGTTGTGATGATCAAACATCATCATGGTTTCCATCAAGTCCAAAGGGGGATATTGTTGGCAATATGATGCAATGTGTTGTCCTTGATGGAAACCTACTTGATGAAGTTTGCCTTGATGGAAACCTACTTGATGAGTCGCCTATGATAAGCAACCTATGTGCTAAAGATGTAAGAATGATGTATCTACAGATCAGTTCAGATGTGATAGAGAAAACAATTCTAGTAAGTTCCAGAAAAATGATAAATATAATATGTCACAATGTATACGCTACTTTTGTGAAGGCAACCCGCATATATACTCTAATTTTGTGAAGGGAACCCACGTATACATTCAGGGTTAGCAAATACTCAGTTTTTATGAGGCGAAGTTGCGTATACACGCGGATACGCACGCTCAAAGTCACGTATGCCTTTTGCGCTCTAAAAACTATGATACCTAGGGGCATTACCATGGTATTGGCCCACTGTATTGAGCACTGGATTATCTATTTGATCCTGTCCAGGAATACCATCAGAATTTGTGTGGTTTTGAATCATGGTATTGATAAAGGCTAAATCTATATAAGGAGAAGAAGATCATTGTGCAAGGGTGTGCATGAGTAAGGGTTGTTGATGAAAAAAAAAAAAATATCTCTAAGGATTATTTGCATGAATGAACTCTGTTCTTAATTGATAGATCTGAATCTTTGATGCACCCATGGATCTGAGGATGGTTCAAGATCTCTAGATCTTATGATGATGATAAATCTCTAGGATGATCTGCAGCGAATGAAATGGTGAAGATCTGGCGCAAAGTTTGCTAAAGATAATGAAGAAATCTAGGTAAGTTTATAGATCTGATCTGTTTTGTAAAGTTTTCCATTTACAGATCTATATGCTAGTTGGTCTCTGCAAAAGTGCGTGGATACGCGGTCTCTATTAATGAAAGGCACGTATATGGTTTTCTAAAGAATAAAATACACAAAAGTATACGTGGGTTGGTGTGCAGGAAAGCGCGTATGTACGCGACTTCAATAAAGAAAAGTAGCGTATGATATTTGATTCAATGAATTTTCATGGTTGAGTTTACATCTGCATATCTATTCTGAAGTCTGGGTTATCTCTGATATTCTGGTTACAGTGGTCTCACTATTCTGTTTGATGTATTGGTAAAAGAATGTTCGTTGATAAGTGAAGGGTTGTGTTGAAGCTGTTTGATCCAGTATGAAAATTGATGAAATGTGGTTTGCAGTGGATCTGAGGGTCGAATCCTTCAGTATGAAAGTAGAAACTTTCTACCAGTAGAGGCTGGTACTAATATCAGGGGGTAGTAGCTCCCTTCCAGGAGAGGTTGGTAAACGAGAGCAGGGGGTTGTAGCTCCCTTCCAGGAGAGGCTGGTAAACGAGAGAAGGTTGTAGCCTTCTGCAGGTGGGTGTCTGCGTGCTAGTATGAGTCTGCGCCAGTACATGGTTGTAAGATGTTTTCCTTATAATAAATATTGAAGACTGAGATGACAGCAGCGGTGGTTTTCTCCCGACTTGGGTTTCCACCTTAAATCCTAGTGTTCATGTGTGTTGCTTATGTGTGATGGTTTATTCTGTTTTTAATGCACATGCTTACTTCTTAACATTTGATGAATAAATGATGCAATGATTTAAGAATAAAATACATAATAAGAGCCTTGAGCATACATGAGTTTCCTTAAGGATATCTGTGTATATACACTAGTTTTGTTCTTTAAAGTAGCGTATGGGTTTTGAGAAAAGAAAAGTAAAAAGTTTATTAGTTAGCTCTAAATACTGATTCACCCCCCCCTCTTAGTATTTTTCCCAACATTTCGGCCCTTGGTCTTTTTGTAGATCCAGTCAAGGGAACTATGGTTATGTTCTAATCCAGGGTTAATGGATTAGGGTTTATGTATGCTTTGACATGTATATATATGTGTTGTAACACTAAAAGGAATATAATGAAATATCAAGCTGGTCGTCTCGATTTGGTATGCAAGGGAAAATCTCTGTGTTTATATGTTTTATGTTTTATGCTCTCACTATTTTTTATTTTCTGTTATAAGAGTTGTGTGTAGATAATTTCTATTCAGGGTTAAAACCTAATTTTGGTATCAGAGCAATTTCAGCTTTAAGGGGATGCCTTTGCTGCTGAGGGGTTTTTTTTCTCAGGCCTGAGGTAGACCCTATTCAGTGGGAGATCTGCGGGATCGATTCTTGCAGTGAAAGAAGATGGCGAGCGGTGGAAAGATAGAGATCGAGAAATTTAATGGTTAGAGTTTTGAGTTGTGGAAGCTCAAGATGGAGGATCTGCTGGTGGATAAATATCAGTGGATCACGATAGATCCGGGTACTAAACCAACGGCAATGTTAAATGATGACTGGAAGAAGCTGGATCGGAAGGAAAAGAGAACAATAAGATTGTGTGTCTCAGATTCAGTATTGTTGAATGTATCTGGGGAAGCTACAGTGAAGACCTTGTGGGACAAGCTAGGGACTTTGTACCAATCTAAGTCTCTGGTGAATAAATTGTTCCTAAGGAAAAATCTGTATAACCTGAGGATGAAGGTTGGAGACTTGGTGACAGAGCATCTGAACGCCTTCAATACTGTGGTAAGTCAGCTGTCATCTGTTGATATTAAAATCTCAGATGAAGATAAATGCATCAGTTTTTTGTGTTCTCTACCAGACTCATGGGATATTCTGGTTATTGCAATAGGTAGCAATACAACTACCTTGAATTTTGATGGCATTGTCTCAGCGTTGCTATTGGAGGAAATGAGATGAAGAAATATGGAGGGTCATAATGGAGATGCCTTATATGTATGAGGAAGGTTCTAGAACAGAAACAAGAATAAGGTTTCAAGTGGGAGATCTAAATCTAGAGGGAGATATAAATCTCCTGGAAATTTTGTAAAGGTGTGCTGGAAATGCGGAAAGGAAGGGCACTACAAAAAGGACCGTGCATCTAAAGTTTCTGATAAAGGAAGGGATCTGATGATGCTCCTTCTGCAGAGACAAAAACCACCTCAGATGAAGGTGGGGATGTGTATTTGGCTTCTTCTTCAAATACACATGTAGATCATGAGTCATGGTTGATTGACTCAGGTGCATCCTTTTACTTCACTCCCCATATGGAGTGGTTCTGCGAGTATGAGAAATATGATGGTGGTGATGTCTTCCTAGGGGATGATAGAAAGGCCAGAATTGTCGTACGTGGAAAGGTCAAGCTGAAGCTGCAAGGTGGAAGGATTAAAACACTTCCTAGTGTTCTGCATATTCCTAAATTGGCCAGAAATCTGATTTTTGTATGCAAGATGGATGATGTAGGTGTAAAAACAGTGTTCGAGAAAGATGCTTGCAAGATGGTTCGGGGAGCACTGGTATTAATGCTGGGAGTTCAGACTGGAACTTTGTACAAGCTACAAGGTAGCACTTTTATTGATGGGTGTAATAATTCTATGGTTCCTGAAAGTGGAGCGGAAAGCCTAGCTGTCTTTGGAGAAAAGACCATGCTATGGCATCAAAGGCTTGGACATATTGGAGAAAAGGGCCTTCGGATACTAAATAGAAATGGTATGGTAGAAGGTATGTCTAATTTCTCTCTGGATTTTGATTTCTATGAACATTGTGTATATGGGAAGCAGAATTGGGTGAGTTTTCCTTCTGGTGCTAAGAGGGTTAACAAGATATTAGAACTTGTGCACAGTGATGTGTTTGGACCTGTGTCAGTTCCTTCACTGGGAAAGTCTGTGTACTATGTTTCATTCATAGATGACTTCTCAAGGAATACATGGATATATTTCTTGAGGAAGAAATCTAAAGTCTTCGAGCAATTTTTAAGAATTTAAGGCTCGGTGGAAAACAGACGCAGAAGAAGATAAAGGTGCTGAGGACAGATAATGGTGGGGAGTTCTGCAAGAAGGAATTTGAAGAGTTCTGTAAGAAGTGTGGTATAGCACGACAGAAGACTAATCCATACACACCTCAGCAAAATGGAGTTGCAGAAAGAATGAATAGAACATTGATGGAAAAGGCAAGAATCATGCTTAGTGGTACTGGGTTAGGATAAGAATTATGGGCAGAGGCAGTGGAGACTGCATGCTATTTGGTTAACAGATCACCTTCATCAGTGTTGGAGGATAAGACTCCACATGAGGTATGGACTGGTAAGAAACCCCCTCTTTCACATCTACGGGTATTTGGATGTGATGCATATGTACATGTTCCAAAGCAGAAAAGGAACAAGTTGGATACTAAATCTGAAAGGTGCATATTTATTGGGTATAAGGATGGTTTAAAAGGTTACAAGCTTTGGAACCCGAAAACAAGGAAGGTTGTGTACAGCCGAGATGTGGTGTTTAGAGAGGTGAAATATTTTGTTAAACATGAAGTCATACCAAAGGAACCTGAGAAGATAGAGTTTGAGCTAAAGGAGTATGAATCAGACTCTACAGCAGAAGAAGATTCATAAGAGGAAGAGCCACAAACTCCAGCTTTGAGAAGATTAGTTCGAGAAAGAAGGCAACCATAAAGGTATAGTCCATTTGCTTTCTGTTCAGGTTTTTCCTTAACTATAACTGATGATGATCCCAGAACTGTCAGGGAGGCAGTAGATTCAGAGGATGGAAAAATCTGGAAGGAGGCCATGATTGATGAAATGGCATCCTTGCACAAAAACGATGCGCTTGTCGGCCGGAAGGAGCCCATCTGGAGCAAATGGGTGTTTAAAAAGAAGAGGAATGTGAAAGGCAAGGTGAGAATACAAAACTCTATGAGAGTAAAAGGTTATTCCTGGGTAGCAGGAATTGATTTTGGTGATATTTTTTTCTCCTATTTCCAAAGTTACTTCTATTTTTCTCCTTGCTTCAAAGTTTCCAAAGTGTGTGGGAATTGATTTTATTTTGAGATAGAACAGATGGATGTGAAGACAGCATTTCTTCACAGGGATCTAGAATAGGAGATCTACATGAAGAAACCTGAAGGCTTTATGGTGAAGGGTAAGAAAGAACTAGTATGCAGGTTGAAGAAGTCTCTGTGTGGGTTAAAACAGTCACCAAGGATGTGGTATCATAAATTTGTACCTATATACGTGGACTTGGCTTCACCAGAAGCAAGGAGGATCATTATGTTTATTTTAATTAATTGGTGACCATGTTATTTATTTGGTCTTGTATGTGGATGATATGTTGTTGATTGGAAATGACAAATAAATTATCCAAGATTTGAAGACCCAGCTGTTCTCCAAATTCGACATGAAGGATCTTGGTGCTGCAAACTATATTTTGGGCATGGAAATTAAGAGAGATCGGGTAAAGAGGAAGCTTTGGTTAAACCAGAGGATCTCGAGACTATATTGTAGAGGTTCAATATGCAAGATAGTAAACCAATGAATGTTCCTATTCCTGTAGGTGTAAAGCTATCTGCTGAACAGTGTCCCAAGACACAATAAGAAGAGGAGGATATGTCCCGTGTTCCATATGCAAGTGCAAGGGGGGTATGAAGGTGCTTCTTCTTATGTCATTATGTCAAACCTGTGGAAGGAGCATCGGGTTAAAGAGTTGAAGCTGCTTGGATGCTTACGTGGCACTAAAGGATTACGGCTTGTGCTACTGTGGAAGACCTAGATTGGAAAGAGTGTTGGACATTCATGGTTTTGTTGATGCAGGCTGGGGTGGAGATATGGACCAAAGAAGATCTACAAGTGGGTATGTGTTTATCCTATTTAGAGGTGCAATAAGTTGGATGATTAAAAGATAGTATGTAGTGTCTCTTTCAACTATAGAGGCAGAATACATAGCAGCCACTCATGCAAGAAAAGAAGCAGTTTGGTTGTAGAGATTATGTTCAAGTATGGGGTTGGTGAAGCAAGCTCTAAGGATAGACTGTGATAGCCAAAGTGCAATTTTCTTAGCTAAGAAACCCCGTTTATCATTCAAAGACAAAGCACATTGATGTTCAATATCACTTTAGAGATATGGTTGAGGCTAAAAGGGTGTTGCTGGTAAAGGTGGACACTTTGAAGAATGTTGCAAATGCATGGACGAAGTCTGTAAGCACTCAGAAGTTCTCTTGGTGTAGAGAAACAATGGGTGTTGAAGAATTGGGCCAATGAGTAAGCTCTCATGTGGCCCCCTGCGGAAAGAAAACAATAAGTGGGAGAATGTTGGGTATGTGTTATATTCTTTCCATGACTAAGCACGCACGGGGGGGTGATAGCCCCCCCTTTTGCGTTGGTCGCAATGGGGGGTCACAGGGGGGGCGGTAGTCCCCCCTGTCAGGTTTCAGGGTAGTGCCCCGGTGAAAATATTTGGTCCTTAATTTCCGGTGGGTAGTCCGCGTCCATGGTTTTGTGCATGGTTTTGCACATGGTTTTGGGGTACGATGGTTTTTGGCCCCTAGTATTTTTGTAGATCCGGTCAAGGGAACTACGGTTATGTTCTAATCCAGGGTTTATGGATTGGGGTTTATGTATGCTTCGGCATGTATATATATGTGTTGTAACAATAAAAGGAATATAATGAAAAATCAAGTTGGTCGTCCCGATTTGGGATCCAGGGGAAAATCTCTGTGTTTATCTGTTTTATGTTTTATGCTCTCGCTATTGTTTATTTTCTGTTATAATATTTGTGTGTAGATAATTTTTTTTCAGGGTTAAAACCTACACAACTAGTATATATACGATTTGTCTTTAGTGCGACTTTTTGGAGACTTTTCCGGTGGATTTTTTCGTTCAAATTTCTTTAATATATGACAGGAATTCATTGAAATCACATGTTTGATGGGTAATACTGCACAATCCAAGAGCCTTAGGGGTTTTTTAGGGTGTTTAATCCATATATATATATATTCAAAAAACTAGTTTAAATAACAGAAATCAAGATTTCAACTAAAAATTTTCTACTGCATTCCGGCAATGGAAATTCCAAAAAGTCGCATTCTCAAAGATAATTCCGTATATATATATATATATATATATAATGGCAAGATAAATGGCGTGTGGAGCCACGAGAGAGCAACATTTTCCAAGTGGAAATTTGACAATTAGGCTAGTTGTAGCTGACATGTGCATGTCATAGAGTACGTAATCACTTAAATGAATATGCATTATATATACCGACTCGTTAAAAATATTAGAGTGCCCGTAAAGGTATAATATGCATGTCAGGGGTGGCATATACCAATATATAGGCATAAACATATAGACATATATAATCCATGAGTGCAATTTCAATAATGGAGAGCATTAATCGATGTATTTTGATGTGTGGCTTTATGTAAAGAGGAATATTAGAGACCTTTATATTACGTAAAATGATAGAGATCTGTTATGAATATTGGTATAGATCTATCTTAAGTACGGATCTAACATGATCCGAGAGGGATCAAAATTTTTCACGTGCAAACTTCTTTAGAGTGTAAAATACAATGTTATTTTTCATTGTTTAATTGTATTTTTGAATGCTAAATAGAGTATATATATAAGACCAAATAAAAGTTTTTAACCATCAAACTTAATTTTATCATGATATATACATCTTTTAAAATATTAAAATATTTTATCAATAACTAAATTATAATATTTAAACATCTTACTCACACTTTTTTTTTTACTTCTAACTACTTTACAACATATTCATTTTTTATTATTATAGCTGACAATATTTTTCTATTTAGAACATAAATTTTAACTTTTTTTTTTATTTTGAAGGGGAACGGACGGATGAAAAAACTTACACCTCCCTCTCATACTGGGTTGTAGAATGGGCCTATCGGCTCAATAAATACATATAAGGATAGTGATGAACAAGAGGATGAGTTGGTTTTGATGGAGTAGAAGGACATAGGTATAATTGTAAAATTAAAATTCAATTCAGCTAAGGGAATGTATTAAGCACTGCTATCGGGAGACGTAAGAAACTACCGGTAAGATTGATTTTTTTTTTTACAGGAGGAGGCTTCACTGGTGCAAGTGAGGTGATTACATAAACCAATACCTAACTTAGACATAATATTTGCATCAAAGTGACTCCAATCAAGAAAGTAATGCAAAAGTACAAATATTCCTATAGTTATTTCTTGATTCGAGTCTCCTGTAGACACCATAAGAATGAAATATTCCTTGTAGTTATTTCTTCCAATACAATTGTTAATCCACTGGAAAATGATGATCAAAACCATCTACACATTTGTAATATAATCGACAATGCTAGATTTATTTAAAAATCTCCACTTCACACAAACTGTAATAAAGAATCTCATCCTCACAAGTATGCCACTCTAAAGATGCCTTACTACCTGTTGAAGCCTCGAAAATCGCTGTTACAACATTGGGGGATAACCACCTGGTCCGGACCTTAATACAGTTCCTTTTCCGCTTATGATAGTGGCTCTGACTGGTTTAACTAGGTCCAGTTACCTTTTCCCTATCGCTATTGGTTTATGATGTTTCATTAAATACCAATAGACATGGATATCAGATCAATTCTTCTTGCTGATCAGGCAAGAGAATGACCCTTAAGCTGATTTGGGTTCAGCCAAACCACAACTAAGATTTTGCCTCTTTGAGAAGAGGACTTAAAAGAATGTAAATTTAATCTAATTGCAAACTTATTCTATAATTCAAGCAAAAAGAAACTAATCTAAATCCTATCTCAATCAGGTAGATGAAAATCTAACCCAACTAAGAGCAAGATAATTAAGTAATGAGGATTAAAATATGTCTGGCTTTAAATTAATGTCAAGCTAATGAAGAAATTCAATTTAGCTCACATTTGTGATTACCAAAACATATTCTATTGAGACCATTTGACTGAAATAATAAATCAACAACACTCCGGAAGAAATTCACAAAAATGATATTGATTATCAAATCAATCAAGCCAATAATTAAACAATAATATGTGGAAGAAATTCACAACATATTATTATTTAAAAAATCAATTTTATAAGACAGATTTCTGAGTAATGGCTACTCAGAAATCAGAGTGTAATTCATAAGAGCAGGGATACATAACAATTTGAGACAAATTATCCATATCAATAGAAATGCCAAAAACATGAATAAAATGAAACAAAAATTTTATTAACATAAAAATGAAGCTAATATTTGTTACAGAAATGCCAAAAATACCAGTTAATTGAATCTGCTTCTCTGATCCTGGTCTCTAACAATACTTTACATTATTTGAATTTCTCCTTTCAAGACAAGAGCTGCAGAAATGCAAACTCTGCCCATCATGCATAATTCAAGATATAAAGAATAAACCCTCATTAATGTTCAGATCTGAAATTTTCTCCCCTCCCCATCTACAAATCTAAATCCCTATTACAGAAATTCTTTTAGAAGTCTGGAATTGCAGAGGAGAGCAGCCCTTTGTTACATTTTGCAATCTGCAATTTATAATCTTTCCAAAAGTATTTTTAGAATAGAGTTTGTTGAAGAAAAATCTTCCCAATCCAATTTTAATTGCTCAAAAACTCCAATCTTTAATTGCTGGAGTCTTCTCATTGATTGAAATCTTTTTCCTCAATATCCCTTCTATTGTTTTTTTTCTGCAAAAAGAAATTAAAATGAATTAAGATACAACAATAAAATCCAAATATTATTTCTAACATTAAAACAAATCCAATCAAATTCTATTTAAATAAATAAAAAGGAAATTTGAGCTTTTTATTGATACTCATAACGATCTTAATTAACCAATGATATATTGATGCATGAATTTGCAATTAGAAGAGGCTGGGCAAATGAAAATGAAGAAAACAAAACTCAGAAAAATTGATTTTATTTTTAGAAATTCGAATCTTGATCTTCTACCTGATTTTTGACCCAATAAATGATCAAATATGTTATTGAAACCTCCTCAGAAATGTTCTCCTTGATTTTCTCTTTCCAATGAGCCGTCCTGGGCCTCATTTGGTCAAGTAAAACTCAATCTATGAGTCTCCAAAGTTGATAAGTCAAATCTGAAATAACTCTAGAAATTCTATCGTTGGGCTAAAAATCAGAATTTTAATTAAAATTTTAATCTTAAATTAGCCTCTAATTATCTAATAATTAATCCTAATTTATTTTTTAATTATAAACTAAACTAATTATTTAAATTAATATTAATCTAGCTAATTAATATAATAAGCTATACATAAACAAATTAATCTAATTAATAATAAATCTAATTAAATTTATTATTTTAAATATTAAATATTAAATCTAATATTAAATTAAAACTAAACTAGCATTAAAATAATATTTATTAACTTACTATAAGAATACTAATTTAACATTATACTAACCTACCTACACTAAAGCTCCACTACCACTTTACATTAAACTAACCTATCTATACTAAAACTAAATTAATCCAAACACTAACGTTATTCCATTTGAACTAACTTTACATTTAAACTTTTAATACTATGACTATTAAATCAACCCTACCACTAATTACCTTGCCACTCCATACACGTGAATTTCAATCGGCGTATCGAGGGATCAAAGTTTTGTTTTAAAAACTGTCACTTAAAACACCTCCGATGCGATTAAAAAATATATACCACATGCCTTTTGAATTAAATCATCGCATCGGAACTCTTAACTCATCGCATTGCATGAAATAGATGCGACTCATCACATCGGAAAAAATCAAATAAGCTTCAATCACATTGGAATAAATAAGTTTAATCGCAACCAGAGCAAACGAGTTTAATCACATTGGGGGTTTTTTTAAGTCATCGCATCCGATGAAACCATTGCATTGGGGTTTTTTAAAAAAATGTGGAGATTGAATTCTCCCGATGCGATGTTCCAATTGATTTTAATTCTATTTTTTATTTTATTTTTTGTTTTTTGTTTTTTTTTCTAAATTACGCTATTTCTATTATAAACATTAAAGTACAAAACTGCCTCGGCTCAGCTGAGGAAGCCTGAGACCGGGCTTGAAGTCCACTGTCTGTCTAGCTATAGAGCTGCCCATTAACGGGAAACCAGCTTTTTTGTCAAAGTTGCCACCGCCCAGGAACTGGGAAACCGGCGCTAAGTCACTTATATCACTTACATACAGATTATCAAAACTGAAAAGTGCCAAAAAATACATGCAGCTTTGTCTGCTGTGAGTGACCATTGAAAACAGAAATTTATCAAAAATTCTAGCACATAAATCATACTGAGAATTGGTCCTGGAGCAATTAGTCGGAGTCCGGATTCTCTTCCTCAATTCGGCAGCCATAGTGATCTTCCGCATCCTCTTCATCGTTCTTATCAGCATCTTCACCTGACGGGCCAACTTCCATCTGCAAGTGCGCCTGTCCCGGATGAGCAGTGACAGAGTCAGGCGGAATTCCGAGGGGGTGCTCGCTAGGACCGGGTGCAGGGCCAGAGGGGGGCTCAAAGCTAGGCTTGGAAGGGGAGTGCACAGGGTTAAGCGGCTGAATAGGAGGGAGAGAGGTCTCTTCTCGCAGAGAAATCGTGATGAGTGCAGTAATGGAGGGCCGGTCGAAGGCGCAATCGAAACGCAGCTCAGCGTGTTGCGTTGATTGCCTTATATAATGACTGCCAAGGCGAGAAGGGGGGGCGGAAGCCTGAAGCGGGGGAGGCGACAGAGCATTCAGAGCGGGAGCACGAGGCGGGTGCGAGGGCTGAGGAGGCGCCGGGGCAACGCTTTCATGGAGACGGCCAGCAAGATCAACATACAGGGGAATGGGACGCCTTTCGGCTTGGTCCATGGAGTAACCTGCATTAGAATTGGAGGGTCGCTCACTCATGGACCTGCCTCGAGAGGCGCTTTTCCTGCAAGACATTCTTTGTCTGAGCCTGGGCATACTGAAATTCCGGGAGGAATCCGACCAGTTACCAGAAGGAGCTGCAGGAATGGAGTTAATTTGACCAACAATAACAGGAGAAGTATGAGAATTGAACAGAACAGGGCAGAAGTTACTATTTGAGAAACGATGGCCTGGAAGCGCGTCCAAACAACATTGCAAAGAGCGTCTGCAACCTGTGCCAATGCGAGCTCCACTGAATGCACAGTCGCCCGGGCACTGAGAGCGCAGAGGTGACAAAGGGCGGTGAGCAGAGCCGAAGCAATCCGAGGAATGCGAGCAATGGTGCTCCATTTGAAGACTGGTGCGGCGAGCAGGACGGTTCAAGTGACGGCGAGAAGGAGTTAATAACAAGCGCTCGGGAGTAATGATCTTGCCATTAATAACACCATGGGGGGCCATGTGGCCACCCCAGGTGAACCTCCTTGGTGTGTGCGCCAGGCCTGGAGGCCTCTTAACCCGCGATGTCATCCGCATCCAGAATTTATATTTTTGTTTTTATTTTAAAATATATTTTTATATTAAATTTTAATTTAATTAATTAATTATATAATAATTAATTTAATTAATTATATAATAATTAATTTAACTAATTTAAAATTTAACATTAAAAATTGGTTTTTATTTTGGTTTTATTTTAATGATGTTAAATTAGATTATGAATTTATCTAAGATGATGATTTGTCTAAATAAATTACAACCACTTTGTCGTTTTAGATTTATCGAGATTTTTCGAATTTAGATTTATTTAAAAATTGGAGTAAATTATCGAAATTCTGATACTTCGTTATTTGACTGTATAAGTAAAAAAAATGAAAAAAAATATTAGTCATAACTAACTACGGATTAATATTTTAAGCTAAATGCATTATTGAACTAATTAAAAAAAAATGAAATATTGTACATTTTATGCAATTTTCTAACCCAGACGACATAATTGATTAGACTTCAAAGGAGTTCTATTTACAAACCGGTTGACCAAATGAGACAAAACAAGCGTCAACAGGAAGCTTATAAAAAATCGATTTTAACCAAGCAATCAAAACAAGAATCTAAAGAAAATGAAAAATTAACAAAATCGTAAGATAATTGACTTAATAAAAATCCTAAAAGGTATTTAGCCAAAAATTTTATAGAAAAGGTCCCCATTATTTGATGTAAACAAGTTAAAAATGGGGGGTTGTTGTACCGTACAACAATTGGTGATTCATTGGAAGAAACAGTTATCTCTGTTTGATAAAAATGAAATTTTCTCAAAATTGAAGTAAAAATAATTAAAGAACAGAAAATTATTTTTTGGAATGCTTCACTCGGTTCATTAATCTAAATAAAAGAAAAAATCATCTTATTGTAATTTTCTTAAAATTCCTCATAAATTAAAATATTTCATAATTCTATATCAGTCCTTAATTAGTTGTAGAGATAAAGCAGGGGTCACTTTACAGCTTAGCTTTTAAAATGTACTCATTTGTCATAGGTAGAGCCACTGCTGCCAGCAAACATCTATAGTCTCGACAGGGTTACCTTTTAATCATGAATGATTCAGAATCCTATCTATTTTAGAATTATTGACCTAGAGATAAATCCATTTATATATGTTTATTTTATTTTTTATTTTTTTATTTTTATTTTTTTATTCTTAAAAGTCATTGTCCTGGTTTGGTAGCCAGATAATTAACAATGCCATTTGCTGGTTATAATTGAACTGAACAAGCTGGCTCGTGATGAGACCCCTTGTCTTACAATTGTTTGCAATTATAAGCCATTACCCTGGTTTGTTTAGTAGTGATGGTAATGTCAGCCTATTTTTCCCCTATGATCATGGTAAGCAGGCTCGTGATGAGACTTCTTATCTTTTAAGTTTTAAATATATTTTTAGATTACACTCTAGAAAAATAAAACTCTTTTAAATAGGGAGAATCATTAACTCCTTAAGAGTTCAGAATGACAATTTCAGAGTTAAAAGTGCTTTGCTGTAAAGTGTCTTTACTTGGTTAAAAACAACTTTTCTTGACTGATAATAGAATTTTGAAATATCTTAATAAAATATTGAAATCTCAAAATAATTATAATTTTGATGAAAATGAAATTTCTTAGATTTCATGATACTTTGTTAACTTCTCTTGTTTTGTAATCTCTTCCTTAAGTATGTCTACCTTTATAATAAGAAAAACAAATTTTGCTAAGAGATTTAAGAAAAAGCTAATAGGAAACTATTAACAATTTTTCCTATGTATTCCAACCATTGTTAAGTAATAAGAAGGCCTTCCATATAAATCATGGTAAAGTCACCGAAATCAAAACTAACAACCAAAGGAAAAGAATTCTTAAGTTAAAGTGAGAAAAAAAATCGACAAACAAAAATAAAAATGAAGCAATTAAAAAGTGGAAAGGAAAATCGAAGTTTTTGAAATACAAACTCTAACAAGAATGTTTATACCAATGTCTCAACAATATGAAGTAAAATAAAATAATCATGTAACCATTCCTTCCTATGTCGAGATCCAGAAAACTTATACCTTGCAGGGTTGTAAGTGTTTTAGGCTGTAGATAGCAGTGATCATAAAATTCAGCCATAATGAAAAATTTCTGTATGATGTCAATCTTTTTGTTTCAAAGCATTATCTTAATCATTTTCTAATAAAATGAATGCTTTAAAGAAAACAGATTAAAGGTTCAGAAACTTCTTAGTGTAGCTGTTTCGACAAACATTATCGTTGCTTCTTGAAAATAAAACCAGGAGAAGAGTATAGGGCTTTCCAAAATATGATTTGGCGGAGGATTGGAAGCTTTTATGAAGAGCTGCAAAACAGATTTATATATTAGAAAATCAAAACTGAAACTAAAGTAACAAAATAGAAATAAATGAAAGTGGGTACATGAATCTTACCATTGGATGATTTCTTTTGATTTTACCTGAAAGGTATCAGTTTCTCCAAACTAGCTAACTTCTTATTTTAATTAATATTAAAAACATGAAGAAGTCAAACTAACCAAAATCCTATAACCCAAAATCATTATTTATTTTATTTACACTAAAGCAAGCAGTAATATGTAAAAATGGAATGCTTAGTGCTCAAGGAAATTGAAATTAAAAGAAATGCATTAGAAATGAGAATGTGAATTTGCAGTAACAAATGTTTCTCAAAATATTATAAGTTTCATATAAACTCCATGATTTTATAAATTGTCCAGAATCAAGACCAAAATCAAAATAATAAAATTAAAATATGAAAATAGAGATGTCTTGAATTCCTTTTTAATTATGGAATTATATATTTAAAACTGAAATACATGAAAAATCAGAATGATTTGAATATGCCGCAAATTAATCATCAGCTGCTTTCTTACCATAGTGGTTACCCAAACTCGCTTTTAAAATAACACATCACCGTATTGGATGATTCACATCACGTGTTTCTTTACCATGCTTCAATTTTAATTTGCAAGACTTCACCTTTGTTGCTATGCCATATATCGATTAAATGTTAATGGCTCAGAGGCATGCATCAAAAGCTATCATATTAGAGATTGCAATGGCAAATTGCCGATATGAAAACATGTAATGAGAAAATGTGCAATGAAATGAAGCGATCACATCATTAAAGATATATTATATTGGGGATCGGGGAATATTGACATTGTGCTTCCCTTATTGCACATCGCACATCGCAGATTCTAAATTGTGATGTGAGCATAATTAAAAATGAAATAAAGCGATTGCGATATCGGCGATTGGTGAATGTTTTGGTATCTGATGTAATACAATATGATTCTTGCAATGCCGATATGCGATGAATGACGTGGTTAACAGGCGATCATGATTGGAAAACTTAAGCACATGATGTAACAATTCTCGATACGCCGATATGTGATGAAGAGTGGACTCGATAACTTTATGATGAAAATTTAATAACATATCGGATCTGAGACATCGACCCTTTTAAAGTTATGCTCCTACCATTATTTGCGATTGAATGGACGCGATATTTTATAAACTTGATTTGAATTTCATATCGGGTCCGAAATTATGTGGTTGTCGCAATATTGATAAAGGAAATTCACGATAATGGAAGTATACTTCAATTGCAAACATATGATATGCAAAATGCGAAATGCGATATGGCATATGAGTGAGGTAATACATCGGAGATCTTTTATGAACAATTTGTTATCAACAATGCTAAGACGTACTTCCGATGAAATCTTTCGCTACAAATGGTTGTGATATCATATGAAATGATTGACGAAGATGAGTGGGATGGTAGTATTGTGAATATTTTCACTGAAGTATCAACAATATGAAAATCAGATTGAAATGATCAATGAAAGCAAAATTAAAAATTTCTCAATTTCTAATGAATCACAAAATAAAATTTCCCTAAACCTGTTGCAATTTGAAATGGGTTTGCTGCTTACTTCAAGTTTTGAAAACAAATAAAAACCTGCAAATAAAACAGAACAAGAATTAAAAATAAACTAAGGAAAAGAGAAACTAATAATAGATGAGAAAGAACATGTGAAGGCGTACCTGGAAGGAAATTCTCTGTAATTTTTTACCTCATGAATCTTCAAATTTTTTCTTCGATTTATCAAAATTTTGACTTTGTTCAAAATCATCTCATCATTTATTCTAAATCGGAGTGAGAAATTAGCCTAAATAAAATCCGCTTATTCATGTTCAGGAAATCTGAAATCCATAAAATTCACCAGAAATAAATCTGAAACTATGCTTCCCTTTTGAAATGCAACATCAATTTATTACCTCTGCTCATTCCGAATTAATTTGAGAAAAATCTGTATTGTTATAGTGACTGCTCAATAATGCCTTTAGTAAATAAATATGATGCATATTTCAGCATCAAATAATAAACTAAAAAATCAGAATGGGATAAAGCCACTAATTGTGGAAAAATGTCAGAACAGATTTGAATGTGAGCATCCTTAAGGTCAGCTTAGCAAATTTTGAGGAAGATAATATGAACTTCATATGATTACCACGAAAGGTTAGACTAAATAATAATGATTGAGTCAGAATTAAGCTTATCATAAACAGTCATACATTTCATGGGATAATGAGATCATGAAGCTTTTATATCCTCAAAACCTTTATCATATAAATTTCAAAAGAAAATCTTAGAAAGAAATCCTGAAATTAAGAAAAGTGGCTTTGAGGCGATTGATGCCAAGTGCAACCTTAACTGAATTTAATCAGGTCATTATTCAGAATAGACAGAGTAGAGGTATTGCTGTAAGAAATTTAAAAAGGAAAGCAAGAATTAAAATTTTCTGATTGAGAGAAAATGTTTTCACTGAACATGTATGAAAATGGCTGATTGATTTGTTTTATTTTTAATCTACATAACTACATTAACTCTACTCCTATTCTAACCATATACATGAAAAATGACTAGGTATAGTCATATTTCCAGTGTAACCATTTTCTCATTTTAATCCCTGCATATATGTACAATTCAAATGTTAATAATAAAAATACAAATATAATTGAACTAAGAAAATTAAACCTGAAATCAGAATGTACAACTGTTGTTAGAAGCTTATCTAAAATCTCCTTCTCATGAAATTTTCTTTCCAATTGAACACCAATTGGATCATAGAAATCCGGATGAATTTCTTTTAAGGATTGGGAAATATTCAAAGAAAGAGATAACAGGCCAGATTGTAGATATGAGCTTTTAGATTCAAAGGCCTGGAAAAAATTGTTAGTGTTATGTGAAAATGTTAAGCTATTGACAATCTTCCATGAAGGAAAACTTCCCAAATATTTTTCAAATGAATTAATGAAAAATGGATGGAAATCTTTTAAATGAAATGGAAAATTATTAATTAAATTGGATTGCTGACAGACTTCTAAAAGTACATTCTCTTGTTGATATTGCCTTTGAGAAGATAGAAGTTTTTGATAAATCATTAGCATTAATTGAAATTGAAATAGCTTTTGATGCTTTTGATTATAATATAAAACTTCAATTTTCCGACAGGGCAATGTATCAATTGAATGTTTGATAATAAAGTGCTCAATATGCCAGCGTAATGTATCAAAAATCTGAAAATAAATCTGATTTAATACAAAATAAGTGAGGAAACAAAAATAAAATGAAATCACTATTTGTACAACTAATGTTACAGTACAATCGGGATCGTTTTGAAATAATTTCTTTTTTCACAAGGATTGGCCAGAATTATGGAATTTGAGTAATTTCAAATTCCAACTTGTGAATTAGAAGGGGAATTATGATTATGAACAGGAATGAAAGCTTGATCATGATATGAATCATAAATTGGAATATGTTCTCGAATAGTGAAATCATGAAGATGATTATTTGCTTTAGAATGAGGATTGGTTGGAATAATTTCTAAATTAAAATGTCTCTCATTCTCAGATGTTATTTGAAATTTCTGATGATGATTTTCTGGAGGAAAATCAACATCTTCAATGTCAAAGTAATTATCATAAATGACTTCACAAGATTCTCTAGAATTCCCGTCAATTTCATCCAGTATATCAAAACAACGAGGGACAAGAATTTCATGTTCAGTAATGGCAAAAGAATGATCATTAATTGCTTCTCTATCTTGATAAAAACTTAATGGTGATTCATTTAGATCAGTCTCTGTATTTTCTGAAATATCATTAACACCAAGAGGGGAAAAATTACCATCATTAAAAATATCAGGATAAAGGGAAAAATGTGAATCTGAAATAATGCATTTAAAAATGTTTCTGTTTGAGAATTCTTGTACATTATGCTCATTGTAAATTTCAGATTCTAAGTCATTCCTTTGCATACTCATGCTTTTTTGAAGAAGATTACTTTGCTGCTCTGATTTCAGCATTTTCTCATCATGAAAAGATTTAGAAATTTGTATAGCAGTTTGCATGTTATTATTTACTTTGATTGTTGCTTGCACTTGCTGATTTGCAATCTGATTTTCTGAATTTAATGCAGAGAAACTTTCAGAGTCCAATGCAGGTCTTTCTCCAAAATTGTTGTTGTTGTCTTCTTGCATTTGATTAGAAATATTTTCCAAGCTTTGTGAAACCTCTTCATCACAATTTATTTGTACATCGAAATTGGATTTCTCATTTATATTGGAAAGGGACGAAACAAAGCTTGAACCAATTTCATATGGATTGGGAATAGAAGGAAGAGAATAATTATGTTCAAACCAATCTAGTGATTCTTCTTTCATAGGTTCATCTTCGATATTAAATTTTAAACAATAAAAATGAAATCGAATATTAAAATCTCTAACAGATTCACTTTCATTTCGTAGATATTCAATTTCATCACATACATGATCATAATCATAGCGGTCAAATTTACAAATGAAAATTGTAACAAATTGATCCCAGCTGTGAATTGAGGCAACCGGAAGAGTTCTACACCAGTTTCTGGCTTTTGCCGCAAATGTGAGAGTAAAAATTCTGCATAAAATTCTTTCATCAATTCCTTGAAAATCATAATTTGAAACATTTTGAATAAATTGAAGGACATGATTAAAAGCAGAAGAATTTCTCTCACCATTAAACTTTACCTGAGACAAGAGTCTTACCACTTCGGGTGGAGTATTGGAAGATGCACGTCCATGGATACAACTCCAAATTGGAAGTTTAAAAGGAGCCATCGTGATTAAATAAAATTTTAAAATTGAAAAGACTCCAACAGACAACAAGTTTCAGGCCCTCCTTCTAGCGCAAAAATGTTGAAGCCTCGAAAATCGCTGCTACAACATTGGGGGATGACCACTCGGTCCGGACCTTAATACAGCTCCTTTTCCGTTTATGATAGTGGCTCCGACTAGTTTAACTAGGTCCAGTTACCTTTTCCCTATCGCTATTGGTTTACGATGTATCATTAACTACCAATAGACAGGGATATCAGATCAATTCTTCTTGCTGATCAGACAAGAGAATGACCCTTAAGCTGATTTGGGTTCAGCCAAACCACAACTAAGATTTTGCCTCTTTGAGAAGAAGACTTAAAAGAATGTAAATTTAATCTAATTTCAAACTTATTCTATAATTCAAGCAAAAAGAAACTAATCTAAATCCTATCTCAATCAGGTAGATGAAAATCTAACCCAACTAAGAGCAAGATAATTAAGTAATGAGGATTAAAATATGTCTGGCTTTAAATTAATGCCAAGCTAACGAAGAAATTCAATTTAGCTCACATTTGTGATTACCAAAACATATTCTATTGAGACCATTTGACTGAAATAATAAATCAACAACACTCCAGAAGAAATTCACAAAAATGATATTGATTATCAAATCAATCAAGCCAATAATTAAACAATAATATGTGGAAGAAATTCACAACATATTATTATTTAAAAAATCAGTTTTATAAGACAGATTTCTGAGTAATGGCTACTCAGAAATCAGAGTGTAATTCATAAGAGCAGGGATACATAACAATTTGAGACAAATTATCCATATCAACAGAAATGCCAAAAACATGAATAAAATGAAACAACAATTTTATTAACATAAAAATGAAGCTAATATTTGTTACAGAAATGCCAAAAATACCAGTTAATTGAATCTGCTTCTCTGATCCTGGTCTCTAACAGTACTTTACCTTATTTGAATTTCTGCTTTCAAGACAAAAGCTGCAGAAATGCAAACTCTGCCCATCATGCATAATTCAAGATATAAAGAATAAACCCTCATTAATGTTCAGATATGAAAATTTCTCTCCTCCCCATCTACAACTCTAAATCCCTATTACAGAAATTCTTTTAGAAGTCTGGAATTGCAGAGGAGAGCAGCCCTTTGTTACATTTTGCAATCTGCAATTTATAATCTTTCCAAAAGTATTTTTAGAAGAGAGTTTGTTGAAAAAAAATCTGCTCAATCCAATTTTAATTGCTCAAAAATTCCAATATTTAATTGTTGGAGTCTTCTCATTGATTGAAATATTTTTCCTCAATATCCCTTCTATTGTTTTTTTCTGCAAAAAGAAATTAAAATAAATTAAGATGCAATAATAAAATCCAAATATTATTTCTAACATTAAAACAAATCCAATCAAATTCTATTTAAATAAATAAAAATTAAATTTGAGCTTCTTATTGATACTCATAACGATCTTAATTAACCAAGGATATATTGATGCATGGATTTGCAATTAGAAGAGGCTGGGAAAATGAAAATGAAGAAAACAAAACTCAGAAAATTGATTTTATTTTTAGAAATTCGGAGCTTGATCTTCTGCCTGATTTTTGACCCAATAAATGATCAAATCTGTTATTGAAACCTTCTCAAAAATGTTCTCCTTGATTTTCTCTTTCCAATGAGCTGTCATGGACCTCATTTGATCAAGTAAAACTCAATCTATGAGTCTTCAAAGTTGATAAGTTAAATCTGAAATAAATCTGGAAATTCTATCGCTGGGCTAAAAATCAGAATTTTAATTAAAATTTTAATCTTAAATTAGCCTCTAATTATCTAATAATTAATCCTAATTTATTTGTTAATTATAAACTAAACTAATTATTTAAATTAATATTAATCTAACTAATTAATATAATTAGCTATACATAAACAAATTAATCTAATTAAATTAATTATTTTAAATATTAAATATTAAATCTAATATTAAATTAAAACTAAACTAGCATTAAAATAATATTTATTAACTTACTATAAGAATACTAATTTAACATTATACTAACCTACCTACACTAAAGCTCCACTACCACTTTACATTAAACTAACCTATCTATACTAAAACTAAATTAATCCAAACACTAACGTTATTCCATTTGAACTAACTTTACATTTAAACTTTTAATACTATGACTATTAAATCAACACTACCACTAATTACCTTACCACTCCATACACGTGAATTTCAATCGGCGTATCGGGGGATCGAAGTTTTTTTTTAAAAACTATGTCACTTAAAACACCTCCGATGCGATTAAAAAATATATACCACATGCCTTTTGAATTAAATCATCGCATCAGAACTCTTAACTCATCGCATTGCATGAAATAGATGCGGCTCATTGCATCGGACAAATTCAAATAAGCTTCAATCGCATCGGAATAAATAAGTTTAATCGCAATCGGAGCAAACGAGTTTAATCACATCGGGGGTTTTTTTAAGTCATCGCATCGGATGAAACCATTGCATCGGGGTTTTTAAAAAAAATGTGGAGATTGAAATCTCCCGATGCGATGTTCCGATTGATTTTAATTATATTTTTTATTTTTATATTTTTGTTTTTATTTTAAAATATATTTTTATATTAAATTTTAATTTAATTAATTAATTATATAATAATTAATTTAATTAATTTAAAATTTGACATTAAAAATTGGTTTTTATTTTGGTTTTATTTTAATGATGTTAAATTAGATTATGAATTTATCTAAGATGATGATTTGTCTAAATAAATTACAACCACTTTGTCGTTTTAGATTTATCTAGAATTTTCGAGTTTAGATTTATTTAAAAATTGGAGTAAATTATCGAAATTCTGATACTTCGTTATTTGGTTGTATAAGTAAAAAAAATGAAAAAAAATATTAGTCATAACTAACTACGGATTAATATTTTAAACTAAATGCATTATTGAACTAATTAAAAAAAATGAAATATTGTACATTTTATGCAATTTTCTAACCCAGACGACATAATTGATTAGACTTCAAAGGAGTGCTATTTATAAACCGGTTGACCAAATGAGACAAAACAAGCGTCAATAGGAAGCTTATAAAAAATCAATTTTAACCAAGCAATCAAAACAAGAATCTAAAGAAAATGAAAAATTAACAAAATCGTAAGATAATTGACTTAATAAAAATCTTAAAAGGTATTTAGCCAAAAATTTTATATAAAGGGTCCCCATTATTTGATGTGAACAAGTTAAAAATGGGGGGTTGTTGTACCGTACAACACTACCACACAATCTCTTCAACTTGTGAGCCACTCTAAATATTCCATACTACTGTTGGGTCATAAAAAGGTATCTTTTGAACACCTAATTAGCCTACATTAATCATCAATCCGGGAGTGACTTTTTATTTCAAGAGTGTACTCTGTCTGATGCTGCAATTAACTAAGAGTAATGCTATGAAGATGTAGTACAGAATATTAAATACAAGAGTTAAACAAATGCTTCTAAAGAAATATAATTACAGTGACATAAATGGAATTGTTTGAAATCTTAACTACATCAATCTGCAAACCATCAATCAGTGATACAGTAGCAGTAACTCCTTCCTTTAGAAATCGATGCAACTGAAATCACACTAAGGCAAGATAACCAATCTGGGAACTTGGAAGCAGTAACCAGTGTCCTCTATAGTTTGTGGTATTGTTCTTAAAGCAATAGAAATGCAAGAAAACTCAATCTTCTTGCTGATGAAAATAACTGAAAGGAACAATAGCTTGTAATTCCTACGCATAATAATCGTAACTCATCTATTGCTAATCTGAAGCTATAAATCATAAAATAAACAATAAACAAAATTGAAATAGCAACATGAATTGAACAACAATTATAACTCTAACGCAATTAAGCAACTAATCTCCCCACTCCAATCCTGTCAACAGTCAATACTACACAACAGTCAATTATAACAAATCATAAGCCAATAGAATAGCAACTAGAATCAGATATAGAACAGCAAAGCTTTTATAACAATAGTAAGATAACTGAACAACAAATGTACTTCTTGTAAAGGATAAAATAGCAATGCAATTCGTTAATGAATCTGTATTCGATCTCATAACAGTAAATCAATTCTGTAATTTAAAGAAACACTAAACACAACTTCACACAACAGTAAGCAAAGATTAAGAATACAAATAGCGAAGTAATTCCACCAGAGTCGGGCCCTTACCACTAGTGAAATGCTGCTGGGCTAATTTAGAACTTAAGAGATGAAACGAAATGCGTGTTTGATATTAATTGAACATAAAGAATTACAGAGACTGTTCTCTCAAAGCCAAGCATCAATAAAGCATTACAAAGGAAACATTTGAATATAAGGATTTTCGACCAACTGACTGACTCCTTCATCACTAAAGGAAATTGCTTTATATATCAAATCCTGACGGACAAGACGAGGAATAAGATGAGTTTGAACAGTGATCTCAAAGGATCGTGATGGATTCGCTCCCCTTCATTTAGTTATCATCTTGTTTACTTTGACCGAGGCCGAGCTGCACCCTGCCTTTGGCTGGATGTGGTTCAACGTTGATGGAGCAGTAGTTACATTGATCTCAGCTTTGCCTTTGGTACAGCTGTTCACTTCGTCTAATTCCTGTTTTATCAAAAAAAAAAAACCTTTAGTCATATTTTTACAATAAACATAAACCTTTCCAATTCTATCATAATTCTTATAATAAATTACCTTTCCAAGGTAAAAAGGAGTATGTCTATAGTAAAAGAATGAGAGGATACATAGTAATTTCATACCTTTTTCACTGCCCAACATACCCCCCTGCTTAATATTTTTCATGTCCTCATGAAAACTATAGTTCATATGGAGAGCAATCAAAGAATAAGATGGATAAGGTTTGTCATCGACAGGCCTAAAACCATGTAGTGCAGCTAATTCCTCAAAAACACGTTTTGTCTGTCCTTCGGGGAGTTCGTAAATAGCTTTGTAGTCTGAAGCAGGATACCATGCAATAGGGCTGCAGAACCTATATCCTAACCAGAATGGTCCTTCTTTTAAAATGAGATGACTATAGGAAATCAAGCGGTCTGCAGCTAGCCCAAAGTTTCTATAATTAAATGGTTCCCTATTTTGCACATTCTGATGGGAGATTCTCCATCGGACCTTAGTTGCTACATAATCTTGGTTTCTAATGGATAAAAAATAATATGTTCCATTCAAGATAATTGATTTTTGTATAGGCCCCAATGCTTGGATAACGCCTTCCTTTGTTATCAAACTTTTTTGTCTAGCCCAAAATTGGGATGGGTTCTGAGGTTCACTCCTAACCCACAAATCTAATTCATTTTCCCGCCTTTGGAAATCATTATAAGCTTTAAGCCAGTTTAATTGATTTACAGAAAAGGAAATGAATGCCTGATATTGAACATCTCCCACAAAAGGGCTAGTGTTTGACTCACAATCATTTTAAAGTATTATATTATGCAAGTAAAATTCACACAAAAGGCATTGTACTTTGATCCCATAAAGCTTGCAACATGATACAAAGTCATCTATGGTTTTTAGCTCTATGGATTTCCCTGCCCTAACTGCCTTAATCTTTATCTATAAATATCTTTCTAGTAAAAACAAAGCATAGTTTTTGGTGGGGCATCTACAGGCTAAGACATCAGTATACAATGAGAAGAGAGTGTCCATTCGATTGTAGGCTAGTTTTAATTGGTTCATTACCTTGTCAACCTTTTCCTCTGCTTTTCAACACTTTTCATGAGCTTCAGCTTCTGCTTCATGGATAATTTTCATTTGTTGTTGTAACTCCTGATATCTCTTTCTTGGGACAGTGTCTTATTCCAATCTCTGCCTTTCTATTCGGGCCTGTGCCAACTCCTCTTGGAGTCTGGCCAGTGTCGGATCACTAAAAGTATGTTGAATACTGGATTGCATTATTTCACTTGAAACAGGTCCCTCTGGAATAGATTGTGTTGGAACAGCCGTTTTTTGCTCCGTATCCTCATAATTAGGCTCAGGCATGGCTTCTTCTGCAACTTGGGGGTTCCTATTAGTGATCACCTTTCTCTTTTTCGAAATTCTCTTGGTAGCTATGCTTCTTCTCTTAGGGGCTCGCTTAGGCATTTGTTTCATTCTCAGAACCCTAATGGTTTGCCTGAGCTATTCTATGAGTTTATGAAGCTTCATTCGTTCCCTGTGAAGCTTCTCAATCTTAGTTGTTTTCCTCCTCTTTTTTAATGGAACAACTGTTCCTTTATTTGAACTTGTTTGCTCAACAGGGTTTTGGTATATATCATCCATGCCTTCAGTTAAGTTCTCTTCTTGATCTTTTTCTTGGGGTTATTCTTCCACATTCATATGCCCTTGGCTAAATTCTTCGGGAATCATATCCTCAGTTGACTTTGCAATCTCCTGAGGGCTTCCAAGTTGAGATATTTCTTCGGTGTTCTCTTTCTCTTGTTCACGCTTTTCAGGGGAAGCAACCCTAGCTTCGCTAGGGTTTGTTGTTTCATCCAGCATTTCTCCAGCTATTTCTTTATCGATAACAAAGTGCTCTGGTAACTGATTAATATCAATATTAAGGTCCAAAGGGCTATGAGGCTGTGCATAGTCACTCATATTGGCCAAAATTTGGGCCAATTGGTCTTCCTGTAAAGGGCTTACGGTAGCATTTTCGGGAGGCTCTGTTCCTTATTTATCGCTGATATGATTGTCTTCATCCTCCTCACAGGTATGATAGCTTCCTTCTTCCTCATCTGAATATCAAATTTCTCCCTCAATTTTTTCTTCCTCAGTATTTCATTCCTATGCACTGGATTTTTTTTCACCACTAATGTGGTGACTTATTTCTTCTTCGTCTGAGTAGTGAATTTCTCCTTCCATTCCCTCTTCTTCATCAGTATGAGGGCTTGCTCCCTCCAATTGTGGAGGTTGTTCATCCTATGAGATGTGCAATTCCAGGGGCTGGCTACTGCTGCCCGGAAGTCCTTCCATCATCCCCCTACTTCGTTTTGAATGGAGGGATCGTCTATGAGTTGATGGCTCAGCTATTGAGCCAGCCATTCTCTTCCATTTCGGGGCAGGTAAAGCTAACCCTCCGTCAATGGAGAATATCAACTCTTCCCAGTTAGTCTATTGCTGGGCGAGGCTACGACTCACTATTAATCGAATTAGGAAATGGTGGCTGACCAACATATCTACATGTTGAGATTTTCTTATACTACAAGTGATATCATGCAATAAGGAATTTAAAAAATGCAGGCAAATTGACAGTGCATTTCTGTTTTAATATAGCTAGTAGCTTAAGGTGGCGAGGTCTTACCACATCTTTCCTTTCGTCGCATGTTATATAAGCCTGCACAATCTTGGTAAATTCCGTCCATGGTTCTCCCAATGATGCTGGTTGAACTCCTTTGCCTTTGACAACCAATGTCTGTCCATCATCCTGAAAAATCTTCATGGCTTCTTGAATCCTAATCTTTTCCTGAGTCCATATAGTTCCTTGCGCTGGTATGCCAGACACCTCTGCAATTATTGTAGAAATTTGAATAGCTGATATATTATTCACCGATATTCTCCTGATCACACACTATTTTAGCTTCATGCATAATATAGAATCTCTTCTACCATTGATCATCACATGCGGAAATAAAATCAATTGCATGCATACATTAAAACCACAAACAATCACACATATGAACACATTATTTAATGGGAAAGATTAAAGCTGAAAACCCCAACTATCTGTATATTATATGTCATGGAGATCATGTGACAATCATAGTACAAAAGCTCCTCACAAGCTCTCATGCACACCCTCAATTTCTACACGCTATCAAGCTAGATCTAGTAAAACACATGCTCCAATATTTTGCCACTTGATAGCCAGCCTCTATTGCTTTTTCAATGCTATGGGATGGCTTCATTAAATAGATAAACCACCTGGCTTGTACTGCGCAATCCTCATGGGCTTCTCAACCTATCTCTGTGTTACAAATAGCAACAGTATAGTCACAACTGATAGTTAACCTGCTCTTTCACTTATTTCTACACTGGTCTCCACTGAAACTGTCCATGCACTGAAGTTAACTGATGCATTCTTTAGTTGATTAATGAGTTTATAATTAGTGAATTAATTAATAATTAATTCACACCACTCTCACTAATTGTATCAATTAGTTAAACTAAATACAAATAGCTCAACTATGTTTAGATTAGTTAAACTGAATACAACTCCACTAACTTCCTCAATCAACTCCACCAAACTCTGTCACATGAGTTCTAACCGAAGTATCCATGCAATAGCTTCACATAACCCTCAGGAATAGCATAATTCCTTATGTCAGCTCCTGTGCCACATCTGTGCACTTAACTGAAGTGCTCCAAGAGAATAAGATAATGTTTAGAGTCTAAATATTATTAAGAGCTAATAATATTCGACATATCTATTTTTAGACTCGCAATCTAAAAATAGATTCCGCCCAATATGTCTAAAAATAGAAGTCCATCTATTTTTTTCGACTTGACCAACCATCCACAAATAGCATCCTGCAACTCATAGAACATGATCCATATGTCTAAAAATAGACTTTGTGCCAAAAATAGCCTGCGGGCCCACTTAGTGAAGGCGACTCCTTTCCACTAAGCTCATCATCTTGTTGCAATCTCAACACTCCCTCTCAACAAGATAAAGATTATCTGCCACCCCTATCCTGCCTCTGTGGTATTCGAATTTTCTCCTGGTGAGCGCCTTCGTCAAGATATCAACATCCTGATCCTCCGTGGGAATGTATGAAAGTAACATGATTCTCCGCTGCACACAATCTCTGATATGATGATACCAATCCGTGAAGAAATACCACCTCAACTCATCCTCTTGTCTGTACCATGATCCATATCCCGATGTGCCTCTGAGATATCTCAATACATGCTTGCTTGCCTTCCAGTAGAGCTTGGTAGGCTTAACCATAGCTTGTGAAAGCTGGTTAACAGCATAGCATATGTCGGGTTCTGTATTGACCAGATACATAAGTGACCCCACCAACTGTCAATAAACAGTGGCATCCACTACCTCCGCTGAAGTAGCATCCTCCTTCCTCCATCCACCAGGAAGAGGAGCATCAATGGGCTTGCAGCCATGCATGTTGAACTTCTCCAGTATCTCCCGAGCATACTTACCCTGAGAAACAAACAATCCACCACTGCACTGCCGAATTTCCAATCCCAGGAAATAATGAAGGAGGCCCAAGTCCTTCATCTCAAACTCTTTTGCAAGATCCTCCTTGCATGAGAGTATCAACAGCTCATCACCTATCAAAATCAAATCATCTACATAAAGTACAATGATCAGAAACTTACCCTCAACCACAATCTGGTATAGGTTCGGATCCGCCTCACTCTTGGAGAATCCAAGTCCAGTGAAATAACTGTCTATCCGTGTGTACCAAGCACGAGGTGCTTGTTTCAACCCATACAACGCTCTCTTGATCCTGCACACATGTGACTCGCTGCTGAAGATCTCAAAACCTTCGGGCTGCTCTATGTACACCTCCTCCTCAATGACTCTGTTGAGGAACGCAGTCCTCACATCCATCTGATGAATGTGCCACCCCATCTGCGCTGAGAGAGCAAGAATCATCCGTATGGAAGAACACCTTGTGAAAGGTGCAAAGGTATCCTCATAATCGATCCCCTCTATCTGTGAAAAGCCTCGGGCAACAAATCTTGCCTTGTACTTCTCCACACTCCCGTCAGCTGCCTGCTTCACTTTGTAGATCCATCTCGAACCCACCATTGATTTCCCTTCCGGTCTCGGGACAATCTCCCATGCACTGTTTCTGACAATTGAATCATACTCTTCCACCATGGCATCTACCCATGCGGGATCCTCCACAGCTTCCTCGAAAGAGGATGGCTCTGTCACGATACACTTGCTCATAAGAGCCATGTATCCAGTATACCGGTCAGGTGACTGTCTCTGTCTACACTGTGATGTAGGTGCTCCTACAACCTTCTCTGCATCTTGAGCCAGTCGCTCAGCTTCTGTAGTGCGCTTCCGCCCTCTGATGGTTGGCGCTGCCTGAGTGGTCTCTTCCACTCCATGAACCTCATCTTGTGGTTGATCCACATCCTGAGACTCATCCTTAGGAACTAATAGCTCCTCATCTGCATGAAAGTGTGGCTCCCTCTCAAGCGAACACTTCATGGCTTTCTCCTCCTGAAATTTGATATCCCGTCGCACAACAGTCTTGCGACTGTATGGAAAATACACACGATAGTTGTGGGGCGTATCAGTGTACCCCAAAAATATCCCAACCTCTGCGGTCGGCTCCAGCTTCTTCCTGGCATCCTTCGTCACATGAATGTAAACAGGTGAACCAAAAATCCTCAAATGGGAAATATCAGGCCTCTTACTAGAAAATGCCTCCTCGGGTGTACTCATGCCAAGTATCCTGTGAGGACAACGGTTCTGCACATATACTGCAGTATTGCATGCCTCTGCCCACAAGTGAATGGGTAGGCCCTGATCATGCAACATCACTCGTGCAACACCCACGATCGTTTTGTTCTTCCGCTCAGCAACCCCGTTATGTTGTGGGTTATGAGGTGCTATGAGCTCTCTTCGAATTCCTTCTGTGCTGCAAAATCCCTTGAATTTTCCAGAGATGAATTCACCACCATTGTCGCTCCTAAGAGCCTTCACTTGCTTCCCCGATTCTTTCTCAACTAGTGCCTTGAACTCACAGAACTTTGAGTATGTCTCGCTCTTCTTCTACATGAAGAAGATCCATCACTTACGAGAAAAATCATCAACAAATATCACATAATACCTGTGCTTTGTTGTTGAAGCTGCTCAGAAAGGTCCACACACGTCTGTGTGAATTCTCTCAAGGATCGTTGTGGCACAACTATCCTTCTCGTGAAAGGTGGCTTTCACAAATTTTCCCAAGGTACACCCCTTGCACTGATCTGACTGCGCAAGAGTGCCTTTAGGAAGCCCAGTAGAAATCTGTTGTAGTATCTTCAAAGCTCCATGGTGAAGGTGGCCCAATCTCCGATGCCACAACTCGCCATCATCCCGGCTCACCACTCCTTCTGCCTTGCCTGCCATTGTTGCGCAGCCATCTACCTGCAATTGATAAAGGTTCTTAACTCAAACCCCTATCCTCCGAGTCTCACCAGTTGCCTTACTGCGCAGGAAAGCCTTTCCCTCACTAAAGACAAAATCATATCCCTTGTCTTCTAACATCGCCACAGAGATAAGATTCTTCTTCAATCCTGGAACATGCATCACTTCCTTCAATACGAAGGGTTTACCAGACTCTCTCTCAAAGGAAATGGTACCGATACCGGTCGCACTGTATCTACCATCATCGCCCATCTCGATGTGCACTCCAAGATCTTTCTCATCCAGATCAGTAAACAAATCTCGATCTCCTGTCATGTGAAAAGACGCACCACTATCCAGAAACCACACTGATCCCGCCATACTTGAAACCAAGCATGCGAACAGCAAAAAATCCAGCTCAAACTCGTGGAGGCTACTTCCTTCCACCGCAGTCCCATGACCGCTTATTTTCTCTTTCTTTCGTGGACAATTTGTATGCAATGTCCTGTACAGACAAAGAAAGCACTTCACCCGTGGACATGTCCCGTTTCGCTTTCGTAATTTACAGTGAAGATTTGTCTGTCTCTCTTTGCTTGAAGCCAAAGCGCAATTCTCTTCATCTTCATTCTTCGATGAAGAGCCATCCCTGGTACTTCGCCCTATCTCCTCCTGCACAAGATCCGACCAAAGTCGCTCCCATCCTAGCAGTTTCTCCCGTCCATTGACAGAGTCTTCGTAGCTATGCCAACTCTTTGGAAGCCCAAGGAGAGCCCAAGCTCACCAAGTCCTCATCATCAACAGTCACCCCCACACTTCCCAGCTCATCCCTGCATTGGATGAACTTCGTGAGGTACTTGGGCATATTGTCGCCTTTCTCCATCTTTATGTTCCTGAGTTTGTCCTTGAGCGCCAACTTCCTCTGGTCGCTCTTGCTTTGGAATAAATCTATCAAAGCTTTCCACATCAAGAATGGAGAAGCCTTACCATGAAGGCTGGACACTATGTGATCCTTCACACCTTCCAACAGAATCCTTCGACACTTTGTTGTCTTCTTTTGCCATGCGTCAAGTACGACAACATCACTAGAAGTAGGCTTTGGAATTTCTGCATCTATGAACTCCTTCAACCCATTTTCATCCAGCACCACCTCCATCCTGTCCTTCCATGCAATATAATTCGAGCTGCCCTCAAGGGCATACTCCAATCGCAATCCGTTGAAAGACATCTCAACTTCGACACCAAGAAAACATTGCTGCAAATTCGAATTCCACCAGCACAAAACTCAACCACTTCAATGCTTTGCAATTGCTCCAATGATCAATAGAGCTCTGATACCATGTAGAAAAATTGAATAACTAATATATTATTCACCGAGATTCTCTTGATCACACACTATTTTAGCTTCATGCATAATACAGAATCTCTTCTACCATTGATCATCACATGCGGAAATAAAATCAATTGCATGCATACATTAAAACCACAAACAATCACACATATGAACACAGTATTTAATGGGAAAGCTTAAAGCCGAAAACCCCAACTATCTGTATATTATATGTCATGGAGATCATGTAACAATCATAGTACAAAAGCTCCTCACAAGCTCTCATGCACACCCTCAATTGCTACACATTATCAAGCTAGATCTAGCAAAACACATGCTCCAATCTTTTGCCACTTGATAGCCAACCTCTATTGCGTAATCAATGCTATGGGATGGCTTCATTAAATAGATAAACCACCTGGCTTGTACTGCGCAATTCTCATGGGCTTCTCCACCTATCTGTGTGTTGCAAATAGCAACAGTATAGTCACAACTGATAGTTAACCTGCTCTTTCACCTATTTCTGCACTGGTCTCCACTGAAACTGTCCATGCACTGAAGTTAACTGATGCATTCTTTAGTTAATTAATGAGTTTATAATTAGTGAATTAATTAATAATTAATTCACACCACTCTCACTAATTGTATCAATTAGTTAAATTGAATACAAATAGCTCAACTATGTTTAGATTAGTTAAACTGAATACAACTCCACTAACTTCCTCAATCAACTCCACCAAACTCTGTCACATGAGTTCTTACTGAAGTATCCATGCAATAGCTCCATTTAACCCCTAGGAATAGCGTAATTCCTTCTGTCAGCTCCTGTGCCACATCTGTGCACTTAACTGAAGTGCTCCAAGAGAATAAGATAATGTTTAGAGTCTAAATATTATCAAGAGATAATAATATTCGACATATCTATTTTTAGACTGGCAATCTAAAAATAGATTCCGCCGAGTATGTCTAAAAATAGAAGTCCATCTATTTTTTCCGACTTGACCAACCATACACAAATAGCATCCTGCAACTCATAGAACATGATCCATATGTCTAAAAATAGACATAGTCTAAAAATAGACTTTGCGCCAAAAATACCCTGTGAGCCCACTTAGTGAAGGTGACTCCTTTCCACTAAGCATCATCTTGTTGCAATCTCAAAAATTATTTCATCGAATACAGCTATCTGTCTTCCTCTAACCATGGAGGATCCTTCCTGCAAGTTCTGTAAAAATTCGGTGGCCACTGCTTCATGGGGTTGTCGCATCCTCATGAAATATGTAATCCACCCCAGTCTTTCCAAAATTGCTCGTGCAACATCATAAACGACCAGCACCAGCGGCTCACTATGAATTGGCCATCCTCCCATCATTTCTGCACCCTATTAGCTCTTTCCAAACACACAGTGATCGTAATGGAACAACACAACATGATGATTTGGAATAATGTCGTTAAATTTTTTGTTATTCCCTAAAATGCAGGGATTTAGTTCGCATACAGGTAAATAAATATCAGGATTTGATCTGCATGCAGACATCTGCGCCCCCCTTAATGGATGATAGGTCCTCCTCGACCGTCAATTGAGAGAGGCAAGTGTGGCACAACAGTAGTACAGAAGGAAAAAGCAGGTGTAATTATGATACATTCAATCAAATTATAGAAATTACTGAAATCAATGCATGTGATGAATCGGTAATGGATAGAAAATAATTTTGTAATGATTCAAATACGAGGAGAAATGACAACATAAGATAAACATAAGTACAATTGCATTATTTACCACTTCAAACTAATATGATCGATTTGTAATGATTTTCATGTATAATATTTTCGAAATCAAAGGTAAAGGATTCATACTTTCATTTGATATTTTAAATAAAGACATAGGAGAAGGTTTTAATATGACTATTGATGTATATAAATGTGACTCCAATACCATCAGCAGAGCTCTGTTGCCCACAGGTGTCCATAACCTTGACAAATTTGCTTTCTTACCCATGGAACCATTGTCCTTTATTTATGCTGAGGAAGTGCTTTGTTGAATATCATGACGGAGGCCATTGTGCTGGCTTGGTGACCAGATACATCACAATGCCATTCACCGGGAAGAAGTGAAAAGTGGGCAGGCCGGCTCGTGATGAGACCTCCTGTTCCAAAGACTTCTTAATTTTTTCAATTGTCTAATGGACCATTTCCCTGGTTTGGTGGCCATGATGGGAATGCCACTTCACTGCCTTCCTTATGATCATGGTAGGCTGGCTCTTGATGAGACCCCCTATCCTCCATCTGCAAAATCATAAAATTATTAATAAAATATGTAAATATTTTTCTTTTTCATATAGCCCTTTTCCTTAGTTATTCATAAAGGATGGCTCAACACTCCTTAAGAGTAGGGATGGTGGAATAAGTCTGAACATCTCAATAGAAAATAATATGCCCTTATTCCTATTCCATAAATAAAAAATCAAAGAAAGTTATAACATATGGGAAAGAACCAGTCATGATAAAGATAATCGATCATATTAATTCAATGGTGATAAAACATCAAAATTATGTTATTGATCATGCCCCTTTTCTCTTTTTTATTATCATTACTACACAATTTTCTTAAAAATGACAATTTCTTTTGATTTGTTGATTACAGTAAGCCTTAATTTGTATGATTGTATATAAATGATATGTTTGCCTTTGGAAAAGTCAAAATTCTCAAAATGCTAATTTAAAACAAAAAAAAACCAATCCACTCAAAAGGTGTTGTTCCTTTAAAAAGAACAACAGAAACAATCTGCGGAACTGTTGTTCCTTTAGAAAGGAACAACAAAAACACTCTGCGGAACTATTGTTCCTTTCAAAAGGAACAACAAAAAAACTCTGCGGAATTGCTATTCCTTTCGAAATGAACAACAGAAGTGTTGTTCCTTTGGAAAGGAACAAGAAAACTCAAAACAAACGAAATAAACAGAGTTAAAGAAAAAAAAAATAGAATTCCATGAAACAAACAATGAAAACTGAAAATAAATGATATAAACAGAAATTAAAAAAAACGAATTCCCTAAAGAAACAATCAAGTAAATGAACAATTATTTATGTACAAAATTTAAAAAATAAATGAATTAATAAACTGGTGCCGAGGAGGATTTATCCCCTTCAACGAGAATTTCCATGGTAGAATCTTCCCGTAACTGTTGGTAAAAGGATTCACAGGTAAGCGGTTTATGATACAATCGTACTCAATGACCGTTTACCTTAAAGGAATGTCCAGATCTATCAATGGTAGCTAATGTAATAGTGCCATTATCATGCACTTTTTGTTTTTCATAGGTTCCAAGCCATCGTGTCTGGAGTTTGCCTGGGAAATCCTAAAACCTAGAATTATATAGGAGTGCCCAGTCTCCTTCATGGAAGATCTTTTATTTGATAAGGGCGTCATGCCATTTTTCTCTCTGTTGTTGAATTAATGTTGTGTGTTGAAGAGCAGAGAGCCTAATTTCATCTAACTCATTAATTTGCTGCAGTCTTTTAGCCTGGGCTTCATTTAGATCTAGACCCACCTTTTGAGCTGTTCTTAATATTTGAATTTCAAATTCTATTGGAAAGATGGGTTCTTTTCCAAATACCAATTGATATGGTGAATATCTTGTAGTAGGTCTCCACGTTGTTCGATATGCCCACAATGCTTCTGGCAATCTGTAGGCCCAATCTCATCTGTGTGAGGCAACGGTTTTTGTCAATATAGATTCAATTACTTTGTTCATGCTCTCTATTTGGCCATTGGCCTGTGGGTGGTATGGGATTGTAATATTGTGTTGAATGTGGTAGTTTTGTAGTGTTTCAGCTAATTTATTACCTACAAACTATGGTCCTCCATCTGTGATTATGTCCCTTGGGAGGCCATAGCGCACGAATATTTGGAAAAGAAACTGTATTACGGAGTCCTCTGTAGCTTTTGAAAGTGCCTCTGCTTCAACCCACTTAGTGACATATTTAGTTGCAACTAGGATGTATGTTTTTTGGTTTGAGGCAGGGCTAATAGGGCCAGCAAAATCAAGTGCCCAGCGTTCAAATGGCTCAATCACTAGTTGAGGGTTCAAAGGCATTTCATCAGACTGCCTAGGGCGACCTTTCCTTTGGCAGCTATCACAGGCCTACACGAATTTTTTGGCATCTTTAAAGATGGTAGGCCAATAATAGCCTGTTCATAAAACCTTATGGGCAGTTCTACGATCTTCAAAATGCCCGCCACATTTCCCATCATGGCATGCTTTCAAAATATCAAATACCTCGTCCTCTCGGACACATCTTCTTATTTGCATATCTCCCCCCGTGTGAAATAGGTAGCCCCCAATCCAAGAGAATCGGGTACTATGTTGTATTATCTGTTTTCGTTCTTTAAGGGATATATGTTTAAGGTAATTTACCTATTGCCAAATAGTTTGCTATATCAGCATACCACGATGTTCTGGCAGTAATAGCGAACATGTGTTCATCTGGGAAGTGGTCTTCAACTGCTTCTGTATCTGTTGGCTTTGGTATTCTTGACAAAAAGTCAGCTATAGGGTTCTCTTTCCCAGGCCGATCTTTGATTGTAATGTCGAATTCCTGTAGTAAAATCAACCATCTTATCACTCTTCCATTTGTATTAGGTTTATTTGCTAAAAATTTAATGGCAGAGTGATCAGTATATAGTACTATAGGATACCCAGTTATATAATGTCTAAACTTATTTATAGCATGGCCTACAGCTAAAAATTCCTTCTCAGTCACAATATAATTTAATTCAGTAGGGGATAGATTTTTTCTAATATAATAGATTGCATATGGTTTCTTGTCTTCCTCCTATCCGATTACTGCTCCAATTGCTGTGTCTGAGGCATCAGATGAAATTTGGAATGGAAAATTCCAATTTGGGCCCCTTAGCACTGGGGCTGTTGAAACAAGCTTTTTCAGATCATTAAAAGCATTGTCACATTTATCTGTCCAAATGAAATAAAAATTTCCAGTTAGTGCATATAAAGGTGCAACTATTCGAGAATAATTTTCTTTAAATCTTCTATAGTAACTAGAAAATCCAAGAAAGCTACGTACCTCTGTTTGTGTGGTGGGTGTGGGAATTAACAAGATTATTTGAATTTTAGCTGGGTCCACTTGAATTCCAGCTGCTGAAATATAATGCCCTAAGATAATGCCTTCGGTCATCATCATAAGACACTTTTCATGGCTTAAGAAAAGCCTAGTGTCAATACATCTTTGCAATACCTTTTCTAGATTTTCCAATGCAGGCTCAAAATCATCCCCATAAGGTGTGAAATTGTCCATATATATTTCAAGACCTTCATTTATTAAGTCTACAAAGATTCTAAGAATGGCCCTTTGGAATGTAGCAGGGGCATTGCATAGGCCAAAAGGTAAGACTCGGTAGGCAAATGTCCCCCATGGACAGGTAAAAGTAGTTTTGTCCTGGTCTTCAAGGGCAATTTGGATTTGATTGTACACATTGAAGCCATCAAGGAAAGAAAATAATTTCTTTCCTACCAATGTGTCTAATACCTGGTCAATGAAAGGAAGGGGAAAGTGGTCTTTCTGTGTTGCCTTATTAATTTCACGATAATCTACACATATTCTCCACTTTCCGTTCTTTTTTGGTACCACTACTAATGGAGAGACCCACTTGCTATCAGATATTGGGTAGATGAAATTAGCATCCAATAGTTTTTGTAATTCAGCTTTCACAATATCTTTGAGGTGAGGGTTTAGTCTTGTTTGGGGTTGGCGAATGGGTCTTGCATCTTTTTCAATATAGATGTGGTGTGTACACAATTTAGGGTCAATTCCTTTCATATCGGGGTAATCCCATGCAAAGGCTGCTTTGTATTTTCGTAATAATTGGACCAATTTCTCTTCTTGTTCAGCAGTGAGATTTTTGTTAACGTTTAGAGTTTTTCCCGGCTCAATTTCTACAATCTTGCTATTGTACACAAAAGTAGTAGGTATTACTTGATCATGAATGTCTTTCAAAGGATCTTCTTCTTCTTTATTATCAAATGCTGCCTTGATCATGTGACATTGTAAATGAGATCTGGTTTGTGGTTTATTAATTAAAATATTAATGATATCATCCTCTGTTTGATATTTGAAATCAAGAGCATTTTATATAGTTAGAGGTGATCTCATATTTTCCATTATATATGATACAGGTTGCTTTTTTGTTTTTATTATTGATAGACTTGGCTGGGCTGGGGGAGATAAAGCTAAATTCTTGACATAGTTTCCCCTTGTTATTGTCATGTTGCCTTGTCGGCATCCAATATAAGCATTAGCAGTTGCCAACCAAGGTCTACCTAAGATCAACGGATGTCCTTCTAGCCGATTCTTTGGATTGATAACCAGGAAGTCAGCAGGGTATTCCCAGGAATCTACAGATACTATTACATCTTGTAATGTACCTTTTGGTTTGACTACCGATCGGTCAGTCAATTCCAATAAGGTTGTTGTTGGTTCTAGTGATGTAATGCAAATTTTTTGACAGGTGGTGGTTGTTAGGATATTGATTTCTGCTCCCAAATCAACTAAGGCATTTGGAAACAATTGCCCATGGATTTGGACTGTCACTATAGGATTTCCTAGGTCTTCATATTTTACAGGTGTTTCCATTCCTGATAATAAGTCAGATAAGGTACCGACTATTTGGACAGTTGGATTGGTGGTTGTTCTCCTCTTTGGCTTCTTTATGCATAATTCCTTAATGGTTTTTGCATATATAGGAATGTCTTGGATAGCTTGGAGGAGAGGGATTTTTATACACAAATTTTTTAATTCTCCTAGAAGATCAAAATTAGGATGTTCTAATGGGTGTGGTATGATTAATTGTTCTAGGAATGGTGGAGAGGAAGTTGTTACTTGTTGTTGATTTTGTTGTTGAAATTCCTTCTCTTTCTGTATTGTTTGTTCTATAGGTAACAGATCTTCAATATGAACATTATTGTTTCTCTCTGTTTCTACTATGCGCCCAAACCTTAATTGAAGGTCATTGCACTCCCTCAGTTCAGTTTCTAATTCTGGGGGTTCCATTATTTTGACAGACTAAACTGGCCTATTATTTGGGTTTGGGTTGGGTTGGGCTGGGAGTTGTGGTCTTAAGCTAGTCTGGGGGTTTGTATAGGGAGCTGGTAGTGTAGGTTGAGAGAGAGGGATTGATCCAGCTGGCTGATTTGTAGGTTTTTGTTTGACTGCCAGGCCTGACTCTGGGAAGTAGAGGGGGACCATTGTGTAGGATAGTTATTATTTTGCCAAAAAAGTGGGCAGAAAGGAAAGCTAGGCGAATTATTTTGGTTTGTTTGATTTGGCCAAGATGTTGGAGGAAATTGCTGTTGTGACCAATTGGGGAAAGGTGGTTGATTTTGCCACATTCTACTATATTGCTGAGCATTATATTGAGGAAGCTGAAAAGAAGAAAATGGATCATTTGGCATACCTGATTGTCGTGGCTACCATTGTCGGCATTGATTAAGCAGACATACCACTTTTGATTCTTCTTCTGCCTCCTTATAAACTGCTTTTAGACCAGGAAGCGAGGGACATCCTTCTGTAGGGTGATATTTCGTGAAAATGGCGCAGACTTTGATCACATCCAACGGGCACTCCTTGTGGCTGTGTTTCTTCCTGCATCTAAGGCAGAATATTGCCAAATTTTGTTCTGCTTCTGTTTTCTTTTGTTTGGCTTGCATAATATCGAACTGCGTTGTTAGAGTCCCAAGTATGTCTGTCTTAAAATATTCTAGAAGATTTCCAATCTCTGCACGAGTCACACCTTCATTAGAAGTATTATTTTATCTTGCAATCATATCACGTTCTGCTGATTTTAGCTTTGTATTTCCCCTCGAACTCCTGATACACAAATCAATGATGTTAGGATAACTTTCCTGATATATATCACCTTTTCCCATAATATTCAATGTTTCAACCCATTGATCTTTCATTCCCCTAATTAATGTGGTTTTCAAAACATTATTAGGTAAGGGTAAAGATGCATAAGGGGATCTCTAAAGATTGTATTGAAACCGTTCCACATATTCTTCCAAGGTTTTATTTGGTTTTGCTGTCATTTGGAATATTTCATCTTTTAATTCCCGAGACCTGCAATAATCTTGATACTTCTTTAAAAATGCAGCTTTCATCTGATCCAAATCAGTTATGACACCCCCACCTAATCCCATAAACCATCGTAAGGCCGCCCCTTTTAATGTTGAAGGGAATAGTTTTAATTTTTGGGGATCAATGGTATAATCATATCCCCTACATAACACATCAAATTCAAACAAAAACGCATCTTGATCTTCTGATGTTAAGCCATGAAATGTGGGAATATGTTGAAGGGGAATGGCCTTCATAGGTGCATTGACTGTAGTATCTACTATAGGATATTGCAGCGTAGAGGTTTGTTGGGGTGTCTGCTGGTTCTGATTTTGGTTCTGGGCCATTTAGTCAAAAATATGCCAATATCCTTCTGGGATTTCCAAGGAATTTCTAGGCTGACTAGCAGGGACAGGAATGGCTTTGACAAAACTCCCCTTTTCTGGAATAATGAGTATTCCTTGTTGACCTACTGTTTGAGGTGATTCAGGACCTTGGTTTTGAATAAGTTTAACAACACTTCCCTTATCTATACTGCTTATTGTTTGGGCTGCTTTACTAGGAGATTTTGGGTCTTCGATTTCTCATGTTTCCCCTTCTCTTCTCGGAGATTGCTAGAGTTCCCTTCTTGAGGGGAACTTATGCAAGGATTCTCAATTTCTTGGGAATCTTGTTTAATTCCCTCTGTTTGACTGTGTATCTCATCAAAGGATTCAGATGGTGATTCTGTAGCCTGAAGGGAACTAGTAGGTTGTCTAGAGATAAATTTTTTAAATCCTACTGATGGCCGAGATTCAGTTCTTTTAAGGATTTTTTCAATAAAATTTGTCCGCCCAAGGGTCACTGGTCCCTTACATTTTTCAGTTTTAGGAGGAATTTTGTTTTTCTTAGTTGGTCTATTCATTCAAGAAAACAAACCTTCATTCCTACCTAAAGAAAGAAGCTTACCTACTTCTGCTGTGAAGTGGGCTATGAGCAAGTGTGTTTCTTGCCCAGTGCGTAGGTTCTTACCTTCCGTCTTTAATACCAAATTCTTCGCCAGCAGAATAAAACTAGCTGTGCATCACTCCTTTGAAATGGCATACACTCTCCCTAGAAATGGCGCCAAAATTTTGGGTTATAAAAAGGTATCTTTTGAACACCTAATTAGCCTACATTAATCATCAATCCGAGAGCTGGTTTACACAACAAGTGTACTCTGTCTGAGGCTGCAATTAACTAAGAGTAATGCTATGAAGATGTAGTACAGAATATTAAATACAAGAGTTAAACAGATGCTTCTAAAGAAATATAATTACAGTGACATAAATGGAAATGCTCTAAAATATTAACTACATAAATATGCAAACCATCGATCAGGGATACAGTAGTAGTAACTCCTTCCCTTAGAAATCGATGCAACTGAAATCACACTAAGGCAAGATAACCAATCTGGGAACTTGGAAGCAGTAACCAGTGTCCTCTACAGTTGGTGGTCTTGTTCTTAAAGAAATAGAAATGAAAGAAAAATCAATCTTCTTGCTGACGAAAATAACTGAAATGAAAAAAATATGGAAAGGAACAACAGCTTGTAATTCCTATGCATAACAATCGTAACTCATCTATTGCTAATCTGAAGCTATAAATCAGAAAATAAACAATAAACAGAAATGGAACAACAACATGAATTGAATAGCAATTATAACTCTAACGCAATTAAGAAACTAATCTCCACACTCTAATCCTGTCAACAGCCAATACTACACAAAAGTCAATTATAACAAATCATAAGCTAATAGAACAACAACTAGAATCAGATATAGAACAACAAAGCTTTTATAACAATAGCAAGATAACTGAACAACGAATGTACTTCTTGCAAAGGATAAAATAGCAATGCAATTCGTTAATAAATCTGTATTCGATCTCACAACAGTCAATCAATTCTGTAATTGAAAGAAACATTAAAAAAAACTTCACACAACAGTAAGCAAAGATTAAGAATACAAACAGCGAAGTAATTCCACCAGAGTCGGGCCCTTAGCACCAGTGAAATACTGCTGGGCTAATTCAGATCTTAAGAGATGAAACGAATTGCGTGTTTGATATTAATCAAACATAAAGTATTACATAGACTGTTCTCTCAAAGCCGAGATTCAATAAAGCATTACAAAGGAAACTTTTGAATATAAGGATTTTTGACCAACTAACTGACTCCTTCATCACTAAAGGAAATTGCTTTATATATCAAATCCTAATAGACAAGATGAGGAATAAGATGAGTTTGAATAGTGATCCCTCACGATATAAGGATCCTGAGGGATTCTCTCCCCTTCGTTTAGTTATCATCTTGTTTACTTTGACCAAGGCTGAGCTGCCCCCTGCCTTTTCTTGGTAATTCATTTGGATCTCCTTGCCTTTGGCTGGATGTGGTTCAACGCTGATGGAGCAACAGTTACATTGATCTTAGCCTCGCCTTTGGTACAGCTGTTCACTTCGTCTAATTCCTGTTTTATCAACAAAAATCAACCTTTAGTCATATTTTTACAATAAACATAAACCTTTCCAATTCTTTCATAATTCTTATAATAAATTACCTTTCCAAGGTAAAAATGAGTATTTCTATAGTAAAAGAATGAGAGGATACATAGTAATTTCATACCTTTTTCACTGCCCAACAACTACCACATAAGCTCTTCAACTTGTGAGCTAGAGGAAACTAAGCATACAAAACTATGCAAGAAGATAATGAAATCCTTGAACCACTCTCCATTTTCACTTGATTTACCAATTTATTTACTGGTATCACAATAATAAAAGATCCATATAATTGTATTATCTCTCCCAGTGACTTTTTATTTGCACCATTAGTTGAATCTAATCTTGGTAAAGAATCCTTGAAGGAGAAACCCCTACCAAACTCTAATTTTCTGCTATATTTATTAAATTTTAAAACAATAAGATTTGTTGGATCACTGTCCACACACCAAATATAGAGACTAAAAACAAGCTCTTCTTTAAAAAGTGAAATGCCTCTTTACTGGAACCACCCTTTTCCACAACATATAATGGCTCATCACGTGATAAAATGCATGCTTATGATACAAAAATTCCACTGCAAATCCATCATGTAGTAACCAATTTGCAAGAACAAAGTTCCTAATTTCTACACATTTCAATCCATAATTGAAAACCCCTTGAAAATACCTAGGAAAGGTTATAACAAAGTTACACAGCTTTGCCATCAAAGCAAAAGGAAAAACTTGCACATAGTTACAAGGAGTTAAGCTAGGTTAGGGAAAGTGTGACCAATGGGTATTGTTTAGTGTTGGAGTGAGAGATTGTGGTGGTACTCGGGCATGCAAGGCCATATCCTGCATGAGATCGAGGTGCCTATATATATATATATATAGGGTGATTAAATTAATGTTAACATTTTATTTAATAATGTTAATGTAATAAGTTAATAAATTTACTGTAAGATTAATGAGTATAATTATATCAATTAACTAATGGGTAACTCATTAAATAGCACGTAAATATTAATTGAGGTTAATATTTTAATTCACTAAATAAGGTTGTTGGATGGGGGGATGGAATTTGATTCTAGGAATATTCCTAAGGGTGACTACTATGTGCTCACTTAACGAGTGAGGTCAGAGGATTTAGTAGATCCTTAGTTTCAGTAACACTCATTTACGAGAAAAATAAAAGGAAAAATGACACCTATAATTCTATATATTTGTGTAAGACAAGTAAGAGTTGTGAATGTCCTAAGCCACACTATTGATCCTTATGTCTCCTAAATATATTTTAACAATTCATAATGGTGATTACATGAGAGAATCAAGGCTAGGGAGGCTTTTTGCAAGGAATACCTCCACCAAAACCACCATTTCCATCACTGGAGTTGACTCTCATCATGCACTTCCTAGAGGGAATTAATCAAACTTTAAGAGGGAACTAAGTGGGTGAGGTGGAGGTAGAGAACCCTATATCAAGGGTGGGAAAACTTGAGGGATAAAGGTACTTCTAATGGGGACCTCAAACTGAATATATCACCAGGTAGCTCCAAATATTAAGCTCCCATAGTTTGCTGGAGGCCATGCCAGTGAATGTGCAAACACTTGGATAGAAGGAATGATAAGATGCTTCACATTGAGGGACTAGAATTCCAATTAGAAGGCTAAGATAACAATATTTAAAATCAAAGACAATGCCTTGAATTGGTAGGGTAACCTTGAGCGAAAAATACACCTCACTCCTAACACTATTTCCTAGGAGTTATTTGAAGAAAGGTTCAAGAAAAAGTAGTTGCTAGCATATTATAAAGAAGAACAAGTAATAGGCTTCCATGATTTGGTTTAGGGAAAATGAATAGTAGAAGGATATGAGATTGGGCTTATGGATTTAGTCAAGTATGTCTCCTACATGGACACTGATCAGCGTAAGATAGATCATTTCATTTATGGATTGAACCTTATGATCAAGGAAATGGTATGAATGTGGAAAACATCTTTAGTTGGGAAGATATTGAAAATTCTCGCTATGTACACGATCACTTGGATTTAAAAGGGGGATATACATACACACATACACACACACACACACACACACACACACACACACACACGCACACACACACACATATACACACACACACACACACACACACACACACACACATATATATATATATATATATATATATGTATGTGTATATATATATATATATATATATATATATATATATATATATATATATATATATATATATATATATATATATATATATATATATATATATATATATATATATATATATATATATATATATACACACAGACACACACACACATATATATATATATATCCATGACAACCAATATTTTTGGGGAGGGACACTCAAACCTTCTCCAGGGGGTGAAGTTTTATGCCACCACCATATCGAAATAGGGTTGTGCCCAGAACAGTGGTAGCGAGGATTTCAATGAATACTATTGCAACTTCACTAAAAACATGAGGGGGTCATGTAATAATAGGATACATGCATGGACTTGAACGAGAGGGAAAATGTTCTAGGGGAAGGAGCTCATTCTAGAGGTCTCCACAAAACTTTATCTGGAGTTCATCTCACATCACTTGTTGTGGATGTGGGGGACCTCATTACCAATATGACTACCCATTGATAGTTAGAAAAATTTCTCCTACAATGTGGGATCATCACCTAATCAAGGCTCCAATTAGGCCTACACATTTGGGTTGATTTTTCCATGACACTTCAACTATAGGTTTATGTCTAAAATCATGATCAACAGTAGCACTTTGCATAGTGGAAAATATATGCTAGTGAATCAATCTAGTGCACAAGAAAATATTTAGCCAAAAACTTGTTATATTACAAATATTAATACAACAAACATAGGGCTCTCATGCTAGGGATCATGGCCCTTAAAATCAACCTTGATACAAGAACAAATAGGGCTTGGAGTCAACAAATTATGAGTACCAATAAAGTACACTTTACTTACTTGTTGAAGGAGCTCTCAACTCAACCATTTCAGTCCATGTACCTTGAATACATTTAGAAGTTCCTTTGCCACCTCTTCTATTTCTCACAAGTTCAAAAATCTTGCATCACCAACTACTAAAACTACCACTATCAACCCTCCTATTTCTCCAAGAGTGACCGATCATAGGCTCATACAAAAAATTCCTCTAGCTGCTCTCCTACTCCCCTAATATTTCCAACTCATAGTGTCTTCATGTCTGCACACATATCAATAACTTTTCGACTTGTAATTCATTGGACTAGGGCTTCACCAAGAAACACTCTTATCACTGATTTGTAACACCAAGTCCCTAAACTAGGGAATCACCAAAATCTACCTTCTAGAAATAGTTTGGCTTTACTGAACATAAGGACTTTACCAAACTTCCCTCTTCTTATCTCTCAGCTACTCTGAATATGACCAAACTTAGGGCTAAATCAAGGTGCCCTCACATAGTGACAAGTGTGCTCCTTTGTCACCTATTTTAGGGCTTTCTAATAAAATCAATCATACTTCTTTATAACCTCTAATGAAGACTAAACTATGGAATCATATAACATTGCAATCGGCAACATTTTATCACAAAAAACCATTGTAACCAGGGCTGCTATTATCACTGTCCAAAAATGATACTTTCACTGCTACATCATCCTAGCAATCTTCCACAAGAAAATCAGTCAAATTATGTTTTCAATATGTCTCCAACAATCCTGAAAGACTCATATATGATCACAAGAAATATTGAGGTTTCAACCCTCTTTTAGGGCTTCTGAAATACCTCAGGGCTACCCTACCTTAGACCTTCACAAACCTCCTTGAAACCTGCACAAACCTAATATTTTTGGCCTGAAATATCCACATTGTTCCTCAAAATAATGTGACCCTCTCTCCTAGCAATATATAAGGTCCCATGGCTCACTTATGGCTCTCCTAAACACTTGTTATAGGGGTATTGACCCTCCTCAAGAGAACAAAACAAATTTGGCTAGAATCACAAATAAATTTCCTTCAACATGTGCCCAATAATTTTCCAATGGACACGGCCAATAGTCACCTAATCTCGACCTCAACAAAACACAAGAAAAGATACCAAAACACTTCCTTTCCTTCATTGTCAGTGACACTAGCCCAATCTTTGGCATTCACCACTACAACATACCTTGTAGAAAGAACCACACTCTTCTCCGTAGCATATATTCCATCAAAATATTCCCACTTCTTCCTTTCTTGATAGGCCTTCATGCCATCCCATGGTTCTTTCTTTCCAGTAGAATTCCCCTTTCTCCCTACTGGCCATGCACTCTTCTTGGTTTGCAGATTCTCCGTCTGAACTTGCATACTCCCACTTGATCGGGACTCCCTATGAGTCTCAGGAACCTACTCCTTCTCATGATATATAGGCTTTCCCATCATCTAGTATAGACCATGCTCCCTAAATCCAATGGAAAAACCAATAGAGTAATAGCCTCTATGCTTGAGTCTCAATTTCCCATCCTGAAAAATCACCTCAAACCCCTTCGTCTCGATCACTGAGATAGAAAACACACAATATTTGAGCTCCAGTAGCCATAATACATCATGAAATATGAATATCCTACTTGAATCCATCCTGAATGTCACAAAACCGGATCCTCTAATTTCTTTTTGAATCTTGTCACCAACCACCGTGTGAAAATTCGAGCCCCATTCAGTTATATTCTCAAACACTTCACATGAACTTGCCGTATGCTTTGACATACCACTATCCACATACCATGTAGTCTCGTCAATGTCACCCTTGTAGAAATGAGAAACTAAAACAAAATATTTATCCGCCAACCTTCTCAAGAGGTCATCCAACTCAGAGGATGTAGCAACACCAACTCCCCTTCTTCTTCTCATTATCTTGCTTCTTCTTCCACTAACGCTTTCTCAAATAATGACCATATTCTCCAAAGTTATAACACTTTCGCTTGATCAAGTCCTTCTTTGCCTTGCCCTTCATCGTACCTGCAATATCCACATTATCATAAGAAGACTTCTTCTTCTTATGAAGGTCCTCGTCCCAAAGTTCCTCCTAGATGAAGTCATCCCATAACTTGTTCCAATTCAAAAACTTCTCTTAAGCGACGATCTATTTCATGATGGACTTCCATTCCCCAGTAAACCTTTTTAAAGTAGTCCTAATCATTAGCTCATAATATAAAATAGTTTCATTGATGGAAGCAAGCTCATCTCAAACATAAGAAAGTATCATAAGATACAAAGCCACACCTTCACCATCTGATATCCTGGTGTTCTTCAATTATATCTCAATACCAACAGTCAGTTCTTGTTCTGATTCTGGAATAGATCCTAAATATATCTCCACATATCATGGGAAATGTTCTTCTTGGACATATGAGGTATCAAGTGATATTTGACACTACCTAGGATTATTATCTTTTCCTTCGAACCCAACTCCTCATACGCCTCCAAATCCTTAGGGTTAGATGGTTTCTTAATATTCTTATCGGTAAACTCCCATATATTGTTAACCATCATGAATAGCTTGATCCTTTCCTTCCAAGGACTAAAATTGGACAACCTATCCAAGATATCCTCGTATAAAATACCAATTGACAACTTCTCCATTGTTATTAGTGCTTTAATAAAAATGAAACTGACTCCCTCTTGAGTTGTATGTTATTCACAATCCTATCCACTATTCCTTCAAAGTAGTTATGATACGATGTTTATTTTTCCATGGAACTTTAGGTGCTACAAGTCTATGTCTAAAATCACAGTCATAAACACACTGAAATACCACAACACTAACACTTTTCATAGAGAAATATATATGACAGCAAATCCGTCTAGTGCACAAGACAATTTTTATCCCAAAACATGTTACGTTAAAATTTTTAATAGAAAAAAATGTAGAGCTCTCTTACTAGGGATCATGGCCCTTACAATAAACCCTAATACAAGGACAACTAGGGCTTGGAGTCAACAACTTATGACTACCAATCTACCCTGGACAAAGTACACTTGACTTTCTTGCTGAAGGAGTGCTCAACTCACCCCTTTCCCCTTTCAGTCCACATACCTTGAACACATTTGCCAGGTCCTTTACTACCTCTTCTACTACTCGCAAGTACTTCTGCAACTTTAGAAAACTTGCATCACCAACTTCTCAAACTACCACTATCATCCCTCATGCTACTCTAAGATTGATTGATCATATGATCATAAAAAACTTCCCTCTGGCTCCTCTCCTGATCCTTCAAGATCACCAACTCTTAGAGTCTTCATGTCTTCCCACATATCACTAACTTGCGAACTTGAAATTCACTGAACTAGGGCTTCTCCAAGCAACCCTCTTATCACTGATTTGTACAACCAAATCCTTGAACTAGGGCATAACTTAAATATACCTTCTATGAATAGTTTGGCTCCTCAAACATACTAAACATAAGGACTTTACCAAAATAGCCTCTTCTCTTCTCTTCGCTAGTCCAAAAATGACCTAACTTAGGGATAAATCAAGGTTTTCTCACACAATGAAAAGTGTGCTCCTTTTCCACCTTTATTAGGTATTTCAATATGCCCACTCACAACTCCTTATCGCTAGTAAGGAATACTAAACTGGGGCATCATATAATAGTCCACTCAACAATGGTTTATAGCAAAAAACCACTGTAACTAGGATTGTTATTATCATTGTCCGAAAACCAAAATTTCACTGCTACATCATCCTAAAAATCATCCACAAGAAGATCAATAAAATTACCTTTTCAAGTTTTCTCCAACAACCCTGAAACACTCAGTTCTAAGCATAGGAAATACTAAGGGTTCGACCCTATTTTAGGGCTCTTGCAATAGCTTAGGGTTGCACTACCTTTAACCTTCACAAACCTCTTATTTTAGGCCTGAAACATATGCGCTATCCATTAAACCGATGTGACCTTCACTCCTTGAAATATATTAGGCCCTACAACTCACTAAACACTTGTTGCAGGGGTCTTAGCCTTCCTTAAGAGAATATAATAGATGCAGCAAAAATCAAAAATATTTTTCCTTTAGCATGTGCCTTAAAATATTCTAATGAACTTGAATAGAAGTCACTTAATATTGACCTTAACAAAACACAATAAAATGTACCAAAACTCATCCTTTCCTTCACTTCAAATCAACTCCTCTAGGTCTGCAACTATCTCAGATTGATGTTCTTGTTGATGGGTGCATTTGTGATGTATGGAATGAGCTCATTCTTGTTAGAAAATTATATATTACAGAGTAATGAAACACATAAAAATATACAGAAATACAAACACAGAAAAAATAGAAAACAAGAGAGACATAGATATATGTGGTTCACCCAACTTGGGCTATGTCCAGAGAGAAAAAACTTGTCCTTCCTTTATATCATCCAACAAAATGAAGAGACAAAACCTACAACATGTCCATTGTAATATCCTCTACTATCTCACATATTCCCCCTTTCTCTTTCTTGCTCAGAATACACACCACACACGACTGAAATACTATTCACTCATATGAACTGAGGGGTTTCCTTCTAAGGAAAAAAACCTTAAATTAAACATAAATTCTATCGCCAGATCATTCGCCTAATGAACGACCTAGATTGAATACAAAATTACAATATTTTACAAAGCAATTTTATATCTAATTTTAGCTTGAGGGGTGCTACCCCCGAACCCTCACTGGGGGACCACGGTCCCCTGGACCCCCCAACCCCAAACCCCTTGCGGGGGGGGGAAGTCCACCCCTGCACCCCCCCCTCCCTCAGGTGGAGGGTGTAAAATCTTCCTAGAGTGTACATCTAGCTGAAACAAAGACCTCTAAATCAGGCTCCACACCCAACAATTCTTGGATTATATTTATAGTGTTCATGGTGGGTTTCAATTAGCCTCTAAGGGTTATTACATGTGTCAATCCGACCTAAGAAATTTTCTCAAAAACCGTTAAATAATAAGACACAAATTTCTTTCATTCAAATTTTACCACCTCATTAAAGCATTTTGTGCCCCTTAACCCTTCAAGGGTGCCCCACATGGTCTCAATGAATAAAATATCAAATTCTCCACTTTGTAGACTACTTTGGGTATAAATACCATCTCTTGGGTACACTACCCACAAGTCACTTTTGTCGGTTAACTCCACACAAACCCAATACCCTAGGTGTTGTGGGAGTACCTCCCAAGTTACACAAATCAACAATTTGAGGTGGTGATGTCCATCAATATGTGGGTTCAATTTATACTAAATGAATTTCTCCTTGAAAGGAAGCTTTAAAATTTGCTTTCCTAAACCTAAATGTAATCTAATATAATAAGAGAAATAAATGTAGCTAATATATCAAAATCTAACTATTCCAATTGTGATAAAGAAGTAGTTCTTAGTATTCAAATTAGGAGCATATAAAATGATAGGAATTGAATGTGAGATTGAAGATGAGTTATCAAGCTATTTTAAATGGTTTTTATAACTCAATAACAATTAAATCGACACACACACACACAAAATTAACTCAATAAATACTTATTAAGGTAACATAAATACATATTCTCACACTCAATAATGAGTGAAAAAACTTACAACTCATGAGAATATAACTTATCATAAATATATGATCTAAATATGGGAAAACTAGTTATTTCTATGCTAGCTCCCATATCAGTATTAAAATGTGTGCTTAGGATCGCCTCAAGTTAACCATTTGTGAAGGTGTTTATGTGCCAAGTTTTATGTGTCTTTGATGATAAAATTATGAGTTAATTAGCTTTTAAAAAATTATTTACAACAAATGAAATTTAGAGAAATAACAAACAATAATCACATTACACAATGGATGATGACGAAGTTCACCCCTCCTAGGCTACATCTCCATCGACTTGCTTCAAGTAGCTAGTCCCTCTTGGGATTAAGAGTCAAATGTCTGATTAAAAGCACCTGAAGTGATCCAATGGATTTTCCACCTACTCCATTGGCTTTAGAGCACCGAAAATCCCAAAAAATGACTATTCAATCTTTGAATTTGATTTCCATCTGATCTAGGCTTGAAATCCATCATGGTGGCCATGGGATTATTTAATCTACAAAGTGAAAAAAACACTTTCATAAGTGCTCCAACGCCTCTGAAAATTGTACCATTGTGTTAAGAGCATCAAATACATCTAAAAATGACTCTTCACGAGCCAATATTGGTCTTCAGCTGATCTGGGCATTGTCTTTCTTCCTAGTGGCCCTGAGCTTCAATTTTCTTCAAAGTGCCAAAACAGTTGTACTATTGCTCCTCTGCCTCTCCAAGCTGTTCCAATGGATTCAAATCATGCCAATCTATATGAATGACCCTTCCTAAGCCAAAATTGGTCGAAAATTTCTCAAGATAGGCCTCATTCAATTTTTCCTAGTAAATTGCCTCTAAACCTAGAGAAACTTCAGTTAGCTTTGCAAAATTTGGAAAGTACACCGAAAATGGGAGAATTTGCTAAAAACAAGCCATTTAAAAATGAGGATTAATTAATTGTTAACTACATATTGAGAGGGATAAGATGCACACTAAGCACAATTTACTTGGCCGCTTGTGGGAAGGTCACATAACGTGGTCTCATCGGAGGAGGGCTAGCCCGTGGAGCTGGCCCCCTCCTTCCCGTCATTGGAAATCCACATAACCTTGAAATATCAGTTGGGCACAATTCTTTACAATGATCATGGAATCGTCCCATTGGTAAGTGGTGATGAATGGTATGGGGGAGGTCGTGGGGTCGGGCCTCAACCTCGCCCCTCTATACATGTTTTGCACCACATTTTCGAAACCATTGCAACTTGGCATATTAAATTGCATGTGAGATCCACCATAAACCTTACCATAAGGTTTGACATATGCCAATGGAACAATATTATTTTCTCCAACCATAGGTTATAAAACCTTTGCAATGTATTTTCCACCATATAGTTCGACCATCATTGAAGTTTGGATATAAAAATAAGGCAGAATTTAATAATTAAAGTTTGGATTTAATAATATATATATATATATATATATATATATATATATTCAACCATATAAATATATAAATATATATCCAATCTTAAAAATAAAAATAATTCCAACACATGAATTCATCATGAACCCAAATTCAACCTTGGAGGAGATTGGGCAATTTCACCTTCTCAAACCAAAGTGGTGAATCCTGAAGTGACACTTATCACAGTAAAATTGTGAAAAACCTAAAGAATATTCCCTGAATGCTGATTGGGCTGCCATGTCATCAACATGTACCTATTCTACAATTTATTTTTTTAAATTTGCCTCTTCTAAACGATGATCATCATACTATATCTTCTTCATCCAAACTCATTTTTCAATGAAACGAGTTGCGTTGGATTCCTGGAAAGAGACCAGTTTTTTTCGTTCTAGTTTGGTGCAATTCTGAGCACTTTAAATTTTGAGCAAAATTTTTCCCCTAATCTAGATTCTGATCATTCCTTCCCTCTAGCATGCTTTTGGACCCACAAAATATGGTTATCTCATGAGATTTTAATACTATTCTATTTCCCAAGATCTATCATCTTAATTCTACTTGGAAAAATCGCCATGACAACCTCTTGGGTTCACTAACATGCCTTGCCTTGCAAATGGTTTGGCTCTTCAACCACTGTTATCCTTTTACTATTGACCCAATCCAACACTTGCTGGCTTCTTTCTGACTGATATAACACTTTTTTGTACCAAATAAATTCCTCGGTGCTTGGAAGACTAACTATTTTCCTTCCCATTGAGAATCATGCTCCTCCTTTGCACAAACATGCATTCGATACAAGCTTCTCCTTAGAAACCACTTTTCCAAATTAAGCCCATATAAGTGAACTACAACAATGAGTTCCAACATCAATAATAACAAGAAAATAAATGACCATTCTTTTACCTCCACGGTTCCAAATTCCACATTTAGAATAATGAATTTTCCATCTCCTTCTCTTCTTGGTGTCAACACATAAAATGGTCTACAATGGCTGCAAATTTTTTTGGCTGAAAATTCTTTGACATCTTGTCACAAACACAACCATCAATCTGAAAAAAACATCATGTAAGAAACATAACTTGATGATATATCCTCTTTCTCCTTCAAAGAAACACATTTCACATCTTGTGAACATCACCATGTACTCTTACATCTTGGTGTCAAAACTTATTGAACAAACACAAATCGACAAAACATGCCTCTTCAAACGACCGACTCTCAAATCAATCATAATCATGTGTAATAATTTGATGCTTCTTTTCCCAAAACAAAATTAATTTCACATCTCATGAAACACTTCGCCAAAATCTCCTTTGCATATTTGGAGACAAAATCAACACTTCCAAGTCGATATGACATGCATGTAACACACAATCGATCAACCCAAGTCGACACTCATGCATGTGCAAATGATCAACACTCTCAAGTTGACAACATAGATGTTAAACAAGCAATCGGCCAAAACAAGTCAATTACTCATGCATGTTCAAGCACAATGAAACCATCAAAATTCCACTATTCATACACACAAACTCTCATTCATGTATACAATTATTCAACTCTCTCACAAGTACAATCATAAGTACAAGAACCCCATTCATATGTACATGTACTTAAATAGCTGAAATGAACAAATTTTGTTGCAATAAAGTGAGTCAACATACTCCACTTTCAAACACCTTCTTGGCATAAACATGAAACATGCATTCCATTGTAAAAGAAATGCATCAACATCAAAATACACGCAAAGCCTTAATTGGATAAGAAATCTAACCATCTCTTACCAAACCATTTCAATGGTGCTTCTTTTAGCTGCACGTCATCATCATGTGAATCATCCTGACCCACATCAATTATGGAATCTTCTTTTCCATTATTTACATTATCTTTCTCCACATTCCTCAAATGTCATGGATGACTTGTTGGATACAAATTCCAACACTTGTCTACAAGATGACCTTTCTTATGGAAATGAGTGCAAAAAATTGCATCTTCTTTTCAGCATGGTTTACTTTATCCAATTGATCTTTGGCTTCCTGCCTCCTTTTATTTGAAAGTTTCATGTGCATGTCTATCTTCTTCCAACACCTCGAAAAATTATGGTTATTCAAACCACAACAGGAACACACAACTTTTCTCCAAATATTATGTAATAATTTTCCATGTTTATCATAATCAAAAGAAACTTGATTAAAAGCATATTGATACCTTGAGCATTCGCCTTTTTCACCTTCTTGAGGAGGAGAATTTGATGAGGTAGTGACTCTCTTCGGAATACCAACAATGCATTCAATGACTTTAGAGTTTTCAACATCCTCTTTTTCACCATTCTCATTAGCTGCATGCTTATGAGCACCTTCTTGCAAAGTGGGTGTAAAGCTTTTGCATTCCTCATGAACACAATCTTCACAAATTTGAGCTAATGAACATGAAATGAAAGTTATTCTTGGAACACCTTCATGTGCCTCCTTGGCTTTAGATATTTCTCCATCATGTTTTCCATAACCAAGACCCAAATAAATAGGCCTTTCCTCAACAAAAAATGGCTCAACTATGCCTTGTGCATGTTTTCCCAATCCTTTACCTTCATAGCCCATCTTAATCAATAATTTGGACCCTATTCCTCTAGTGTGTCTTTCAAAAACACATAGACATTCATTTTGAGAGGAAATTGAAGATAAAATTGAATTGCATACCTATTTTTCAAGCACATGCTTGGCTAAGGCTTCCTTGGCATCATGGAGTTGTGTCTCCATCTCATGCATCCTTTCTAGGTTATCATTTGCAATATGGAGCTGAGTCTCCATCTCGTGCATATTTTCAAGAATCTCTTGCTTCTCCTCCTTCATGAAAATCAACTGCTCTTGAAGTATAATTCTCTCCCACTTATCTCCATAATTATCTTGCACCATATCAATCATGATTTAGAGCTTCTGCAACATCTATTTATCAAAGATTTTTGGTAAGGAAGATGGATTAGAAGTGTTAGTATGAATCCTTTGTCGAAGTGTATGAAAAAAGACCACTTTAGCTACGCATAACTAATAGCCCTAACATCAAATATGGTTGCCAATATCTTCAGATCTGCAGTTAGTTGATCAAGACAAGAGCTTCAAAAACCAGATCTATGCATAGAAAGACATTAAGCAATAAAAAGAAGGTTTTGCTCCATATATCCAATAGACAAGACAAGAACAATTTTTGAAAGAATTTTTTGTATTAAGGGCACCTGGGAGGAAAATAAGAAGATGTTTCCAATTCTCCTCAATGGGATGGGTTCTTGGAAGTCCTCAGCACTTCAGATCTAGCGTTTCTCTCTCCTGTTGGTGTAGAAAACCCAGACAAAGATAGAACTCAAAGGGAGCTCACACAGCAAATAATGGAAAATATGACAATGACAATGGCTCAAAGTCAGACCAAGAGTTTAGATCCAGAGTGATCTAATAGGCAACAAAAGGTGAAGAATGGTAGGAAAAACCCTCCTATTTATAATAAAATATTGGGTCATTCTAGATCTTGGTGCATGATTAAAATAACATTAACCAAATCTAGATCCACCTTTTATGGAATATTTTATTATATTTGTTGGAGGGAAAAAGTATTTGACCTGGGTCAAATCCCTTTATTTGTGAATAAGAAATAAATAAATGATTTATTTATCATTTTAAGGAGGTGGTTAAAAGATAATCAAATAAATAATGATTTATTTAATTATTTATGGGTGATTTAGTCATATTTAACAAGGAATATTATTTAAATAAGGTTTAAATCATTATTCCTAGAAAATAATAAGATAAATAAAGATTTATCTAATTAATTTCCTTGTTTTTGGGTTAAACATGACCAGGAAAATCAAACAAATATAGGTTTGTTTAATATTTCCTTTTGGGGTTTCCCGTTTAGACCATAAACAACCTAATAAATGTGTTTTATTAAGTTATTTTACATAGTGAAGGCAATTTAACTTAGGGTAAAATTGGTCTTACATGGTGTACTTGGGTCCATCTAATGATAGTAGGTTAGATGACCAAAAAATGGTGTAACAGATTGCCCCCCAGCGTGCTAGTGTTAGGAGCAAATCGTATGACCGAAGTACGTTGTAAGAACTCAATCACCAGACATCAAAAGGGAAGTCGGAGAGAGAAATGTGAGGTAGACTAATGTGCTGAAGAACTAGACCCTGAGGAGACGAGACTTACAGGTGCAACAAGTCTCTTTTTATGAGAGGGTACCTGTGCTAAAGGTGGCGGGGGAGGCATACCTATGCCCGCCGAGACAAAGTACAAAAGAATAGTGTGTCCAGTAAACAAGGGACCGAACCATAAAGTACAACCGGCATAAACATGAGCTAGATAGAAATACAATGAAGGATCCCACATACATGCTGTGCCTAGGAAAACAGTCAGGATTTATACAATAATATCTGAGTACATGAGATACAAATACAACCCAAATGCCCCCTGAAAATGGGGGAAGGGCGCGCAAAATCTGACTGATACATGCAAATCAAAAAAGGTGCTGCAAGCGGCTAAGGCCAACATCATCAAATTTATGGAGCTGCATCAAAGGATGTAATGAAGAGGTCATCTGGGCATGTGGGGGGCTACCTACAGGGCCACCCCCTCATGAGGGCTGAGACATCTCACACATACCCGGGAATCACCAAGAGCTGCTGCTGCATCACTGAACCATCAAGTATACGGATCTCGATCATGCTGAAAAGAGCTGGAGCTGAGAAACAATCAAGTCAAAGGGTAAGGAGAAAGCCCTTTGCCTGATCCAAGGCACCGAACAAGAGTGGAAGCTGGAACCAAGGTACACTGCCCTCTAGACCGGTATTCTGGAATGAATGAGCTGATGTCGACAGAAGGAGGTCTGCCATAGGTGAGGCAATGAGAGATCCTCAACTAAGGTGCGAGAGAAAATAGTCGAGCGACTGACAGAATAATACCAATCATGATGGTGAAATGAAGGGGACTATGTAGCGAATGGACGACTTCCCTTGTTAGAGCATAAAGGGCAGGAATGACATGGTAGTGACTGACACAAGATCATGAGTGATAGGGGACAGTGGGACTGAAAGCCATAATGTGCGACACAAGAGAGGGATCAAGAAATGAAGGATGGAGGACTATAGCAGGGTACAAAGGGACTCGGGATAGACTCCATGAATGTGATGATGACTCAACTTGGATGCTCTAAACAAGGGCGACTCGATGGTGCAGCCACACAGAAAAGAGCCCATGGGGGACCCAAAAAACATGAGTACAAGATGATATCTCATGATGAAAATTGACACAAACAAAGACAAGAATGGAGGCAAAGTGGTGCCCCAAGTACAAGTGTTGTAAGTGAGGAAATTCGATTTTGGGTGAAGGTGAAGTGACCCCGTTTGGAAAAAAATTTTCTTGGTGAAGTATCAAATCAAAAAAAACTAACAGATACCCATTTGAGGGCTCGGTGAGAGCTTTCCAACGGTGCAGACGGTTTGTCAAACGGAGCTACGGTATGGTCGCAGCAGGCGAAAGAAGAAACAAGGGTTCTATTTTAATAAGGCAATTTTCCCTCCAAATCCACTCATTTTCTAGTGTTGCTGTGGTGAATGTAGAGAGGAGAGAAGGCCCTAAATCTTGCGGCAAGCGTAGTGGAAAAACCGACCGTTGGAATTGAGATCCGTCAGTTGCAAGTAAGAGGCCTAACCTTAATCTTTCATTTTCATGTATTGAAAGTTCAGATTATGGCCCAGACTCAGAACAAACCCCCTTGCATCTTTTCGGTGGGGTCACACTTTTGCCAAGATCCGTGACCCGGGGATGCTGAGCAAAAGGTGCGACTCCGTCCCACGATTTGCGAAAAGTGCGACCTGGAAGATGAGGGGGTTTTAGTGCTGTTTGATGGCTGAGAGTTGGGTTTTTGTGTTTGGTTACAGTATTACCTATTTGTAGGCTAACAAAGATGATGTTTTTGTATAGATATGGCAGATATATGGGTGAATTGGAGAGAGAGAGACCTGGGTACATTACAGGCAGAGATCCAGGTAGATCAGGGTGTCCGTCGTGTGTTGGCCGGGTTTGGGGTTCTTAAGTTTTTGGAGAACCCTTTGATGAGAGATGGGGAACCCTTGTTGGCACAGATTATCATTTATTAGGATCTAGAGCATGAGGTCTTTGTAGTGCAGGGGCACAGGATCAAACTGACAGTCCAGGATGTGTATTTCCTGACAAGTCTCCCGCCACTTGGGATGGCGGGAAATACACAGCCATTGTTACCGCGGGGGCGGAACATCATGGAGTTTGTGGAGTGGCATTGTCGACCGAGTCTCCAAGTCAAAGGGACGTGGATACCAATCGGGGACCTAGAGAGATTGGAAACCCGGGCAGTGGCCGCAGCGGTGCTGCGGATCCTGGGCAACCAGGCATTCCATCAAATCACTGGGGGGTAGATGATGATCGTAGAGAGTGTGTTGAGTGGGACCTACTATGGGTGGGCCCAAATGATGTTGGTGTCATTAAAACGACAGTTGTCGCTTTGCAAGCGACAAGTGAACCACGATTGCTCATATGGGACTTTATTATGCTCTTTCTTTTTTGAGAAGATCCCGACCTTACGACCTCGTGTACAACTCTCAGATGGGGGCCCGAGAGAGCCCAGGATGCGCTGGTGGGGGCGACTACTATGTAGAGGAGGAGGAGGGGTGGTCGGACGGGTGTTTCGACCTGAGTTCTTTGCCCATTGGGATCAGATGCCGTTATACATAGACGACTATCCCTATAGTGGGATGAGTTACTGTAGGGATCCGGACTTACCACTTCCACCTGGTCGAGTATGGGGACCCGATGGTAAGTGAAAAGTAACTATTATTTTTTGGGCATGTTAAAGTTAATGAATAGTAGATAGGGTACTGATTCAGGTACTTTTGGTATGCAGATATAGCTCCGGTAAAACCGGTCGGATATATGGGACGACCGGCAGCATCTGGAGCTGCAGGTCCGAGTGGGTCGAGAGCAGCACATAATGAGGATGCGGCCACCCTTCTGGAGGACATCCGCCATAGATGCGAAAGGTTGCTGACCGGAGTGTCAGAGCACGGGTGGCAAGACTTGGACGACCAGTACATAGAGCCATGTATTTGTCTACCCTCGGAATGGCGAGGTGTCATGCAGCGCATGGTGATGGCCGGTCAGGGGATACGTGATCTACAGGCTGCAGGAGCAGAGCCATTGGCTTGGGATCCGCGAGATAGTGATTAGGTGTGGGGCAGGTGGTGCCCCCTAGTGTGTAGGTAGGGGCAGGTGGTGCCCCCAGTTTTGAGTTTTCTGTAACATGCTATGGGCATGTCAAATGTATCAGAGTAGATGGACTCTAAAACACATGTTTTGCGACACATATTATGGATATGTATCTTTTTTAATGATTATGAATGTTATTGTCTTGTATGAAATGCATGTGATAAATGCCAATCTAGAATATGGTTTGCAATACTATCTACATAGTGATTTTGTTCTCGAGGTACATGGTTGAAAGTTATGGTTTCAAATTCACGTATCAAGAGTTTCACTAGTAAATATCCTCTAAACAACACAGGATTACGCACACGATAGACACTCGTATCCGGTAAAAAGGAAGGCCGAAATCCCTTTGAAAACCTATTGACTCAAAATCACTTAAAACTCTTCCACCAAAAGTGGAGGGTACCGGGCCCTGTGGCCAGGTTCTGTTCTCAGATGAGCAAAATAGATCGAAACAGGCCTTAAACCGCTTTACTGCAGGCTGAAAACCTTGATGTGTTTCCGCAAAACCCGTAAAAGCTGTTACGTAAAACTATGTGGTAAAAGTTACTGTGTCAGCAGTGTCTCCGACCCGTTTTCTTGTTCGTGTCACAAAAAAGGGGTCAGTGCGGCGACCAGAGTCCGGTGTCGTATTTTTTGGGCTGAAAAGTGCGACCTCCAAGTCCAGTTGTCCCGGCTGCAGATTTGCGGAAAAGTTGTCGTCTCAGTTGCGGCTGATGTCTGTCACCTGCGCAATAGGGCCAGAAACACGCGGAAGTTAGAAATTTTAATGTTTTATGGTTTTATAGGTGAAAAACAACATGAAAATAGGAAAAAAAAAAGCTGAAAAGAAACCCTAGGGTCTGAAGTAGCTGGATATGCAGGAATATGAAAAACGACAGCGGTCGTAATTGAAAACCCGTGTGGAGTCGCCAATTGTTAGTATGAATCCTTTGTCGAAGTGTACGAAAAAAGACCACTTTAGCTATGCATAAATAATAGCCCTAACATCAAATATGGCTGCCAATATCTTCAGATCTGCAGTTAGTTGATCAAGACAAGAGCTGCAAAAAACCAGATCTATGCATAGAAAGACATTAAGCAGTAAAAAGAAGGGTTTGCTCCATATATCCAATAGACAAGACAAGAACAATTTTTTGAAAGAATTTTTGTATTAAGGGCACCTGGGAGGAAAACAAGAAGGCGTATCCAATTCTCCTCAATGGGATGGGTTCTTGGAAGTCCTCAGCACTTCAGATCTAGAATCTCTCTCTCTTGTTGGTGTAGAAAACCCAGACAAAGATAGAACTCAAGGGAGCTCACACAGCAAATAATGTAGAAAAAAGTGACCAAGTGTATAGATCCAGAGTGATCTAATAGGCAACAAAAGGTGAAGAATGGTAGGAAAAACCCTCCTATTTATAACAAAATATTGGGTCATTCTAGATCTTGGTGCATGATTAAAATAACATTAACCAAATCCAGATCCACCTTTTATGGAATATTTTATTATATTTGTTGGAGGGAAAAAGTATTTGACTTGGGTCAAATCCCTTTATTTGTGAATAATAAATAAATAAATGATTTATTTATCATTTTAAGGAGGTGGTTAAAAGATAATCAAATAAATAATGATTTATTTAATTATTTATGGGTGGTTTAGTCATATTTAACAAGGAATATTATTTAAATAAGGTTTAAATAATTATTCCTATAAAATAATAAGATAAATAAAGATTTATCTAATTAATTTCTTTGTTTTGGGTTAAACATGACCAGGAAAATCAAACAAATATAGGTTTGTTTAATATTTCCTTTTGGGGTTTCCCGTTTAGACCATAAACAACCTAATAAATGTGTTTTATTAAGTTATTTTACATAGTGAAAGCAATTTTACTTAGGGTAAAATTGGTCTTACATGGTGTACTTGGGTCCATCTAATGATAGTAGGTTAGATGACCAAAAAATGGTGTAACAAGAAGCATTGCTTAATGAAGCCACCATCACACCAGCAATGCATAGAAAGCCTCTTTGCTATGATTTGAGAATTCAGTTCTCAATTTTGATCTTCTCCTTCACAAAGTTAAATTCTCCTTGCACAAATTCAAAAACCAATAGCTAATTCTTGTAGCTAACCTTGGCTAAAATGAGCTAAACTTTGCTCTGATACCAACTTGATCTGAATATGGGAAAACTAGTTATTACTATGCTAGCTCCCTCATCAATATTAAAATGTGTGCTTAGGATCATCTCAAGTTAACCATTTGTGAAGGGGTTTATGTGTCTTTGATGATAAAATTATGAGTTAAATAGCTTTTAAAAACTCATGTACAACAAATTAAATGTAGATAAATAACACAAAAATCACATTACATAATGGATGATGATGGAGTTCACCCCTCTTGGGCTACATCTCCATGGACCTGCTTCAACTAGCTAGGCCCTCTAGCGATTAAGAGTCAAATGTATGATTAAAAGCACCTGTAGTGCTCCAATGTATTTGCAACCTGCTCCATTGGATTCAGAGCACCCAAAACCCCCAAAAATGACTATTCAATCTTTGAATTTGGTTTCCATCTGATCTAGGCTTGACCTCCCATCCCAGTGGCCATGGGCTTGTTTAATCTCCAAAGTGACAAAAAAACTTTCATAAGTGCTCCAACACCTATGAAAACTATACCATTGTGTTCAGAGCATCAAATACATCTAAAAATTACTCTTCTTGAGCAAATATTGGGCTTCAACTGATCTGGGCATGGCCTTCCTTCTTAGTGTCCCTAAGATGCAATTTTATTCAAAGTGCAAAAAACACCTGTAAAATTTTAAGGAGGTGGTTAAAATGTAATCAAATAAATAATGATTTATTTAATTATTTATGGGTGATTTAGTCATATTTAACAAGGAATATTATTTAAATAAGGTTTAAATAATTATTCCTAGAAAATAATAAGATAAATAAAGATTTATCTAATTAATTTCCTTGTTTTGGGTTAAACATGACTAGGAAAATCAAACAAATATAGGTTTGTTTAATATTTCCTTTTGGGGTTTCCTGTTTAGACCATAAACAACCTAATAAATGTGTTTTATTAAGTTATTTTACATAGTGAAGGCAATTTTACTTAGGGTAAAATTGGTCTTATATGGTGTACTTGGGTCCATCTAATGATAGTAGGTTAGATGACCAAAAAATGGTGTAACAAGAAGCATTGCTTAATGAAGCCGCCATCACACCAGCAATGCATAGAAAGCCTCTTTGCTATGATTTGAGAATTCAATTCTCAATTTTGATCTTCTCCTTCACAAAGTTAAATTCTCCTTGCACAAATTCAAAAACCAATAGCTAATTCTTGTAGCTAACCTTGGCTAAAATGAGCTAAACTTTGCTCTGATACCAACTTGATTTGAATATGGGAAAACTAGTTATTACTATGCTAGCTCCCTCATCAATATTAAAATGTGTGCTTAGGATCATCTCAAGTTAACCATTTGTGAAGGGGTTTATGTGTCTTTGATGATAAAATTATGAGTTAAATATCTTTTAAAAACTCATGTACAACAAATTAAATGTAGATAAATAACACAACAATCACATTACATAATGGATGATGATGGAGTTCACCCCTCTTGGGCTACATCTCCATGGACCTGCTTCAACTAGCTAGGCCCTCTAGCGATTAAGAGTCAAATGTATGATTAAAAGCACATGTAGTGCTCCAATGTATTTGCAACCTACTCCATTGGATTCAGAGCACCCAAAACCCCCAAAAATGACTATTCAATATTTGAATTTGGTTTCCATCTGATCTAGGCTTGACCTCCCATCCAAGTGGCCATGGGCTTGTTTAATCTCCAAAGTGACAAAAAAACTTTCATAAGTGCTCCAACACCTATGAAAACTATACCATTATGTTCAGAGAATCAAATACATCTAAAAATTACTCTTCTTGAGCAAATATTGGGCTTCAACTGATCTGGGCATGGCCTTCCTTCTTAGTGTCCCTAAGATGCAATTTTATTCAAAGTGCAAAAAACACCTGTAAAATTTCTCCTATGCCTCTGCAAGCTATTCCAATGGACTCATAGCATGCCAATATACTAGGAATGACTTTTCTTGAGCTAAAATTAGTCGTAAATTGCTCAAGATAGGCCTCATTCAATTTTTCCTAGTAAACTGCCTCTAAACCTAGAGAAACTCCAGTTAGCTCCACAAAATTTGGCAAGTCCATTGGAAATAGAAGAATCTGCTAAAAATATGCCATTTAAAACTGAGGATTAATTAACTACTAACTGAATATTAAGAGGGATAAGATGCACAGTAAACACAATTAACTTGGGCGCTTGTGGGAAGGTCACATAGCACGGTCTCATGGGAGGAGGGTTGCCCACAGGGCTGGCCCCCTCCTTCCCACTTTTGGAAATCTATATAACCTTAAAATAGTAGTTGGGTATAATGCTTTACAAGGATGACGACATTGGCCCATTGGTAAACGGTGGTGACTGGTATGGGGGAGGACGTGGGTTCGAGCCCCGACCTCGCCCCTCTATACATGTTTTGCACCACATTTCTAAAACCTTTGTAACTTGGCATATTAAATTGCATGTGCGCTCCATCATAAAAATTACCATAAAGTTTGACATATGCTACCAGAATAATATATATTCGCTCCAATCATAGGTTGTAAAACCTTTGCAATATATTTGCCACTATATAGTTCGACCATTGTTGAAGTTTGGATATAAAAATAATGCAGAATTTAATAATTAAAGTTTGGATTTAATAATATATATATCCAATGTTTCTGGATGCGGATGCCACCCTCATGTGATGGGACGCTCATCCCTTGCCGCCTCCCGAGGCCGTCATTTCTGGCTAGCCATCTAGCCTCCAACAAATGAATTTATGAGGGCATTCAATATGCCACCCCGCGATGTATTAATGTCATTATTTGGAACCATCGATGCGTTGAGCATTTCACCTGGTTTACTTCGGCTCCTGGTATGGATTTTGGACTCCTGTATGGTGATTGCTCTGTCTGCACCACCATTGCGCTATGCCGAAGTTATTTCCCGCCCGCCTGCGTTGAGCCTAGCGCTCGAACGCAGACATGCAGACGATGTGAGCTTCTTTGTTGCTTGGAGACTATTCCTGAGTTCCACCATTCGCATAGTAAGTTCTACTGTTCGAATCCTCTGTCCTCTTCTTCCGGTCCTCCTTTGTCACTTATCCTCTGTCCTTTCCATCAGCCTCTCCCTCTTGCTATTCCTAGATTGCGCCATCGAATGTGATGTCGCCGTGGCTCCAGTTGTGGACGTGTCTTTCACCCTCAATCCTCTCCCAGTTCAGACTCATCCTTTGAAGATTTCCTCTGCAACCACATTCTAGAAACCAGAAGTCGTAGAGGTAGGCCTCACTCTGCTGACATCGCTCATCCTTCTACGTGTCCTCCACCTCCTCATGTTCTCTCCTTTGCACCTCATGTCGACCCTTCCACTGATCCTCACGTTCCCCCCTCCACATTCCTCCACAACCCTGCACCAAACCTCCCAGCGAGTGGAGTTCAAATTTGATTGCGTGTTTGAAAGGCTGGTCCTCACGGCGTATGTCACGGTCACCATCTGTGAAGAGTATACTCAACCTGCGCCTCCTTCGACCGCAGTCCTTGGTCCCTCTGTCGCAATCCATAGCCCCAGTGCTCCTAACCCCGCTTCTGCTGAAAACACCAAGGTCTCCTTGGCTCAATTAAACATTGCCCGTGACGTTTTAATGCAGGTTCAGTCAATGGAAGGTGAGGACAAAGGAAAAGAGCTTCCCTCAACTGATGAAGGTGGAAGCAGTGATGAGTATAGATGCAGAATTGTAGAATAACCTCCTTCTCCAACTATTGATCAGTAGTCTGAAAATCCCACAGAGGTTTTTGTTTCTTATGCATAATGTTTCTAGGTTAATTATGGTTTTTCTGTTTATTCACCCTCTGCTTGCAGAGTGGTTAGTTTTACTATCTGTATTTTTGTTAAACTACTTGGATGAGAGGCTGGTTTCCCCTATGAGGGCCACAACTCTTAATTTGCAGGGACTGGTTTCCCCTCTATGGGCAGTCCAAACTCTTGTTTCTTGCAACATTCAAGCCCTACGCTCAGGCTTTCTCAGCTGAGGCAGTGGCAGTTTCGTACTTTTATGTTACATATTAATAGATTTAGCATTACTCAGAAAAAATATATATATATATCCAACCTTAAAAATAAAAATAATTCCAACACATGAATTCATCATGAACCCAAATTCAACCTTGGAGGGCATTGGGCAATTTGACCTTCTCAAACCAAATTGGTGAATCCTTTAGTGACACTTTTCATAGTCCCATTGGGAAAAAACTGATGAAGATTCCCTGCATGCTGACTGGGCTGCCATGTCATCATCCTGTAGTCGTTCTGCAATTTTTTTTTTTAAATTACTTGTTCTGAACGACAATCAACAGACTATAACATCTTCATCCAAACTTGATTTTCGACGAAACGAGTTGCGTTGGATTCCTGGCGACGGGCCGATCGTTGTCGTTCTTATTTGGTGTAATTAAGAGAACTTTTAATTTTGAGCAAAACTTTGCCCCTAATCCAGATTCTGATCAATCTAACAAATACAAATATGCATAAATTAGCAGTAGTAAAACAGATACACGTTTATATTTATTGGTAATAGAATAAAAAAAATACAAAAATGTCCTCCATTATATTCAAAAAAATTATGGTATCGAATTTGATTACGATTCGTTCACCTCTAGGCCTTCCATTTGATCCTTGAGCCTTGAAAATAGTGCACAAGTCTTGAATATATATTTTTTGACCCCTTGTGACTATAATTTGAGAAGAAAATCCTATGATAGTGTAATCTCTTCTTGCTTTGGTTTAATTTCCCTTCTATAATGTCGAACTCAAGTTTGAGCTTCAGGATAACATAGACTCTTTTTCTTGCTCTCCATCCTTAACTTCTTCAATTATTTTCCTCTTCTTGATAAAAGTGTTCAAATATGAATTCTGTAATTTCCAACCCCCAAAAAAATAAAATGTTTTTCTAAACCTTTTGCTTTCACCCAAAAATGAATTGAATATTAATTAAATTTTTTTGAGAGAGCTACATTAAAAATGAATATAATTCTTTATTTTCTAATTTAAGATTTAAATCTTAATTGAAGAATTGTTGATAAAAATCTTCTACATTGCCTTCTTGATACTTGAAATTTGTTTAAAAAAATTTTTCATTAATTATAGACACAAAATAAATAACAAATACTATAGTTAAGAAATCATTAATTAATATAAATAATATTTAAAAAAAGAAACTCATGGATATATTTATTAGTATTTCTCCAATTCATTTTCTTTAGGATTTCAGTCTTTCTTTTAAAAAGTAATTAGAAAAATATCTATTCTAACAACCAAAATATATTTTAAAGATTTGTAAATTTTTTTATTTCCATTTTTTTGGATTTTATTTTTTTATTTGTAAAATTAATTAGAAATATATTTATTATAACAACCAAAATATATTTTAAAGATTTTCAAAATCTTTTATTTCTTTTTTTTAAAAGCTTACAAATTCCTAATATCTGGAATAAATCTTTATTATTTTATGTAAATTTATAAAACCAAATAATTAATAAAAAGGAAATATATTATTAATAAAATGTCAAACTAATAAAATTTGACAAATAAAACTATGAAAAATAACATGCATAATTGAAATACAAAATTTTTTCTTCATTTAAATAGTTTATTTTCAAAATTTAAAATAAAACTATCTAACAATTAAAATTTATTGAAGAAAGTATGTCAGGAATTCAAATAAATTTTAAGAAAGTACGTTAGGAAGTCAAATATATTTCATCAATGGATAAGTGTTTCACACTTAATCAATTTTTTGTCAATTGAAATGGGTTCATAGATATCAAAAACAAGAGAAACAATAAAATAGCCACATCAATTGTCATATATATATATATATGTGTGTGTGTGTGTATGGGAATTGCTCAAATAAAATATCATTGATTTCGATTTAATATTTTATTCTTATAAGATACATATTGAAATTAACTTGTTTTAACTTAGAAAAATCTAAAATTGAAAAAAATAATAATTTTAAAAATTACAAAGACATAAGGTACTAACCATTAATTAGAATTAAAAAGAGCATGTCTATAGGGCTATGATCTCATCTTGACCTCCTTCTAGCACTAATTGTTGGTAGGCAGAAACATTTCTACTACAACATGGGATCATCACTTAATCAAAGCTCCATTAGTCTTATACTCATTTGGTGTGTTTATGTCTACTAATATGTTGGCCAAGTTACTACTCAATGAATTGCTCCTGGAAATGAGATTTTTAAATATGATTTCATAAACCTAAATACAATATAATCTAATAGCATAAATAAAAATAGCCAATATTTCTAAATATACCTCATATTTTAAACATAATTACCTCAATTGGGATTGGAAGCATATAGAATAATAAGAATTGAACATCAAATCTAAGATGAGTTATCGAGCTATTTGAAATAAATCTTATAACTTTATAACGATTAAATCAATACATATAAAGAATTAACTCAATAAATAATTATCAAGGTAATATAAATACACAGTCTCACGTTCAATAATCAATTGAGAAATTTATACAACTCATCAGAAAATAGCTTATCAAGAATCTAAATAAATACAAATTGGTATAAATTAACAATAGTGAAACATATACAAATTTAAATTTATTGGTGACATATCAATTAAAATATAATTGTCTTTCAATATAGTAAAAAATTGATAGCAGTTCCAAATTTAATTATGATTAGTCCACCTCTGCGCCTTCTATGTGATCCAAGTCTTGACAATAGTGCACAATTCTTGACTATATATTTTTTTTGACCACTTTTCACTATAATTTTGAAAAGAAAATCTCACAATAATGTAATCTTTTATTGCTTTCATTTAGTCTCCTCTCTACAATGGTGAACTCAAGGTTGAGCTCCACGATTGCCTAAGCTCTTTCTCTCGCTCTCCACCCTTCAAGTATTCAATCCTTTTCCTCTATTTGACAAAAATGCCTAAATATGAATTCTTCAAGTATAACTTTTTATGTAATAAAATAAATTTTTTTTCTCAAACATTTTTTTTTTACCAAAAAACTAATTAAATATTCATTAAATTAATATTAAAGAGTCAAATTTTATAAGAAATATTTTTTAAATCATTGTATTATCAATCCTTCTTTTGTTCTCTTATTCAACTTTTAAATATTAATTAAATGTCTTCTAGTTTATAAGAATCCTTACATTAACTTCTTCATATTTGAAATCCATTTCAAAATATAAACAAATTTATTAATTATAGGCACAAAATAAATAACAAAATATTTTAGTTAATAAATCATTAATTAATATAAAATAAAATGTAAAATGAGAAAATAATGGGTCAATATATTAGTATTATTTAATTTCTTTATTTTAAGATTTTGATTTTTTTTTTTTTTTTTTACAACAACCAAAAAATATTTTAAAGATTTTCAAAATCTTTTATTTATTTTTTAAAAAGGATGTCATTCTAATATGTAGAATAAATTTTTATTATTATATGTGTATCTATAAATCTATATAATTAATAAAAAAATAACAAATTATTAGTGAATTATCAAATTAATAAAATTAGCAAATAAAACTATGAAAAATAACAAGAATTACTATTGAAGCTCACAGTATTTTATTCATTTAAATAGTTGATATACAAAGGATTTTTTTTTTTTTTTGTCTGAATAATTCTAATTTTATTTATGTAACATATTAGCACAAAACTACCACAACTTCAGCTAAGTAAGCTTGAAGGATGGGTTTGAAGCTAAAAAAACATGGTTTTTGACTGCCCCAGAAGGGGGAACTAGTCCCTTAGACGCATATCTTGTCACCAACATAGGGGAACTGGAATTAAGTAAGAACATGTTAACAAGTAATACCATGAAAGCAAAACTTGACTAAGACAAACGATTTTTTTCTCGTTCTGCAAGAGGGATTTAAACAAAAACACATAAAGCCCCCCATTGTACCTAGGCTGTGGCACCACGTTCCAGTTGTAATACCAGTGGTCACTTTTCATTTGTAGGAGAGGGAGGCTCCTCCACTACGCAGTAGCAATACTTTTCACTGCTACTATCCTCTTCATCGGTGGTGGCGCAAGTGGCAGTTGCAGCCGCATCCTTCATCTGTTCATGTGCATTGTCATTTCTTTTCAGACCCTACGAAGCATCATGGATGGAGGGGGCTGAGGGGCAGGCTCGTCAGTAGGCTTGGAACTAGTAGCTTCCTCTTGGAGAGAGACAGTGATGAAGGCGGTGAGAACTGGGCGGTCCATAGTACAGACAAATTGAAATTCAGCTCGCTGGGAGGTGTGGCGAAGGGCAACAGGGGGAGTGGTAGACTGAGAGACAGGTTGCGAAGTAGAAGCGATGTGGAGAGGTTGAGAGCCGTGGGTGGAGTGCTCCTGCCCAAAGAGGCAAGCTTTCCCTCTTTTGCTACGAGTTTCAGGGAAATGACCGCGGGCTACATCCTCAGACGAAGAATCATTGCTAGAGGAAGACTGGGCGTGAATTTCTCAGCCCCTGCTACTTCCTCTACGACTTCACATTCTATGCCTAATTTGAGGCATTTTGGAAATTGAGCGCAATCTACAGGAACGGGTAGGCGAGCGAGAGAAACTGTGGGTAAGAGACAGAGGATTGGCCTGCATAAAACTGGAGAGAGGAGCCTTGAAGCAGAACTCGCTCTGAGAGAAGTGGAATTCCGGCAATGTTTCTAGGCAACCACGCAGCCAACAGCGCCTCCCAGTATGCATGCGAGCACTTGGCTTGGCGCAAGTAGGAGGGCAGTAGCAGCTCTAAGGAGCAGGATGAGCATGAGCAGGCATAGTCATAATGAACCAGGGGAACGGGAGAAAATGGAGGTGGGACGAGCTAATGGCTCGATTGCAGAGTTTAATGCCCAGGTTGGCAACATTAATGGGAGGATTAATGCGCAGGTGGGTGACTAGATGGCCACCCCATGCACCCGCCTTCAGGACGTGCATCCCATTGTACCTATAGATCATCCGCATCCAGAAAGTTGATTTACAAAGTTCAAAATAAAAATATCTAATAATTAAAATTTATTCAAGAAAGTATATAAAAAATCTAAATAGTTTTCATTCATGGGTAAGTATAATTAACATTTTATCAAGCTTTTGTCAATCGAAATGATTCATGAATATCAAAATCCAAAAAAAAAGTGTTTTAAGAAAAAACATAATCAAATCCATAAAAAACAGTATAGGGAAAAATATCAATCTTCGATGAAAGCAAGAGCTTGTGAAAAATGATGCTTTGCTCAAATAAAATATCATTGAATTGGATCTCATCTTTTAAATATATTCTCTTAAGATGTAGACTGAGTTGCATCTGTACAAATCTTAATTGAGTTGTTTTTCTTTGCCCAAAAATATGAAATTACAAATAAGGCATGACGTACTAATAATATTTTTCAGTGTTTCATTTCAAGGAATCAAGTAATTAATCCATGAACCAAAATCAATCATTGATCTAGGTAGATATTGGTGGCCACCCACTTCTTCCATTGTCTCAATGGTTCTCTACCTTCTTGGCAGTTTTTCTATGATTTGTGTGTCCCAAAATTTCAGGGCTCTAACAAAGTTTTCTTGTAATTCACTATGGTAAGAAATCAAATCCCTTATCCTTGGTCAAAATTCATACTCCTATGATAATTATTTCCAACAAGCTATAGTATGCCTCAAATAGCTATTGTATGCAAAATTGTGCCCCTCAGAAGTTGATGTACCCATTAACAATCTCAGGGCCCACAAATATTTTGGCATTTCATTTTCTAGGGTTAGGGTTTTGGACCTTTGATTTTATTTCTTTATGTTAAAATTATAATCTTGAGACCTCTTCTAATAGCCTTTTTCCAATATGCATAGTCACCATCCGTCTCCATCTAGAGATAACTAATTCCATTCTATCCAGTTTGTATTCTACAATATTATGTTATTTAATTTATTAATAAAATTTGAGTTTTCACCATATTATTGTGCATTATATTATATTATTCATGTGTGTTTCATCCCACTTTTCATTTCATGTCTTGTACGACTTAGATCAGAGTTATTAGAGAAATTTAATCCTTGTATTTCTCAGTGCACCCAATAAGGTCACGGTACAAAGAGTTGGGTCTCGAGCTAGTTTCACTTGGGAAATCACTATTGCCAACCAAAGTAGCCTACGATGGTGGAAAAATACAGATACTATGGAGTGGCAAATCATATCAAGTTGTTTTCCAGCATTTCATTTCATTCCTTGTACAACTTAGATCATAGGTATCAAAGGAATATACTCCTTGTATTTCTTGGTGAACCCGACAAGGTCAAGGTACAAAGAGTTGGGTATGAAGATAGTTTTACTTGGGAAGAATCACTCTTACCAACCCAAGTAGCTTTCCATGGTGGAAGAATAGAGTGATGATGGAGAAGGAGATCCTATCAAGTTATTTCTCGAAGAAGCACACATGCGACAAAGGAATGAGATGATGGAAAATTTTCCGAGATCCTTCGATGATTTTAAAAAATAGCTGAAGCACCTTCAACTAGCAGAAATTTTGGAGGTGTGACACCATTCATGGTACAATTTAACTTCTATATCCCCATATTTGAAGGAAAAATATATGTCGATGATTTGGATAAATGGTTAAATATGTTAGAAGGATATTACTTTGCCTAATTTTTTTCGAAAATGAGAAGATCACCATCACGCTAATGAAAGCCCTTCCCCATGTCAAATATTGGTAGGAAGGTTATTGTGAGAGACACATCGAAGATGAATATGGTATATTCAATGTAGGCCCCATTTGGGCCACTTTTTTTTATGTCCTTTAGGAATAATTCTATTCTATAGTGAATTATGATGACTAATACATGAGATGGAAAACCATGCGATAATAAAGAGACCAGATGGTGCTAGAGTACACCAATATTTTCCATACCTTGTGCTCAAAGCTAGGTATCAAAAAAATTGAGCAACAATTAATTTTCAAATACCACAGTGGTCTACACAATTATATCTAAATGAATATGGAATTTTTAGACATATGCTAACTAGGAGTCACTTATCAATATGTTGCCAACATTGAGAAGAAAAAAGAAAAGGAATAAGTAGGACTTTGGGTTTACGAATCCACTACAACAAAATCTTGGTAAAAGTGGTCAAAACTCACAAAATAAGGGATGTAACAAGGAGAGGCAACCTCAATACAACTAACCTAAGTCATAGAAAAATAAGGCCAATGGAAAGTAAAAAACGGATATTTGAAAGTGATGTGAGTTCCACAAAATCCCTTGACACAACATTGATTAATGCCACTTGAAACAATTATTGTTAGCAAATCTTAATAAAAAGAGATAGACTATGACCCAAATTATGATTTAAAGTAGGATAAAGGAACCTAAAAAGGGGGAGCACCTCTTCCATTCACAAATGTGGGTGAATGGGACCCTAATGCATTTCATCCTTTATAATGGGAGCCAAAAGAACCTGATATTAGTTGAGGTCATTAAGATATTGAAGTTATAGATACTGCCACACCCCCAAACATACACAATTGGTTAGTTGAGCCATGTACAAGACATCCACGTCAACTAATAGTGCTACCTTTCCTATGTCATCAAGCCCTTAAAATATGAGGTGTAGTGTGAGTTTTCCCCACTTGAAGTTTGTGATGTTCTTTTAGGTAAACATTATATGTGGAAATATCATGTTGTTTATGAGTCTCATCCTTGTAATGTCATTGTTACTCTCAAATTTTAGCTCTACATGATCCAGAGTAGCCCCAACTATTGCAATTTCATTGATCTTAGCAAAACAATGCTAAAAGGTAATATCTCATACTACAACGTTTTTTCTCTTCTTGGTTCAGTGAGAAGGTGGAAGGAAGATCACTACAAGAACCACAACCTTGCATGAGGTCTCTCTACACAACAAAGAAAGTGTACATGATTGTATAGACATACAAATATATCTTCACTCCACTTATGTGGGTACCTCTGCACGTCCAAGTAAAACACTCAATTGAATTGATACTTAGTGCTCCTTTACCTATTTGTCCAATATATATATATATATATATATATATATAGATACATATATATAAGGTAAAATAATTTTATACTATAAAATTTGGGCGAATTATTTTTTAGAAAAATCAAAATTGGCGAATTTTTTTTTGGAAAAGACATGGAATATTATCCCCTTAAGGTTTCCCTGGTGCTCTTTTTGCATGCAAATAATTCAATATTTGGGATATATTGTGGATGGAAATGAGGTTTATTTGAACCTAGCCAAGATCCAATTCATTTAGGATTGGCTAGCATTGATGACTCCAATAGAGCTTCATAGCTTCTTAGGAATTGCTATGTTCTACCAAAGGTTTGTCTTAGGGTTCTCTTACATCACTTGTCCCTTATGTTAGGTGACCAAAGGTGGAGAAAAATATTTTTTTTTTTAGTCTGAGTAAAAATATAAATCATTCAAGGATATGAAAAGTTTCTTTTTCATTGCAACAATCCTCACCTTGCCAGACTTGCAACAACCATTTGAGATTAAGATAGATCCCTATGGCTATGCTATTGATGTATTATTCACTTAGAAAGGACATCCAATGGCCTATCATAGTGAAACACTATTTGATACTATGCAAAGCTACTCCACCTACGCTACTAACACATTAACACAACTAAGAAACTGTAAATGCATCCCAACTCAGGGGGCCTTCCTTGACTAAGAGGACTGTAGGAAAAAATGGACTCTACATGATGATAAAAACCAAAAACAATGTATTTTAATATATTAGATCATTTGAAGAAAAAAAAATACAAAGTTCCAAAACGTGAAAATGGTCTCAACAATAATCCAATACTATTATCACAACTAACCTTGTTTAACTGATTACAGAAATATTTATAGCTTTAAAGAACTTAGATCCAGGCCTAAAAACATAACTAAAGAATTATAAATATGTGACCAAATATTAGAAAAGTATGACAAAAGGATGCAACTGTCCAACCAACAATACATATATAAAAGTTATCTTCTTAAATAAGAATATAATTTGGTACTCGAGAGATATCTTAGACAATGAAAATCAAGGTTAATTTGGCTAGACTTATTTGATGATCATACATATCTAGATTATAGTTTGACCAATTGACCATTTGTGCTTCTGTTAACTTCATGGAATACCACTTTTGGTAACTAGAACTTGATACACATGGCCATCGCATTCTAGTAACTAATGATCATCCGTCTTGTAACTTGGGAAAGGAGCTAAAAATTCCAAAAGTAGTTAGGTAGATGAATACACTTAGAATACATACCAAATTAGTGAATAAATGCATAATAATAATGTATAATAACCTTAGTACTCAATATTAATTAGAAGTACGATATTTACAGGAAAAACATCAATGTATAGGGAAATGAAAGATGAAATTTAGGTAATGGGGTAAGGTGCTTGGGAGGAACTCTGGATGGGTTGAATTTGTGACTCGTCATTTCCCCCATGCCCAGACTATTGCACGTCCTGGTGATCAACTCCTTCTATAGTTTGAACCAGAAGGTCATGATTTTCTTGACTCACCTTCTGTTATGGCTGTGAGTACTTAAGCTTCATTTTTTTTGTAATGCTGCATCATATGCTCCATCGTAACTTGCCAAGGTTCATCATTCTTAGCCGGGATCCTGTTCCAAAAAACCATTTGGTCCCAAAGTTTCCTTAAGCACTCATTATTATCTGTCAAAGTTTAATTTACTTGTTTCAATCGCTTCCACTTCTTTTTAAACTTCTTAACCCTGTTCTAAAGATTCTTCATCTTATCCTCCTTACTAGAACTTGGTTTATTTGTTTTCTCTTCAATAATTTCCAATACCATAGATTCATTTTTTTTGTGTCTCTTGTGATTCTATTATTCCCTTAGAATCCTCTGACATCTTTTATTCCTTATGTTTAGAAACAATTAATGATTATCTTTCCTTCATAGAATTTGTTTGATTTAGGTGCAATGATACACACATATCCACTGTCTCTCCAAGAAAAATATCTACTTCCTTCTTAAAATCATCCAAATCCGAGGCTAATTTTGCAATCCATTATTCTTCTTATCTTCATAGTTATCAACAATTTTCACATCAATCTCAGGGTTTCTTAACATCGAAACTTCCTTTACTGATTCAACCTCAGGAACAATTTGTGCTTATGTTTCCTTAGTCACTTCCACTTTAGGGTTATCAACCACATAGGTATTATCAACAATTTCACATTTAGTAACATCCATGATAAGGTCATTTCCACATTCTTATGTTCAACACTTTTCATAGATTCATATTCCAAAACTCTGTTTTCAGCTCCTTCCTCCTCCAAATTAGAATAAGGAAAATTAAAAAAAAAAATTTATCAAAAACCTTTACCTACCCGAGACACCACGTTTTTGTCATGCAAACAACTCACAAAATAGAAGAAAATATAGATCAATGACTTAAAAATTATCCTCTTTGAGGGGGAAAACTCCTTTAAATTACATAAATAAACAATTCTTGGATGATTCAAAGGACAATAACTCCTTTATATATATATAGGAATCTAGGGGCCACAATATAATAAGAGCCTACATAACAATAATTATGCAAGGGAACAACAATAAAAATAGTGGAATTCTACGAGGCAAAAAAATAAAAATGTGGGGGCTACAATAACAATAAAAATAGGGGGACTACATTATTAGTATAGGTACATAACATCCCCCTCTCCTTCAAAAAAAATTGTTGTCCTCAATGCTTGAGTAGTTTTGGATGCTTATGTATAAAATTCTCATCCTCCCATGTGGAATCTTCACCAAGTAAGTTCTTCCACATAATGAGATACTATGAAAATGACTGATTCCGTAGTTGTCGGGTTCTTGTTTCCGTGACTGCTTCAGGCTTCAATATGATTTTTAATTCTTCATCAAGTTCTAGAAATATTGTTTGAACTCGGAGCTTGTCACTAGTAACCTTCTTTAATCATGAACCATGGAAAGCTAGGTGTACTCGAGAAGATGCATGAAACTCCAATTTGTATGCCATAGTGCAATCTTTTGTAAAACTTTGTAAGGACCATATTACTCAAGTGACAATTTATTATCATTCTTAGCTTTCTTTGGGGGCATTTATTTGTATGGTTGTAGCTGTAAGAATACCCAGTCTCCTATCTCAAAACGTGTTTCACTGCGATGTTAATCTACTTGTTTTATTCGATTCTGCTAAAGAGTGAGGTTATCCTTTAGGAATTGGAGAACATGTTGATATATATATATATATATATATATATATATATACAACTTGAGTGCTTGATGTGATCTTCCACTGCTTGAACCTTAGAATTTTCTCTAAAAGATGATGTGATGGACGGTGGGTGATATCCATAAAGTGCCACAAATGGGGTCATTTTTGTTGTAGTATGGAAGGAAGTGTTATACCAGCATTCAACCAAAGGTAACCACTTGACCCATTGTGTTTGTTTATTATATACAAAGCAACAAATATATCATTCCAATTTTTTTTCACTATCTCAGTTTTCCCGTCAGATTGAGGATGATAAGATGAGCTATGAGCTAATTGAGGACCAAGACAAGAAAAAATTTCCGTCCAAAAATTTCCAGTGAAAATGGGATCTCTCTCATTTACAATAATCCTTTTGGTTCCATGTAGCTTTTGAATTGTTTCCATAAATTCAGTAGCAACTGTAATGGCTTTAAAAGGATGAGATAATGCATAATAATGTGCATACTTGGTAATTATATCAAATACCACCATGATGACACTCTTTCCTTCAGAATTGGGTAAACTTGTAATAAAATCCATTGAGACCTCCACCCAACACAGACTTGTAATGACTAAAGGTTGTAACAGACACAGGGTCTTAATTGTATCAACTTTATTTTGTTGGAAAACCAAACATTCTGCCACAAACTTCCGAATATTAGATTTAAGGCCCTCCCAAAAAAATTCCTTCCTGATCATGTGATAATTTTTTAAAAACCTTGAGTGCCCTCCTATAGGGGAGGTGTGAAATTCCAAGAGAATATTTTGTTTTAGTTTGGAATTCTTACAAATATATAAGCGATATTTGTACCATAATGAATCATTTTTCTAGCTAAATGTCTCATATGTTCTGGGGTCTTGTTGTAAATTTTGAATGAATATCCACACCTCTTTGTCATTATTCCATTCATCCCTTGCTTTAGTTATCCAATCAGGTTGTATAATAGAAATTACACAAAGAAATGATTCCACATCCTCGTCCTTTCTTGAGAGTGCATCTGCAACAACATTTTGCTTCCCTTTTTTGTAGATGATTTCAAAGTCATAACCCCAACATCTTTGTGACCCATTTTTGGTTCTCTTTTGAAGATAATCTTTGTTCCAAAAATCATTTAATACTATCATGATATATTTTTACGTTGAAGTGTCTTCCCATTAGATAAGGTTTCCATTGCTTTAGCACATGTAGTATTTCCAACATTTCCTTCTCATAGATATTTTTGTGTAAATAATTTCCTTTGATTGGATGACTTTCAAAAGCAATGAGTCTTTCTTCTTGCATTAAAACAACACCAATTTCATTTCCTAAGGTATCACATTCCACAACAAGGTTTTTGTGAACTATGGCATAGCTAAGACTGGTACTTGGCACATTGCCTCTTTAAGATGTTCAAAGGTCGTAGTTGCTTCCAGAGTCCAAGAAAATGTATCTTTATTCAGTAATGTTGTTAGAGGCGTTGTTATTATCCCATAATTATTATCAAACTTGCAATAATATCCTGTTTACCCGAGAAATCCTTGAAGATGCTTTATTGTTGTCGGAATTTTCCATCCCTAAATTTCTTTAATTAAGGTCTACCTTAACACCCTCATGAGATACAATATGACCCAAATATTCCACCTCTTGTACTCCATATAAAAATTTGTAGGTTTTTGCATATAATTGTTTCTCTTCCAATAGTTTGAGAACCCTATCAACATGTTGCACATGATCCTTCCAATACTTGTTTTAGATTAGTATGTCATCAAAAAATACTAACACAAATTTTCTAAGGAAGGGTTTGAAAATGGAATTCATCAAACCTAGAAATGTGGAAGGTGCATTAGTAAGGCCAAGAGGCATGAAAAAAAACTCATAATGACCCTCATGATTTATGAATGTTGTTTTCATAATTTCTTTAATCTTAATTCTAATTTGATGATATTTTGAAGTAAATTGCTCCATGTAAGTCATCGAACCATTCGTCAATGACATGAATGGGAAATTTATCTGTAATAGTGAGCTTGTTGAGTTCCCTATAATACAAAAACATATACCATGATCCACCCTCATTGTGCAAAAATCCTACTGGAGCAGAGAAAGAACTTTGACTAGGTTGAATTATACTAGCCTCTAGCATTTCTGCAACCATACATTCAATTTCACTCTTTTGGGCATAGGGATATCTGTAAGGCCTGATGTTAGGAGGAAATATTGCTGGAATCAAATGAATAACATGATCATGGTAAAAAATAGGTAGGAGGCCTTTGGGAGTCTCAAATACCTTGGAATGATTGTCCAATACTTTTTGGAGATATGGAGAAATAAATGATTTCAATGTTTGAATCTCTAGTGAGCATAATTGTGCAATTACGCTCCGTTGTTTTTTATTTAGAATATTTTTCATGCCATTAGAGCTGATCATCTTTCCTAGTTTCCCTACAATACCCCTTAATTAAAATTCCTTTCCTTCCCAAAAAAATTCAATAAAATATCTTGAAAATTAAAATTTATCATCCCCAAAGATTTTAACCATTGGACTCCTAGTACAACATCAACACCACCCATTGGAATGGAAAGCATTGGAATATTCAATATAGATTCCCCCATGGTTATCTTGATATTATGGCACTTTCCAGAGAAATTTGCAGTTCCTCCATTTTCAACCATCACTTGACACTCTGGTGATGGATATAGGAAGAAATTCAATTCCTTGGATATCCTACAATGAATAAAATTATGGGTACTAAATGAACCAATCAACACTATTGCCTTTTTCTTCTTGATATATCCTTCTATCTTGATATTTTTAGGAGTAGTAATTCCTACCAATGCATTACAATATATGGTAAGATTCATTTCTGCTTTCTCTAGGGTTGGTTCTTAGTGTATATCCTCATCTTTTGATGTTTCTTGTTCCTTTTATTCCTCCTCTTCACAATCTATGTAAAATAATTTCTTCTTAACACACTTATAACCTTTTGTGTATTTTATATCACAATTGTAACAAATATATTTTGATAAATTTTCTTCCAATTTCTATGGTGTCAACCTTGCAGGTTGTGGAACGTGAGGAGCAGCAACACTTCCATCTTTATAGTTGTGAGTGGTAGTCTTCCTTGTTGCCATAATTTTTCTTTCAACTTTTCTTTCATCCCATAATTCCTTCTCCAATGAATCATGTTCCCAAAAGAAAACCTCATGTTGGATGTTATCCTTTAAAGTCCCATGAAGATAATAATACTATGCTCCTCTAGAATATCAGTTACCCTTATATTCAATTTTTGGAAGTCCTAAATGTGCTCTGCCATTGAACCCATTTGTTTGAGATTTATCAATTGGATAAAGGTGTTGCTCTTTGTATCCTCATAATTTGGTAGAATTTCCTCCCTAAAAATTTACCAAGTGACAAATGGTTTACGAGAACAAAGCCATTGATACCATATAAATTGATTGGGTTTTAAATATAGAGATGAAAATCATACCTTTTGTGTGTGTTGCACATCATGTAGATCAAGATATTGCTCCATATGTAGTATCCATGTTACAATATCATTTCCATAAAATTTCCTCATATCTATATTTGGAATGTGGTGGTTCTTAAACCCCCCATTAGAGTCTCTAAAATCACAATTTATATTCCTTTTGTCCTCATCATGATTTTCATGGAGTACTTGTCACCATTAGGATATATATCTTGTAACAAAATTGTCAAAACTTCCTTCAAACCTTCCAAGGATGATTTTAAACCATTCTTCAAGTCATCCATCCTAGCTTCCATGTATTCTTTTAAATCATCCTTCAAATCTTCCATGTTACCTTTCATTTTTGTCTCTAAATCATTCATCTTAGCTTCCAGTTTATTTTTTATTACTCTTTGCGAGAGAAAATTTTTTAGCACTTGGTCTCTTAATTTTGATATATCATGTTGCAACTCTTCCTCTTCTTCATGCGTCATAGTAGAGCTTTTGGGTTGCTTACTAGGTGTATCCATTTTTTTTGTTTCGAGGAATTTTGGAATCAAACAAAAATATCGACTATGCCTCACAATGCCCTTTGAATCACTTCAAACTAATTTATTAAACAAAATTTATGCAAATTAAATAAAAAAATACACACCTTTTTCCTTGTTTTCTAGAGCTATATATTGAAACTGTTGTATCTCTATAATTTTGGCTCTCCAAGATCTGAAATTTGGTATTATGGTAGCTGTCTGAGTCTTCTTTTGAATGTCACAAGTGAGACAAAAATTGGAGTTTTAAAGATAAATCTATGCCCAATATCCCATGATGACCTGATTATGGATTGGTTCAGTAGAGAAAACTTGTACGAAGTTCCACGTGTATGGGTCCATTACTAAGCTCAAATGAGTTATATCTGGTTTGACTATTTTCTCCAAATTTCCTTCTACTTCTTTTGGACCTATAGCGGTTCTCAAGGGAGGGTTGCAGGTTTAGATGATCCCTATAAACTTACACTTTGATGATCCAATGAACGAGTATGAGGTCAACAAGGTACAATATTCACTATGACTACTTAATTTGATTCTTCCCCAGATTCAAAATTCTTCACTGCTCCCTGACTCCTTCTTCAATGTAGATGTTATATTCCTTTTATTCTTTTGACAGTCCTTTTTTGAGGCTTTTTCTCTGCCTCCACTGAATTTTCCTCCTCCTCAAGAAAGGGTTTCTCCTTTCCACTAGTTGGAATTTCCTCTTCCTCAACCAAAAACTCATTCCCTTTGTTGACTAAAGTATTTTCATTCAGAGCAGAGGGTTCCTTTTCAATACCAATTAGGTCGTCTTCATCTCCTTGTGAAATTTTAATTTTTTTAGAAATAGGGGTTTTTTCATCCTCACCAGAACCTTTCTCGTATGCTTCAAAAATCGAATATTCATATGAGCATTTATCCCTTTGCAACTCTCCTATTTATTTTAGACATATAAGTTCACCCCTTTTTTATAGGGGATGAGAGAGTTGTATGACCAAACCCTCCCTAGAAAATAAAGTCGTCCCACACATTACCTTGTTTTCTCAATTCAACCTCCACCAAAATTTTAATAAGTCCATGTAGAAATTGCAAGAAATTTTCTAATGCTAATGAAATCGAATTGAAATCAAGAGACACAAATTTATTCTAATATTCTTTAGAAAGGAAAAACACGATATAAAAAAATGCAATAACATGCAACCATCAAAACACAAGGAACACAATTATTTTAGAGGGGAATCCAACTGGGAAAAAACCAACCATGCCAAAATATGCATCTACATTCCTCCTATTTCCTTGCGTAATTATAACCATGCCAAAATATGCATCTAACCAACACTTAGCCAAAATATGCCTCTACATTCCTCCTATTTCCTTGTGTAATTATGGCTCCTAAAAAATAGGAATAACCCCTATTTTATTGCATAATACCAAGAGAATTCCCCACCTTATCAGTGCAAAATCACTTTACACTCAACAATATACACTTATAAAAACAAATGTGCCTTTTCCATCCACTCAACTAGGAAATTGAATTCCACGCATGACTCGGTCTACTTTTAGCTTATTGACTAGTTAAATGAGAGATCAATGAGTTAACAATAATTATAACTACTCAAATAACCTTCAATTGACTCAACTAATGACTATAGCTCAGGTAGCCGAGTTAAACTAACAATAACTCAACTATATTGGTAGATATTTACAATCAACTTATTCACGACTCTACTTCTAGCCTACAAACTTGACTTTACTGACTTAACTAGTAGACAAGGTAATGTAACTCTAGATAACTTCAATCTAAGTCATCCTGCTGATGTGGAAAATATATTTTTCTCCATTTTAATAAGGAAAATCAAGCCTTTTCTTGCTATAATTTCAACACTCCCCTTTATGAAGAAAATGATTCTGCAAAACCCCAATCCCGCTCCTGTAGGAATGTACTGTAAAAAAAAACTCCTCATACTGTTTCTATTTCTATTGCAACAAATGCAACTGAGATGCATCCAAAATACTGAATCAACTATGTCTTTGAGCTACAAATATCTCCTGAGTCTCTGACTGATACTAAACTGCAATTGTCACCCAAGATCTGACTACATCAACTGACACTAATCCTTCTGCTACTTAATACTATGGGACCCTATATCAAGAGTAATGATCCATGAGAATAATATGCTACAAATACTACTCCCTCATGGACCCTTCCCAAATATTTCAACGTTGGGACTAAGGCTCTACATCACCCCACCTCACTCCTAGAGGAATGGATTGTAGAAATTATATAACTTATGTGTTATATGTCAAAGATTCTCCTGATCTCACACTATTTTAACTTCATGCAAAATACATAATCTATTCCACCATTGATCATTTGCAGAAATTAAATCAAGATTGAAATGCACACATGAAACAATAAAAATTCACACATATGAACATAGTTGTTTAACGGGAAATCCTGAAGCTGAAAACCCCAACTATCTGTATATAATATATGTCATAGAGATCATGTAAAAATCCTCATACAAAGCTGATCATATCAAGTTCTCAGTACAATACAATCGCTACACACTAATCAGGCCCGATCTTGCAAATCCATTCACCAATCTTTGCCACCTGCTAGCCTGCCTCTACTACACAATCCCTGCTGAAAAATGGCTCTAAATGAACTCGAATTCACCAAGCTTGCACTGTGCAATCCTCATTGGCATCTCCACTGAGTGTTGGATGCAATCAATGCATCACTATAGTCACAATTGATAGTCACACTTTCTCTTTCACCTATCTCTCCACTGGTCTGCACTGAAACTGCCATGCACTATAGTTAAATGATGTATTCTTCAGTTGATTAATGAGTTATTATTTAGTGAATTAATTAAATAATTAATTCACACCACTCTCACTAGTGTATCAATCATTTAGACTAGATACAACTAGCTCAACTAAGTCTAATTGAGTTAAACTAAATACAACTCCACCAACTACTTCTATAACTCCACCAAAATCTATCACATGAGTTATAATTGAAGTCTCCATGCATTAGCTCCAGTAAACCCTTAGGAATAGTGTAATTCCTTCTGTCAGTTGCTATGCCACATCTGTGCACTTAACTAAAGTTCTCCAAGAGAATAAGATAATGTTTAGAGTCCAAATATTATTAAGAGCTAATAATGTTCGACATATCTATTTTTAGACTGGCAATCTAAAAATAGATTCTGCCCAATATGTCTAAAAATAGAAGTCCATCTATTTTTCCAACTTGACCAACCATCCACAAATAGCTTCCTGCAACTCATAGAATATGATTGACATGTCTAAAAATAGACTTTGTGCCAAAAATAGCCTGCAGGCCCACTTAGTGAAGGCGACTCTTTTCACTAAGCTCATCATCTTGTTGAATCTCAACACTCCCTCTCAACAAGATAGGGATTATATGCCACCTCGATCCTGTCACTATGGTATTCGAATTTTCTCCTGGTGAGCGCCTTCATTAGAATATCTACATCCTGATCGTCCGTAGGAATGTAAGAAAGCAACATGATCTTCCGCTGCACACAATCTCTGATATGATGGTACCGAATGTCAATGTATTTAGATCTATCATGAAATACTGGATTAACTGAGAGTTTAATGCAACTTTGATTATCACAATATATCACAGTAGGATCTAAGTGAGAACTGAACAACCCGGCCAGGATCTTCCTCATCCATATAGCCTCGCATGCAGCCAAACTTGCTGCCATGTACTCGGCCTCCGTTGAACTGAGTGCCACGGATCTTTGTTTCCTTCTATACCAAAAAACTGTTGTAGATATGATACTGAAAATCCCTCTATATGTACTCTTTCTGTCTATTGGGCTCCCTGCCCAATCTGCATCTGTGAAGCCATGCAGCTTCAACTCATCCGACTATCTGTACAACAATCCATATCCAAATGTGCCCCTGAGATACCTCAGGACATGCTTGCCTACCTTCCAAAAGAGCTGGGTAGGCTTAACCATCGCTTGTGAAAGCTAGTTCACAGCATAGCATATGTTCGGTCGTGTATTGACTAAATACATGAGCGAACCAACCAACTGTTGATAAACAGTGGCATCCACTACCTCTACCAATGTAGCATCCTCTTTCCTCCAACCATCAAGAAGAGGAGTGTCAATAGGCTTGCAACCTTGCATGTGAAACTTCTCCAGTATCTCCCGGGCATACTTGCCTTGAGACACAAAAATTCCACCCTTCCATTGCCAAATTTCCAATCCCAGGAAATAATGAAGGAGGCCCAAGTCCTTCATCTCGAACTCCTTTGCAAGATCTGCCTTGCATGATTTTATCAACAATTCATGACCCGTTAGTATTAAATCATCTACATAAAGCACAATGATCAACAACTTACCCTCCACCACAATCTGGTACAGGTTCGGATCCGCCTCACTCTTAGCGAAACCAAGTCCGGTGAAATAACTGTCTATCCGTGTGTACCAAGCATGAGGTGCTTGTTTCAGCCCATACAACGCTCTTTTAAGCCTGTACACATGCGAATCGCTGCTGAATATTTTGAATCCTTCAGGCTGCTCAATGTACACCTCCTCCTCAATGACTCCATTGAGGAATGCAATCTTCACATCCATTTGATGAATGTGCCAACCCATCTACACTGAGAGAGCAAGGATGGTCCGTATGGAATAATACCTTGCGACAGGTGCAAAGGTTTCTTCATAGTCGATCCCTTCGATCTGTGAGAAGCCCCGGGAAATAAATATTTCCTTGTACTTCTCGACACTCTCGTCAGCAGCTTTCTTCACTTTGTAGATCCATCTCGAACCTACCACTGATTTCCCTTTCGGCCTTGGGACATTCTCCCATGCACTGTTTCTGAAAATTGAATCATATTCTTCCACCATGGCAGATACCCATATGGGACCCTCCACAACTTCCTCGAAAGAGGATGGCTCTGTCATGATACACTTTCTCATCAGAGCCATGTATCCAGTATATCGTTCAGGTGTCTGTCTCTGTCTGCGCTATGATGTAGGGGCTCCTACATTTTGCGCTGCATCAAGATTCAGTCGCTCAGCTTCTGTAGTGCGCTTCCACCCTCTGATGTTTGGCGTTGCATGAGTGGTTTCTTCCACTCCATGGACCGCCTCTTGTGGCTGATCCACATCTTGAGGCTCATTTTTAGGAACAAGTAGCTCCTCATCTGCATGCAAGTGTAGCTCCCTCTCAAGCGACAACTTCATGGCTTTCTCCTCATGAAATTTGATATCCCGTCGCACGACAGTCATTCGACTGTTTGGAAAATACACACGATAATTGTGGGGTGTTTCTGTGTACCCCAAAAATATCCCAACCTCTACGGTCGGCTCCAGCTTCTTCCAGGCATCCTTCGTCACATGAATGTAAACTGGTGAGCCAAAAATCTTCAAATGAGAAATATCAGGCTTCTTACTAGAAAATGCCTCTTCGGGTGTACTCATGCCAAGTACTCTATGAGGACAATGGTTTTGCACATAAATCACAGTGTTGCATGCCTCAGCCCACAAGTGTATGGGAAGGCCCTGATCATGCAACATCGCCCATGCAACACCCACGATCATTCTGTTCTTTCTCTTCGTGACCCCATTCTGTTGTGGGTTATGAGGTGCTATGAGTTCTCTTCAAATTCCTTCTTTTATATAGAAGTATTTGAATTCAATTGAGATGTATTCACCACCATTATTGCTCCGTAGAGATTTCACTTGCTTCCCCGACTCCTTCTCCACCAATGCCTTGAACTCACAGAACTCACAAAACTTTAGGTATGTCTCACTAACTATTTTGCATGAAGAATATCCAGCACTTACGAGAAAATTCATCAACAAATATCACATAATACCAGTGCTTTGCTGTTGAAGCAACCAAGAAAGGTCCACACATGTCTGTGTGAATTCTCTTAAGGATCGTCGAAGCACGACTATCCTTCTCATGAAAAGTGGTCTTCACAAATTTTCCCAAAGTACATCCCTTGCACTAATCTGACTGCGCAAGTGTACCTTTGGGAAGCTCGATAGAAATCTGCTGCAAAATTTTCAAAGCGCCATGGTGAAGATGGCCCAATCTCCTGTGCCACAATTCGCCCTCATCTCGGCTCACCACTCCTTCTGCTTTGCCTGCCATTGCAGCGCAGCCATCTACCTACAATTGATAAAGGTTATTAACTCGAACCCCTATCCTCCTAGTTTGACCAGTTGTTTTACTGCGCAGGAAGGCTTTTCCCTCGCTAAAAACAACATCATAACCCTTGTCTTCCAACATCGCCACAGAGATCAGATTCTTCTTCAATCCTGGAACATGCATGAAATCCTTCAAGATGAAAGGTTTACCAGGCTCCCTCTCAAAGGAAATAGTCCCGATACCAGTCGCACTATATCGACCATCATTGCCCATCTTGATGTGCACTCCAAGATCCTTTTCATCCAAATCACTAAACAAATATTTGTCTCCAGTCATATGGAAAGACACACCACTGTCAAGAAACCACACCAATCCCATCAGACTTGAAACCAAGCATGCGATCAAAGAAAAATCCAGCTCAAACTATGAGGCTAAGGCCTCTCCGGCTGCAAATCCAGCAGCTTGCTTATTTTTCTTCTTTTGTGGGCAATTAGTGGTGTAATGTCCATGCTGGTGATAGTGAAAGCACTTCACCTTGGACAAGTCCTGCTTCTTGCCTTTCGAACCGGATTGAGAAGGATTTTTCTTCCCCTTCCATTTCCTTGCTTTGGCATCCAAAGCACAATTTTCTTCATCTTCATTCTTCAATGAAGATCCATCCCTAATACCCTGCCTTATCTCCTCCTGCACAATATCTGACCAAAGTCGCTCCCATCCTAGCAGTTTCTCCTGACCATTGACAGAGTCCTCGTAGCTATGCCAACTCTTCGGAAGCCCAAGGAGAGCCAAGCTCACGAATTATTATTCATCAACAGTAACCCCCACACTTCCCAGCTCATCCTTGTAGTGGACAAACTTCGTGAGGTATTTTGGTATGCTGTCGCCTTTCTCCATTTTTATTTTTCTGATCTTGTCTTTAAGTGCCAACTTCCTCTGGTCACTTCTGCTTTGGAACAAGTCTATCAAAGACTTCCACATTAAGAATGGAGTGGATTTACCGTGAAGGCTGGACACAATGTGATCCTTCACACCTTCCAATAGAATTCTTTGACACTTCGCTACCTTCTTTTGCCATGCGTCAAGTGCGGCTGCATCGCTAGAACCAGGGTTTGGAATATCTGTATCTATGAACTCCTTCAACCCATTATCATCTAGCACCGCCTCCATCCTGTCCTTCCATGCAATATAATTCGAGCTGCCATCAGGGGAATACTCCAATCGCAATCCGTTGAAAGACATTTCAATGAATGCTCAACTTCAACACCAAGAAAACATTGCAGCAAATTCGAAATCCACCAGCACAAAACTCAACCGCTTCAATAATTTCAATCTCCTATGATCAATACTCCTCTGATACCATGTGGAAATTATATAACTTATGTGTTATATGTCCAATATTCTCCTGATCTCACACTATTTTAACTTCATGCAAAATACAAAATCTAT